>CM069167.1:11250810-11260810 GCA_035221665.1 Okamejei kenojei
ACGCACACACACACACACACACACACACACACACACACACACACACACACACACACACACACACACACACACAGACACACGCATCCACAGCTTCTGTGATTTGAACCATCCTTGCACCCCACTGGGGGCCTGTGTTTTCCCTCACTGGGCCCCTAAAGCCCTCAGATGCGACGTGCATGAAGGAACTGCAGATGCTGGCTTAAAGCGAAGATAGACACAAAAAGCTGGAGTAACTCAGCGGGACGGGAAGCATCTCTGGAGAGAAGTGAGCAGGCTGTGGAGGCCAAGTCAATGGATATTTTTACGGCAGAGATGGGACATGTTGGCCAGTATGGGCAAGTTGGGCGAAGGGCCTGTTTCCCACCGTATCACTCTATGACTATGACTCTAGAGAGATAGATTGCTGACCAGTGCGGATGTGAGGAGCTTATGGGGAGAAGGCAGGAGAATGGGGGGTTGGGAGGGAGAGCTAGAACAGCCATGATTGAATGGCGGAGTGGACCTGATGGGCCGAATGGCCTGTTTCTGCTCCTACAACCGATGACTTTGTGAAACGTCACCCATTTCCTTCTCTCCAGAGACGCTGCCTGTCCCGCTGAGTTACTCCAGTGTTTTGTGTCTGGCCTCAGCTGCGATGTCCTCTCAGAGACCTTCATCTTCTTCTGCTCGCGTTTGAGGCAGCAGAGGTTATGTAACGCCCTCCAGGTGCTGCAGCCAGTTCAATGTGCTGTTGTCGAGGGCAGTGAGGTCTACCCCTCCACCAGGGGGGCGCGGAGGAGAGCCACACACGCAGGCTGCTGATGAACGCAGCCCCCAGCGATGCATGTTGGCGTTGAACCGGCTGACCCCTGCACGGAGCCGGTTCAGGGCGACCCACTCTTTGCGGGGCAGGTCCGAGCCGGGTGGGGCTGTGGCGTTCGGCGCAACTGTGAATCGCAACAGAGGTCGCAAAGTCTGTCCCCAGCTGGTTCTCCACGCTCCCAGTGTGTTGACACAATAGACAATAGTGATCAGCCATGATCACATTGAATGGCGGTGCAGGCTCAAAGGACCGAATGGCCTACTCCTGCTCCTATTGTCTATGTTTCTATGTTTTTAATAGACAATAGGAGCTGGAGTAGGCCATTCGGCCCTTCGAGCCAGCACCACCATTCAATGTGATCATGGCTGATCATCCCCAATCAGTACCCCGTTCCTGCCTTCTCCCCTGACTCCGATATCTTTAAGAGCCCTATCTAGCTCTCTCTTGAAAGCATCCAGAGAACCGGCCTCCACCGCCCTCTGAGGCAGAGAATTCCGCAGACTCACCACTCTCTGTGAGAAAAAAGTGTTTAATCGTCTCCGTTCTAAATGGTTCACCCCTTATTCTTAAACTGTGTGGCCCCTGGTTCCGGACTCAACCAACATCGGGAACATATTTCCTGCCTCTAGCGTGTCCAAGCCCTTGACAATCTTACATGTTTCAATGAGATCCCCTCTTCTTCTTCTTCTTGCGTGTGGCGTGCACAGCCTAACGTTGTTGGACAACTTGTTCTATTTGATCTTATTTGATTGTGCACGCCAGGTTGATTGCATTCGTCAAAACAGGGCGGACCACGTGAAGGTTGGAATCTCCCACCCTAGATCCCCTGTGGCCCCTGGTTCTGGACTCCCCCAACATCGGGAACATGTTTCCTGCCTCCAGCGTGTCCAAACCCTTGACAATCTTACATGTTTCAATGAGATCCCCTCTCATCCTTCTAAACTCCAGAGTGTACAAGCCCAGCCGCTCCATTCTCTCAGCATATGACAGCCCCGCCATCCCGGGAATTAACCTGGTGAACCTACGCTGGGCTCCCTCAATAGCAAGAATGTCCTTCCTCAAATTAGGGGAGCAAAACTGCACACAATACTCCAGGTGTGGTCTCACTAGGGCCCTGTACAACTGCAGAAGGACCTCTTTGCTCCTATACGCGACTCCCCTTGTTATGAAGGCCAACATGCCATTCGCTTGCTTGTACCTGCTGTACCTGCGATGGTTTGGTGGCCTTGTTTCGCTGGTGACACCCTGACATTGCAGGATATACATCAGCCTTTACATGGCCGGCACGGATACAATATCCTTTGATGATTATTGACTCTGCTTTTCCCGATATTTTCCTGTCATTAGTGAGTCATCATGTGGGAGGATTCATTCAGCTCACAGCACCGGGCCAGTTGCGGTCAATATTTCCTCTAAAAATACCCGCGGCATCTTTCCCTGGCTCCGGCTTTAATCCCAGCTTGTTCCAAGTCGGAGGATGACAGATTGATTCTTTTCACCGATTTTCTCCCCCTTAGTTTCCTGCCTGACATTCCCTGGAGACAGGCGCCAAAACCGGCTGGAGAAACTCAGCGGGGCAGGCGGCATCCCTGGAGAAACAGGGCGGGTGGTGGTTTCGGGTCGGGACCCTTCTTCAGACTGGAGATCTTTGGGTCGTGTGGGAGCGGAACCGTGAGCGCCCGGAGAAAATGGGTGGCGCAGCGGTAGAATCGCTGCCTGACGGCGCTTACAGAGTCGATCCCGACTACGGGCGCTGTCTGCACGGAGTTTGCACGCTCTCCCCGTGACCTGAGTGGGTTTTCTCCGAGATCTTCGGTTTCCTCCCGCACTGCGAACACGTGCGGGTTTGTAGGTTAATTGGCCTGGTATGAATATAAAAGTATCCCGAGTGTGTGTAGGATAGCGTTAGTGTGCGGGGATCGCCGGTCGGCACGGACCCGGTGGTCCGAAGGGCCTGCTTACGCGCCGTGTCTCTAAACTAAACTAAAAACCCACGCGGTCGCGGGGAGAAAGTACAATCTCCGCACAGACAGCGCCCGTAGTCGGGATCGAACCGGGGACTCTGGCGCTGTGAGGCAGCAACTCTACCACTGGGCCGCTGGTCGATGAGGAGATGTTGGGGTTTGTAGATATAGGTGATGTTTTGGTTCGGGACCCTTCTTCAGATGGGGTCAGACGTCCGGCCCCAAACATCGCCCAAACATCGTTTTTCTCCACAGATGCTGCCTGACCCGTGGAAGCCACCACCCCCCACTTTTGGGCTGAGCCATCGGAAAAATGAGGCGAGCGGAAAAACAGCCCCGCAGATGCTGAAAGTCTGAAATAAAAGCCGCAGTGTGAAAACACTCAGCAGGTCAGGCAGCCTCTGCGGAGAGCGGGAAAGAGCGACGGATTTGGGTGAGATGGGCGAGATTGAATACAAATCTGAGGGGCTACTTTTTCACACAGAGGCTGGTGGGTCTATGGAACAAGCTGCCAGAGGACGTAGGTCGGTTCTGTTTGGATCAGTTTAGTTTATTGTCACGTGGAGCGAGGTACAGTGAGAAGCTTTTGCAGCGCGCTAACCAGTCAGCGGGAAGACAGTACACGATTACAATCGAGCCGTTTACAGTGCATAGATGCACGAGAAGGGAATAGATAACAGACAGTAGACAATAGGTGCAGGAGTAGGCCATTCGGCCCTTCGAGCCAGCACCGCCATTCAATGTGATCATGGCTGACCATCCCCAATCAGTATCCCGTTCCTGCCTTCTCCCCATATCCCCTGACTCCGCTATCTTTAAGAGCCCTATCTAGCTCTCTCTTGAAAGCATCCAGAGAACCGGCCTCCACCGCCCTCTGAGGCAGAGAATTCCACAGACTCACCACTCTCTGTGAGAAAAAGTGTTTCCTCGTCTCCGTTCTAAATGGCTTAGCTCTTATTCTTAAACTGTGTGGCCCCTGGTTCTGGACTCCCCCAACATCGGGAACATGTTTCCTGCCTCTAGCGTGTCCAAACCCTTAACAATCTTATATGTTTCAATGAGATCCCCTCTCATCCTTCTAACCTCCAGAGTGTACAAGCCCAGCCGCTCCATTCTCTCAGCATATGACAGTCCCGCCATCCCGGGAATTAACCTGGTAAACCTACGCTGCACTCCCTCAATAGCAAGAATGTCCTTCCTCAAATTAGGGGATCAAAACTGCACACAATACTCCAGGTGTGGTCTCACTAGGGCTCTGTACAACTGCAGAAGGACCTCTTTGCTCCTATATTCGATTTCTCTTGTTATAAAGGCCAACATGCCATTTGCTTTCTTCACTGCCTGCTGTACCTGCATGCTTACTTTCATAGACTGATGAACAAGGACCCCCAGATCCCGTTGTACTTCCCCTTTTCCCAACTTGACAGCATTTAGATAATAATCTGCCTTCCTGTTTTTGCTGCCAAAGTGGATAACCTCACATTTATCCGCATTAAACTGCATCTGCCATGCATCTGCCCACTCCCCCAACCTGTCCAAGTCACCCTGCATTCTCATAGCATCCTCCTCACAGTTCACACTGCCACCCAGCTTTGTGTCATCTGCAAATTTGCTAATGTTACTTTGAATCCCTTCATCTAAATCATCGATGTATATTGTAAATAGCTGCGGTCCCAGCACCGAGCCTTGCGGTACCCCACTAGTCACTGCCTGCCATTCTGAAAGGGACCCGTTAATCCCTACTCTTTGTTTCCTGTCTGCCAACCACTTCTCTATCCATGTCAGCACTCTACCCCCAATACCACGTGCCCTCATTTTGCCCACTAATCTCCTATGTGGGACCTTATCAAATGCTTTCTGAAAAAGTCCAGGTACACTACATCCACTGGCTCTCTCTCCCTTGTCCATTTTCCTAGTTACATTCTCAAAAAAATTCCAGAAGATTAGTCAAGCATGATTTCCCGTTTAGTGCAAGGTAAAGCCAGCAAAGTCCGATCAAGGATAGTCCGAGGGTCACCAAAGAGGTAGATAGTAGCTCAGCACTGCTCTATATAACAACAGTTAACAAACACTGGACCAAGTACATGGATAGGTATGTTTTAGAGGGATATGGGCCAGATGTACTGGATATGCCGATAAATGCATCACATTTCAGTGCAACCTAAATAACACGTGAAATACAAGGGAGTTTGGACATGGGATGAATGGGTTAACATATAATGTGCGTTTGACGGCACTGGGCCTGTACTCGCTGGAGTTTAGAAGGATGACGGGGGGGAATGTCATTGAACTTAACAAATAGTGAAAGGCCTGGATAGAGTGGATGTGGAGAGGATGTTTCCACTAGGGGGGGAGTCTAGGACCAGAGGGCACACCCTCAGATTAAAAAATATGTACCTTTAGAAAGGAGATGACGAAGAATTTCTATAGCCAGAGGGCGTTGAACCTGTGGAATTCATTGCCACAGACGGCTGTGGAGGCCTAGTCAGTGGGTATTTTTAAGGCAGAGATTGACAGATTCTTAATTAGTACGGGTGTCAGGGGTTGTGGGGAGAAGGCAGGAGAATGGGGTGGAGAGAGAAAGATAGATCAGGCGTGACTGAATGGCGGAGTGGACTGGATGGGCCGAGTGGCCCTAATTCTGCTCCTATGACGTACGGCGTGGTGGCGTAGCGGAGGAGTCGCTGCCTCGCAGCGCCAGAGACCCGGGTTCGATCCCGACTACGGGCGCTGTCTGCACGGAGTTTGTACGCTCTCCCCGTGACCTGCGTGGGTTTTCTCCGGGCGCTCCGGTTTTCCCCCACACTCCAAAGGCGTGCGGGTTTGCAAGTTTGGTCAGAATTGAAAATTGTCCCTGGTGTGTGTGTGTGTGTGTGTGTGTAGGATAGTGTCAGTGTGCGGGGGGATCGCTGGTCGGCGCGGACTCGGTGGGCCGAAGGGCCTGTTTCCGCGCTGTATCTCTTAAAGTAAAAAGCTAAACATGAATGAATAGGACTGACATCCTACAGTCAGGAAAATCAACTAACTTGCCATCACTGCAATCTGGATCTTCCGGAGTTTTACTCTGCAACATTCCTCCTCCCTCTCCGATTCCCGACATTCATACACCCCTTTTTCTTCCTATTTATGTGGAATATTTTTCAGACTTTGAGGGTGTGAGCTACGGGGAGAGGTTGAGCAGGGTGGGACTCCCTGGAGCGCAGGAGGATGAGGGGTGATCTTATAGAGGTGTACAAAACCATGAGAGGAATAGATCGGGCAGAGCCTCTTGCCCAGAGTAGGGGAATCGAGGACCAGAGGACATGGGTTTAAGGTGAAGGGGAAAAGATTTAATAGGAATCTGAGGGGTGACTTTTTCACACAAAGGGTTGCGGGTGTCTGGAACAAGCTCCAGGAGGAGGTAGTTGAGGCTGGGACTATCCCAACGTTTAAGAAACAGTTAGACAGGTACATGGATAGGACAGGTTTGGAGGGATAGGGGCCAAACGCAGGCAGGTGGGACTAGTATAGACAATAGACAATAGGTGCAGGAGTAGGCCATTCGGCCCTTCGAGCCTGCACCGCCATTCAATGTGATCATGGCTGATCATCCCCAATCAGTACCCCGTTCCTGCCTTCTCCCCATATCCCCTGACTCCGCTATCTTTAAGAGCCCTATCTAGCTCTCTCTTGAAAGCATCCAGAGAACCGGCCTCCACCGCCCTCTGAGGCAGAGAATTCCCCAGACTCACCACTCTCTGTGAGAAAAAGTGTTATAGCTGGGATCTGTTTCCCAGCCGTGTCATGTCTATGACTCGGTGACACTATTGCTTTCATCTTCAAGGTTAAACTCCCGTCTGATCTGCAAAAGCATGTCATTAGTTGAGTGCCAATAGTGAACGTTAGAAGCCCCGATTGCAGCAATTAAGGCAAAGAATATCAGTCACCTCTCCCTGGAGTCTGTCCAGCCATTTTATTGATGACTTCTGATCCTCCATTAAGAGGTTCCCTCTCAGCTCCTTTGGACCTTAGAGACGCAGCGCGGAAACAGGCCCTCCGGCCCACCCAGTCCGCGCCGACCGGCGACCCCCGCACACTAACACTATCCTACACACACTCGGGACAATTTACACTTACACCAAGCCCATCAAACGACAAATCTGTCCGTGTGGGAGGAAACCGGAGAAAACCCCACGCCGGTCACGGGGGGAGCGTGCAAACTCAGCACAGACAGCGCCCCGCGGTCGGGATCGAACCCGGGGTCTCCGGCGCTGTGAGGCAGCGACTCTACCGCCGCGCCACCGTGTTTTCATCCAACTGCATCTCCGCTACATCCTCAACCGTCCCCCGTGAGAGTGAGCGGCACAATCTATTCCCCACTTTAGTCCCCATGTTAAACACAAAGTGCTGGAGTAACTCAGCGGGGCAGGCAGCATCTCTGGAGAGAAGGGATGGGTGACGTTTCGGGTCGAGACCCTTCTTCAGTCTAATGGGGTCTGAATACCATCTGGCAAAGGTGATGTCATTCTACCCACGTTGTGTATTAATAACAGCAGCTGCCTCTGTGTACACAAGGGCCTGTTCACAAGGTGACGTACCTGTTCTATTTCCCAGATGGGTTACTAACCAGCCGTCCCCCCCACCACATCCAGGAGCCCACGCAGCAACCCCAGGGAGCTGGCCGATTGTCACCGTCTGTCTGTCTGTTGGCCACCTGGGCCGGTGGTAGGGGCAGTGGTGTTTACCCAGTCACTGGAGCAGTCCTGCCCTCGGCAAGCTGCCTTCCTTCCTTCCTGTGGCAGAGGCCAGAGCACTGAGTAATGCCGCGCTTCACACTGTGGCCAGTCCCCACGGGGCACGAGGCCGAGCCGTTCACACACGCATCTACGTGCGCATGTGGGTGCGTGTGTGTGAGTGGCGTGTGTATGTGAGTGTGTGTGTGTGTGTGTGTGTGTGTGTGTGTGTGTGTGTGTGTGTGTGTGTGTGTGTGTGCGTGCGTGTGCACACACACACACACACACACACACACACACACACACACACACACACACACACACACACACACACACACACATTCACACACACACACACACACTCACACACACACACTCACACACACACACACACACACTCACACACACACTCACACACACACACACACACACACACACTCACACACACACACACACACACACACTCACACACACACTCACACACACACACACACACACACACACACACTCACACACACACACACACACACACACACTCACACACACACACACACACACACACACACACAACACACACACACTCACACACACACACACTCACACACACACATACTCACACACACACACACACACACACACACTCACACACACACACACTCACACACACACACACACACACACACACACACACACACACACACACACACACACACACACACACACACACACACACACACACACACACACACTCACACACACACACACACACACACACACACTCACACACACACACACACACACACACACACACACACACACACACACACACACACACACACACACTCACACACACACACACACACACACACACACACACACACACACACACACACACACACACACACACACACACACACACACACACACACACACTCACTCACACACACACACACACACACACACACACACACACACACACACACACACACACACACACACACACACACACACACACACACACACACACCATACCGTCACGTGGCCGTGGGCTCATGAGGTGATGACTCCGTGCTGGGACGTACTGAGGTGCTCAGGTTCACGAGGGGCTGGGATAAAGTGAACACTCACAGTCTTCATCCCAGGGTAGAGATTTCTAAACTAGAGTTCATCAGTTCACGTGAGAGAAGCAGGATTAGGCCATTCGGCCCATCAAGTCTACTCCGCCATTTCAATCGTGGCCGATCTATCTCTCCCTCCTAACCCCCTTCTCCTCCCTTCTCCCCACAGCCCCCTGACACCCGCACTGATCAACAATCTATCTATCTTTCTCAGTAAAATATCCATTGACTTTCCCTCCACAGAATTCTGTGGCAATGAATTCCGCAGATGCACCACCCTCTGGCGAATGAAATCCCTCCTCATCTCCTCCCTGAAGGAACGTCCTTTAATTCTGGGGCTGCGGCCTCTCGTCCTGGACTCTCCCACGGGTGCAAACATCCTCCCCACGCCCCCTCTATCCAGTCCTCTCACCAGTGGGGCACAGAGGGCATAAACCTTTGGGAGGTGCAAGAGGAACTCAGAAGGCAATCCATACCAGACATCAGCTGCCAGAGGAAGTTATTTGGAGACCCGGGCTCCATCCCGACTACGGGCGCTGTCTGTACGGAGTTTGCATGTTCTCCCCGTGACCCGCGTGGGATTTCTCCGAGATCTTCGGTTTCCTCCCACACTGCAAAGACATGCAGGTTTGTAGCTTAATTGGCTCGGTGTAAGTGTAAATTGTCCCTAGCGTGTGTGGGATAGTGTTAGCGTGCGGGGATCGCTGGTCGGCGCACACTCGGTGGGCTGAAGGGCCTGTTTCCGTGCTGTATGTCTAAACTATTTTTAAAATATGGACAGATATAAGGTCATGATCGAACACAGGTGACTGGCGTAGTGAGGCCAATGGCTCTACCGGCTACCACGCCGTTCTGCCAGCTCTCAGGTCAACTCTGGCCAATCTATAGCTTGGTTCAGGGATGCATCGCGGAAACAGGCCCTTCGGCCCACCGAGTCCGCGCCGACCGGCGATCCCCGCGAACACACGGGGGGACAATTTGCATTTACACCCAGCCAATTCACCTACAAACCCGCACGTCTTTGGGCCAAAGATCCCGGAGAAAGCCCACGCAGGTGACGGGGAGAGCGTGCAAACTCCGTACAGGCAGCGCCCGTGGTGGGGATCGAACCCGGGTCTCCGGCGCTGCAGACCCGTAAAGGCAGCAACTCTACCGCTGCGCTTCTGCGATGCCCGCTTATTTACTTGTTACTGAAGCACTAGTCAAGGCAGGAGTCACCTTTTTTTGGGGGGGGCAGGGGGGGGGGGGGGGGGGGGGGGCGGGGGGGGGGTGGGGGGAAGGTTTGGGGTGGGAGGGATACAGTCTATGCAGTTGGACACCCCGTGGATATCCGGCCTGAAGAAGGGTCTCGACCAGAAACGTCACCCATCCCTGTTTCGACCAGAGATGCAGCCTGACCCGCTG
>CM069167.1:11265810-11323025 GCA_035221665.1 Okamejei kenojei
GCCTTCTCCCCACAACCCCCGACACCCGCACTAATCTAGAATCTGTCTATCTCTGCCTTAAATATCTCCACTGACTTGGCCTCCGCAGCCTTCTGTGGCAAAGAGTCCCACAGATTCACCACCCTCTGACTAAATTAATTGCTCCTCATCTCTTTCCTAAGGGAACGAACGCCCTTTAATTCTGAGGCAGTGACCCTCTGGTCCTAGACTCTCCCACTAGCGGAAACACCCTCTCCACATCCACTCTATCCGGGCCTATCACAATTTGCAGGTTTGCATATTTCAAAATTAAACGTGACCAGTGATGGAAAAGTACAGCATGGAAACAGGCCCTTCGGCCCGCTGAGCCCCTGCTGACCAGGTCACAAGAGTTTCTGTGTGCTAGCTTCTCCCTACACACTGGGGGGCATTTATGGAGGGTCGATGAACCTGCACACCGGCACGTCTTTGGGGATGTGGGAGGAAACCGGAGCACCCGGAGGAAACCCACGCGGTCCACACAGCTGTCTGTACAGAGTTTGTACGCTCTCCCCGTGACCCGCGTGGGTTTTCTCCAGGATCTCCGGTTTCCCCCCACACCCCAAAGACGCGCAGGCCTGGAGGTTAATTGGCTTCTGTATAATTGTGAATTATCCCTCGTGCGTGTAGGATAGCGCCAGTGCGCGCGGGGGTCGCTGGTCGGCACGGACTCGGTGGGCCGAAGGGCCTGTTTCCCCGCCGTCTCTCTAACGTGTGAATGTGTAAGGGATGAGTGTGTACATTTACACGTCGGCAACACGTACACGTATTTCAATCTGTCTCTTTGATGCGGAGGATTAGCGAGCAAGGAGGAGAGAGACTGAGGGAGAGGGGAGGTGAAGCAGCGAGGCAGGAGATGGCCGCTCCATCCCTCTGCTCTGCTGTCTGCACACTGGGGCAGGAGGGGAGAAGAGAAACACAGCGGGCGGGAGAGGGGGAGAGAGGGACAGAGCGATAGACAGAATCGCAAAGACAGAGAAGGACGATGGCGTCACAGAAGATACAGTCAAATAAAGAGAGAGGTAGTGAGGGAGAGAGAGAGAGAGATGGAGAGTCGGGAGAGTGAGGGAGTCAGAGAGAGGGAGAGGGTTTGGGGGGTGTGGGGAGAGGGGTGGAGAGAAAGAGAGAGAGGGAGAGAGGGAGAGAGGGAGAGAGGTCGGAGGGAGAGGGAGAGATGGAGAGAGAGGGTGGGACGAGAGAGAGAGAGAGAGGAGAGAGAGGTGGGGGGCGGGGGAGAGAGAGAGGGAGGGAGGGGCAGGAGAGAGGGAGAGGGAGAGAGGAGGAGAGGGAGAGGGACAGGGTGGGGGGAGGGAGGGAGAGAGAGAGGAGAGATGAGGAGAGAAGGGAGAGGGACAGAGATGGGGAGGCGAGGTGGTTGGGAGAGAGAGAGGAGAGGGGGAAGAGAGAGAGAGGGGAGTGAGAGGGAGAGGGAAGGAGGGAGAGAGAGAGGGTGGGGGAGAGGGAGCGGCGAGATGGAGGTAGGGAGAGAGGGTAGAGACGAGGGAGAGGAAGGTAGAGGGAGGGCGAGAGGAAGAGGGTAGAGGGTGGAGAGAAAGAGAGAGGAGGGAGGAGAGATAGGGAGAGGGAGGTAAGAGAGAGAGAGGAGAGAGGAGGGGAGAGAGGAATAAGAGGGAGTGAGAGAGGAGAGGGAGATAAGGTGAGGAGAGGGAGAGGCGGAGAGAGGAGGAAGGGAGGAGAGGAGAGGAGCGGTGGGGAGTGCGCATTTCGAGTGAGAGGAGTACGCCGGGAGCTTGACTTCTCGCGCGTTCTCTTTTCGCGGGTCCTCTCACGGTCTCCTGAGAGGGAGAGAGGTCCCCTCTGGGAGGGAGAGAGAGAGGAGGGAGAGGGAGGGAGGAGGATGAGGGACAGAGGGCGAGGGAGAGGGTAGAGAGAGTAAATTCAGCGCTCTGTGCAGTGCTAGCCGCTTAGACCCCTTTCCTCCTGCCCACGGCAGGTGCTCAGCCGTCTTCACAACTGGTGGAAATTGCGTCAAAATGCAATTGGCAGTGGTCCAGTCAAGAGGTATGGTGGGAGCGTTGCTACTTCAGTCCCTCCTCAGTCCTGCAGCAACAAGGACCTGGCAGATGTTGGTTTGTACCAGAGCCAGACACAAGCAAAGACCTACAGCTGCGAAGCAAGATGTTCCCACGTGCGACGAGAAAAGACGCAGTACGGTCATGGGCAGGTTCGCGGGTCATTTTTTTTTGTTTTCGGGCCCATTTCCGTAACCGGCTTTTCCCGTCTCCGCACCAAAGATCCCGTAGCGGAGCAAAAGATACTAGTGCGGAGACGGGAAAACGGTTATCGGATACATCCTCGTAAAACACAAAGTTATTTGGTAAAAATTTCTCCTCATTTTCAGAATTATAATTTATTAACACAAACTGTTACCCCCGCAACGTGTGATTACACTGCGCGTTGGGTCCGGGGTCGGGTCGGGTCGGGGTCGGGTCGGGTCGGTGGTCGGGTCGGGTCGAGTCGGGTCGGGTCAGGTTTACTGAAATGGATGAAAAAAAAGCCCCGCGCTCCGCTCCGTTGCGACCACCAAACACTCACCCGTTGCGTTTAGCAGGAGTGGCTATCTCGCTCCGCTGTGGGAATCTCAGGACACAAAGGTGCCGGAGCAGCTTCCTCTCGGAAAAAAAAAAAGAAACAAAAAAAAAAAAAAAACGGGATGGGATCAGGCCTGAAGAAGGGCCGCGACCCAGAAATTTCGCCCCATCCCATTTTTTATTCCCAGAGAGGCCGCCCCAGACCCGTGCGGAGCTGCTCCGGCACCTGGTGCTCCTCTCCCCCTCCCCATCGCACCAAGTTGCCCTTGCTCCCCAGTCCCATACTTACCCGCAATTTGGTTAGGCGACGAGGCCTTCGCGCACGGTCCTCCGGGTAGTGTCGCCTGCGTGGCCCGAGATTCGTCTCCCTCAGTCGCCCAAAGAGTCGTAGCGTCTCTATTTATTCTTTTTTTTTTTTCCCTCCTATATTCTTCTTTCTTCTCTTTCCCCCGGTCGCGCTGGATTTTGAAATGTTCGCAACTTGTCGGCGACAGTCGGCTTGGCGCCAACGGGCGTAGCTGACTTCACCCACCAATCCACACCCTCCCCTCCTCCCACATTCCCCACCCTGCCCTCCCCCCCCCCCCCCCCCCACCATCACACGAACCTGGGGAGCTGTCGTAGTTGTCGCGAGACTGGTGAATTCCATTGGCGACTACCTACGTCACCTGGCGACAGGTACCACCAACTGAATTGGCTTACGATAGACAATAGATAATAGGTGCAGGAGTAGGCCATTCGGCCTCGTCCCCACCGAAGCCAGCTACCGCCATTCAAATGTGATCACGGCTGATCTCCCCAATCAGTACCCCGTTCGTCTGCCTTCTCCCCATAACCCCTATCTTTAAACGAGAGCCCCCATCCTAGCTCCCTCTTGTAAGCATCTCCAGAGAAAACGGCCTAGCTACACCCGCCCTTACCGAGGCAGAGAATTCCACAGACTCGCCACTCTCTGTGAGAAAAAAGTGTTTCCTCCTCCCCCCCCTTCCCCCCCCCTCCACCCCCCCCCCCCTCCCGACCCCGCGCGCCCCCGCCCGGCGCAACCCTTCCCCTACCTCCGTTCTTACAAAATGGCTTACCCTTATTCTTAAACTGTGTGTTGAGGGGCCCCCCCTGGTTCTGACTGCCCCCAACAATCGGGATCATGTCTCTGCCTCTATCAGTGTCCAAACCTTTAATGGTTACGTTCAAGCGTGCCCAAAACCCTAACAAATCTATGTGTTTACCCCACCCTGTGGTTAAGCCTGTTCCGTGAGGACGTCAGTGAGTGGTGGTAGGTGGATGGTCTAATGGGTCACCAGTTGTCGGTAGCTGGCCCTAGCTTGCCACAGACTAGGTGTAAGGTTGTCGTTGGGGGGGGGGTCCAGTCGCCGGTTTAATCGCCTAAGTGGGACAGGCCCATTAGGCTGTCACTGACAATCTACAACATGAAGCTCTATGGAGTCACTCTGCTCTCTGAGTGTGAAATACTAACCGTAACTCCTTGTCCCTCTCTCTATCGCGAGGTCTGCCAAGCTACTCTGGCAAGAGAGCTCCGTAGACGGACAGGTATAACCCACTTCACCATGCACCCCTCCTCTGGCTCTTCAATGTCAAACTCTATCTCTCGGGGGATTGGGGGTTTAGGCCTTGTGATAGGAGTGAAATTAGAGTCCATTCGTCCCATCAAGTCTACCTTCCCACTCCGCCAACCAATCGTGGCTGGATCTCTAATCCCCTCTCCTCCCTCCTAATTATTCCTCCTGCCTTCTTTCCCCGTAAACGCCCCCCCCCCCCTCCCCCCCCCACCCCGGCCCCCCCCTCCCCGACCTTCGAGGACCTCCCCCCCCCCATCTAAAGTCCATCTACCCGCAGCTCCCACTGAACCGTCCCAATTCGCTATTTCCCCTACCGACCAGCCCACAAAATCCCCATCCTCCCCCTACCCTCTCAACCACTCCCCCCGCCGTCCACCCACCACATCCCAAAAGTTTACCCAAAAAGCCTCTCCTCCTCACCCCCGCCCGACCCATCCCTCCTCCCCCCCAACCCCTGAACCCGAACCGACCCCTAACCACCCCCGGGAACCCTTACGTAGCCTGACCCCCCCCTCCCCCAGCCCCCCTCAATGACCCACGGACCACCAGGCCCCCTAACTACCCCCTACACCCCCCCGCAACCTCGACGACAAACCGAATAAACTCCTCCCTCTGCCACCCATCCCTGACACCCGTACTGATCAAAAATCTATCTTCTCAATGGGGTTAGGTTAGGCAAGGGGGAGGTGCAGCGAGACCTGGGTGTCCTTGTACACCGGTCACTGAAATGTTGGCGTTGCAGGTACAGCAGGCAGTGAAGAAAGCAAATGGCATGAATGGCCTTCATACAAGAGGGATTTCAGGTAACCAGAGGTAAAGAGGATCTTCTGCAGTTGTATAGGGCTCTGGTGTAAGACCACAATTGGAGTATTGTGTCCAGTTTTGGTCTCCGAATCTGAGGAAGGACATCCTTGTGAAGAAGAAATTGAGGCAGTGCAGCGTAGGTTCACAAGATTGATCCCTGGAAGATGGCGGGGGACTTGATCATAAAATGAGGAAAGATTGAAAAGACTAGGCATGTATTCACTGGAGTTTTAGAAGGATGATGGGGGATTAAAATTAGAAACATAAAAAAATTGTTAAAAGGACAGGACAAGCTAGACGCAGGAAAAATGTTCCCAAATGTTACGGGCGAGTCCAGGACCAGGGTCCACACAGTCTTAGAAATAAAGGGGGAGGCCATTTAAGCGACTGAGTGTGGGTGAGAAAAAAAAAATTTTCACAAGCTATTGGGCAGCCATAGAGTTGTGAATTTGAGTGGAAATTCCCAGCCGAAACAGAGGGCATGTGGTAGGCCAAGTCCCTTGGATGGATTTAAGAGAGAGTTAGATCGAGATCTCTAGGGGCTATGGTGGCGCCCAGGTAATATGGGGGAGAAGCAGGCACGGGTTATTGATTGGGGACGATCAGCCTATGATCACCCAATTGAATGGCGGGTGTTGGCACGAAGGGCCGAATGGCTCCTCCTTGCACCTATGTTTCTATGTTTCTATATCCAATATACCCACTGACCAGTGGCCTCCACAGCCTTCTGCAGCAAAAGAATTCCACAGATCACCACCCTCTGACTAAAGAAATCCCCCCTAAAATCTCCTTCCTAAAAGAATGTCCTTTAAAAATTTTCTGAGGCTTGTGCCTCTATACCTAGACTCTCCCACCAGTGGAAACATCCTCTCCTCATCCACTCTATCCAAAGCACTTTCATTATTCAGTATGTTTCTAAGAGGTCCTCCCCTCATTTCTTCTCTAAAAAAAAAAACTCCAGCGAGTGCTGAGACTACCCCCAGTGCCGACAGACGCTCTTCAAATAAGTCATAGAGTCATTGGGTGATAACAGCGTGGAAACAGGCCCTTCGGACCCTACTTGCGCCGCGACACGGCCAACATGAAGTCCCATCTATAAGCTCAAACCCACCTGCCCAATGCGTTTTGCCACATATCCCTCCAAACCTGTCCTGTTCATGCACCTGTTACAAACTGTTTCTTAAACGTTGGGATTAGCCCCAGCCTCAACAACTACCTCACCCTCCGGCAGCTCATCCATACACCCTCCGCACTCATTTAATGAGTGAAAAGGTATACCCCCTGCCCCCTCAGATTCTAAAAAAACTTCTTCCCCATCACCCCAATCCCCCCCCTTCTCCCCCTGAACCCATTTCCTCTGGTCACGATTCCCCCCAACTTGGGCAACATATCTGTGCATCTGCCCCTGAACACCACTCATATTCCTGGTATCATTCTGGGAACTTTCCCTGGGACCCTCTCCAGAGCCAGCACATCCTTCCTCAGATATGGGGCCCACACTACTCCAAATGTTGGCCCGACCAGCGCCTTACTCAAAGCAAGTATCCGGTTCCTCGACAAAAGACTAAAAACAACCTCCCTGTTTTTGTATAAAACCCCTCTTGCAGGGACGTGGAGTATTATTGACGGCATGCATGTTCCTCCGCACACTATGGCGCTGCCATGGCACTACTCTGGCTACAGTTCCGAAAACCGCACAAAGAAGACAAAAAAAAAAAACAAGACAAAAAAACAGGAACCTTGCTAACTTGGTAGGTTAGTAACAGTCGCGGGACTTTTCGAGGGTGTGAGACAGGGAGAGGTTGAGCAGCCGGGGGCTACACTCCGGAAGGAGCGCAGGAGGATGTGAGGGGCGATCCCTACAGAGGTGAACAAATTCAAATGAGAGGGTTACATTGGGTAGACCGGCACAGAGTCACTTTGCCCAGAGTAGGGGAATCCTGAGGGTGGTGGTGTATGGAGCGAGCTGCCAGAGGAGGTAGTTTGAGGTTGGGGATATCCCAACGTTTAAGAAACAGTTAGGGAAGGTACAATGGATAGGACAGGTTTGGAGGGATGTGGGGCAAACACAGGTCAGGTTGGGACTAGTTTGTAGATGGGGGCATGTTGTGCAGGTAGGGGGCCCATGTTGGGGCTTGAAGGGGGGCCTGTTTCCAACAGTACCACTCTATGACTAGTATCCAAAGGCAAGGGTGAGAAAACGGCAAATTGAAGCGGGGGGGGGCGGGGGGGGGGGGGAGGGGGAGCGGTGGCAGGAAAGGCCATACCCGGGAAGACCAGTCCATTGGGGTTGCCACAGGTGGAGATGCCGGGAGGAGTGGTGTAGAAACATCTCACCAAACTATAACCTATGGGCCTAATGGTCCATCTGGTCCACTGTTCACCCGGTGTTCTCAGACTTTCGGGATAGTTGATGGTCTCTCAATGCTGTCCCAGGTTTAGGGGTATCCTGAAGGTGAGGGGGCTTGGGTAAACACTTCAGGAGAAACAGTTGGGACTGATACCTTTCCAGAGAGGTATCCATTGGTAGAACGTAAAAATGTAGATGCTAGAACGTAGAATGTTAGAAGTAGATGTTAGAATGTAGAAGTAGAATGTAGAACGTAGAATGTAGAACGAAGCATGTAGACGTAGAAGTAGAAGTAGAAGTAGAAGTAGAACGTAGAATGTAGAACGTAGAATGTAGAATGTAGAACAAAGCATGTAGAAAGTAGAAGTAGAAAAGTGGTTGAATGTAGACTGTAGAACAAAGATGTAGAATGTAGAAATGAATGTAGAATGTAAAACGATGAACGTAGAACGTTAGTAGTCGTATAGAATCGTTAGAAATGGTAGAACGTAGAATGTTAGAAGTCGAAACGTACTAGTAGAATGTGGAAAATGTAGATCTTAGAATGTAGAACGTAGCATGTAAGAACGTAGGAATGTATTTGTAGAACGTTAGCATGTAGAACTTTGAATGTCTAGAACGTTAAAACGTTGGAACGTTGATCGTGAACCGTAGTGTAGCAATGCTAGAACGTAGCATGTATGAATGTTGCATGTAGAACGTAGATTTTGTTAGAATGTAGAATGTAAGAATGTAGGAACGATAAACGTGGACGTAGTAGATGTAGATAGTAGAATGTAGAATGTTAGAAGTAGAATGTAGGAAGTGGGAAAGTAGATCGTAGATGTAGAATGTAGAACGTAGAATTGTAGAATGTAAAACATGGAACGTAGGATTGTAGAATGTTAGATTGTTAGAAATAGAACATAGAAGTAGATGTAGAATGTAAGGTAGTTTCATTTTTTTTAAGAATGTAGAATGTAGAACGTTGGAATATGTAGAGCGTAGAACATTCAACGGTACAAGGTCAGCCTTCAGCCACCAATATTTGTGCCAAATGATGCCAAGTTCGGCACGAAGGACAAAGGCCGGTCGGTGGCGCGGCAGTAGCGTTGCTGCCTCGCAGGCCAGAGACGGGGACGATCCGATTACGGGTGCTGTCTGACGGAGTTTGCACCATTGCCCGCGATGGCGGGTTTTCTGCTGGTGCCGAGTTTCACTGCCACACCCCAAAGACTTGCGGGTTTGCAGGGTTAATTGGGGTCTCCTAGAGATTTTGTAAACTATGTCCTCGTGTGTGTAGGATAGTAAGCGGTGAGATCGTCTGGGCGGCGCGACCCGGGGCTGATGGGCCTGTTTCTACGTTTATCTCTAAGTCTAGTTACTGCTTTTGATTTCAGCTTCCAAAAGAGAGGTGGAAGAGGCGAATCAAAGTGTTTGGATCAGGAAGTGATGATGGTGGGTGGACACCTCTGTGTGGGGAGAGATTGCGCTAATATTTGGGTCTCTGTGTATTAATAAGCAATTTATTTGTACGATATATAATCCATCGATACCAGCAACAGAATTGACATCAGTATTGGTTTATTGTTGAGAATCTGTGGAAGTCTAGCACGAAGGCACGGTAGAGGCCAATTCACTGGACGTTTTCAAGAGTGAGTTAGATTTAGCTCTTGGGGCTAATGGAATCAAGGGATATGGGGAGAAAGCAGGAACGGGGTCCTGGAATTGGATGATCAGCCATGATCATATGTCTGTGGAATTCTCTGCCTCAGAGGGCGGTGGAGGCCGGTTCTCTGGATGCTTTCAAGAGAGAACTAGATAGGGGTCTTAAAGATAGCAGAGTCAGGGGAGAAGGCAGGAACGGGGTACTGATTGGGGATGATCAGCCATGATCACATTGAATGGCGGTGCTGGCTCGAAGGGCCAAATGGCCTCCTCCTGCACCTATTGTCTATTGTCCATTGTCTATTGAATGGCGGTGCTGGCTTGAAGGGCTGAGGGGCCCACTCCTGCAATAATATTTTCTATTATTGCCGCCTGTATCAAAATACATTAAAAAAACCTTTACCTTGTATGGTGTCCTGGCAAGTCAAACCACTCAGAACACTGCCTGGAGTAGAGGCCTTTAGCAACAGGTTGGAGTGACTTGGATTGTTTTCTCTGGGACATCAGAGGCTGAGGAGAGGCTTGTTCCTCTTCTGTCGTGTGGCGTGCACAGCCTAAGGTTGTCGGACAACCTGTTCTATTTGATCTTCCGTTTGTGCATTCGTCGAAACAGGGCGGGCCACGTGAAGGTTGCAGTCTCCCACCCCAGGAGAGACTTGATAGGATAGGAGTGTATAAAAGGATGAGAGGCTCAGATATGGTAGACATTCAGAACCTTTCTCCCCCCAGTGTGGAAATGCCCTTCGCTCGCAGTCTCGGTGGCGCAGCGGTAGAGTTGCTGCCTCACAGCGCCGGGGACCCAGGCCCGATCCCGACCGCGGGCTCTGTCCGCGCGGAGTTTGCACGTTCTCCCCGTGACCTGCGTGGGTTTTCTCCGGGGTGCTCCGGTTTCCTCCCACACTCCAAAGACGTGCAGGTCTGTCGGTTAATTGGCTTGGCGAATGTGTAAAATTGTCCCTGGTGCGTGTAGGGTGGCGTTAGTGGGCGGGTTGATCGCTGGACGGCTTTGGAACAGTGTGCCGTCCGCCCTCTCTGCCCCATTTTATAATCAAACATCGGTTTCTCTTACAGATTCCAAGCAAAGTGCTGAAAAGAAACTCATTGTGATCGGATCCACAGAAGATGATGGTTGGTGAATCTCTCTGTCTGGGGGTTTAGAGCGCGGAAGCAGGTCCTCCGGGCCGCCCGTGTGTAGGGAGGATAGACACAAACAGCTGGAGAAACTCAGCGGGACAGGCAGCATCTCTGGAGGAAAAGGGATAGGTGACGTTTTGGGTCGAGGCCAGTCTCAAGAAAGGGCCACAGTTTAAGAATAAGGGGCAAGGCATTTAGAACGGAGACGAGGAAACATTTTTTCACACAGTTGTGAGTCTGTGGAATTCTCTCTCTCTCTGTCTGCCTCTCTGCCTCTCTGCCCTCATCTGTCTCTCTGTCTCTCTGTCTCTGTCTGTCTCTGTCTCTGACTCTCTGTCTCCCTGTCTCTCTCTCTCACCTTGAACCTATTTCCTCTGGTCCTCGACTCCCCTACTCTGGGCAAGAGATTCTGTGCATCTATCGTAACCTACTCAGCGCGGCCACAGTTTAAGAATAAGCGGTAAGGCATTTAGAACGGAGACGAGGAAACACTCTTTCTCACAGAGAGTTGTGAGTCTGTGGAATTCTCTGCCTCAGAGGGCGGTGGAGGCCGGCTCTCTGGATGCTTTCAAGAGAGAGCTAGATAGGGCTCTTAAAAATAGCGGAGTCAGGGGATATGGGGAGAAGGCAAGAACGGGGTACTGATTGGGGATGATCAGCCATGATCACATTGAATGGCGGTGCTGGCTCGAAGGGCCGAATGGCCTACGCCTGCACCTATTGTGTATTGAAACGTCACCCACTCCTTCTCTCCAGAGATGCTGCCTGTCCCGCTGAGTTACTCCGGCATCTTGTGTCTTAAACCCTGCGGGGAGCAGCTTCCGTCGATTCACCCTCAAGAAACCATTGTGATCCTGACCAGCTGCACCCACTAGCCCCCTCCCGACGCAGTCTTCTTTGTTCCACGGAGATCCTTTCCATCTCCCCAGTCTGATCTCGCTCCTGATCTCCCTGGAGCCGTCGCAGCAGCTTGTTCCGGCCAAAGATCCTATTAGCGGAGCGAGATAGACCACCCCTGCTAAACGCAATGGGCTGACGTGTGGTGCGCAACGGAGCGGAACGTGGCCTTTTTTTTTCATCCATTTCAGTAACCCGGCCCGACCCGACCCGCAGTGTAATCAGCGTTGCGGGGGAACAGTTCGTGTTAATAAATTATAATTCTGAAAATGAGGAGAAGATTTTTACCAAATAACTTTGAATTTTACGAGGATGTTTCCGTAACCGGCTTCCGTCTCCGCTCTAGTTATCTTTGCTCCGCTACGGGATCTTTGGGGCGGAGACGGAAGCCGGTTACGGAAATGGGGGCCGAAAATCACCCGTGACCGTACTACGCCTTTTCCGTCGAGTGGTCCATCTTGCTCGCTGTAGGGTCTTTGCTTCCGGCACATTCTGAGGGACGGTCGAGGTCCGTCTTTAAGGTGCGGGGCCTAGTTGTGCCCACGGCCAGTCTGGTGGATGCCCGGCCAGTGTTGCCGTATACAAGTTGAGCTCCGCCACTTGGTTTGCTTTGAACACCTTATTCAGAAACAAAGCAAACATGCAAAATAGTAACTCGATCAAAACCGCCTTTGTGGCAGCTTGCAAAACAACAGGGTATCAATGTGAAAATAACGTTGCCATCACCAGCAATACATTCAACCTCCCGCGGCGACCAGCTTTCACGGAACGCCTACACGGTAATACGTTGAGCTCCGACACTTTGTTTGTTTTGGTCACCAATACTTTTATTCAGAAACCAAAACAAACATACAAAATAGTAACGCGATCAAAACTGCCCATCGCCTTCTCAGTCCCCTGCATCGCTGCATCCTCCTCCTCCACCACCAGCCCTCCCTTCTGCCGCAGAGATGAAGAACCTACTGCTCCTCACAATCCTCGTCTCAGTGGCACAGGTCCACTGCAGAGGTAGGCTCTGTCTCTGTCCCTCTCTGTCTCCATCTCTCTCTCTGTCTCCCTGTCCCCCTCTCTGTCTGTCTCTGTTCTCCTCTCTTTCTGTCTCTGTCTCTCCATCTCTCGTCTCTCTGTCTGTCTCTCTCTCTCTGTTCTCTGTCTCCTCTCTGTTCTGTCTCTCTGTCTCTCTTCTTCTCTGTCTCTCTCTTTTCTGTCTCTTCTCTCTCTCTGTCTCTGTTCTCTCTGTCTTTTTTCTGTTCTCTCTGTCTCTCTGTCTCTCTTGTCTCTCTGTCTCTCTCTGTCTCTCTCTCTGTCTCTCTGTCTCTCTCTGTCTCTCTGTCTCTCTCTGTCTCTCTGTCTCTCTCTCTGTCTCTCTCTCTGTCTCTCTCTCTGTCTCTCTCTCTGTCTCTCTCTGTCTCTCTGTTCTCTTCTCTGTCTCTCTCTGTCTCTCTCTCTCTCTTGTCTGTCTCTCTCTGTCTCTCTGTCTCTCTCTGTCTCTCTGTCTCTCTCTCTGTCTCTCTCTCTCTCTGTCTCTTCTCTGTCTTCTGTCCTCTCTCTTTTTCTGTCTCTCTCTCTGTCTCTCTCTCTCTCTGTTCTCTGTCTCTCTGTCTCTCTCTCTGTCTGTCTGTCTCTCTCTGTCTCTGTCTCTCTCTCTGTCTCTATCTCTGTCTGTCTCTCTCTGTCCTCTCTCTCTGTCTCTCTGTCTCTCTCTCTCTCTCTGTCTCTCTCACTCTCTCTCTCTGTCTCTCTCTGTCTCTCTGTCTCTCTGTGATCTCCCTCTGTCTCTCTCTCTGTTCTCTCTGTCTCTCATCTGTCTCTCTGTCTATCTGTCTCTCTCTGTCTCTCTGTCTCTCTCTCTCTCTGTCTCTCTGTCTCTCTGTCTCTCTGTCTCTCTCTCTCTGTCTCTCTGTATCTCCCTCTGTCTCTCTCTCTGTTTCTCCATCTCTCTGTCTCTCTGTCTGTCTCTCTGTCTCTCTGTCTCTCTGTCTCTCCCACTGTCTGTCTCTCTGTCTCTCTGTCAAAATTCCCTTTTTTTTACAAATACTTTATTCCAAAAACAAACTCAACATACAAAGTAGTATATCGTTCATATCAGAAGCTGCCTGGGGTATCGGCAGTTCACAAACAAGACAAAAATTCAAATTCAAATGCGGCCATCCTTGTCTATAATACAATCGACCTCCCGCGGCGACCAGAGTCCCCGTGGACACCGCGTGTGTGGTCCCTCTCCAGGGACACGCGGGCACGGACGTGATCCCGGAAACGGCCGTCGACCGCCCGCTGCCTGGACACGCGAATGTCCATCTTGGCCAGGCCCAGGAGCAAACCGACAGGGAGACCCCCCTCCCCCCCTCGCCCCTCCCGATCGTCCCCCCTCTTGGCGAGACCAAGCGCAGGCTCGGCGATCGTTTCACCTCCTAACCTTTACCCGATCCCCCGGTGGCTCGGCCCTTCAGCCCCCCCCCCCCCCCCTCCATCCACACTGACCTTTCTGTCCTGGGCCTCCTCCGTGGCCAGAGTGAGGCGATTTCCAGCGCAAATTGGAGGAACAGCGCCTCATATTCCGCTTGGGTAGTTTACACCCCAGCGGTGTGAACGTTGACTCCTCCAACTTCAGATAGCCCTCCCCCCTCTGAAACCGGGTGCATAATTTCAGGAGCGTATCCCGAAATATCAGCTCCGCCCCGGGATGGCCTGGTGGCACAGCGGAGATCTCGCTGCCTCACCACGCCAGTGTCCCCAGGTTCGATCCTGACGACCGGCGCTGCCTGCCCGGAGTTTGCACCTTCTCCCGGGCGCTCCGGTTTGCCCTCGCGCTCCAAAGGCGTGCAGGTTTGCAGATCTGTGGAATTCGCTGCCTCAGAGGGCGGTGGAGGCCGGTTCTCCGGATGCTTTCAAGAGAGAGCTAGATGGGGCTCTTAAAGATAGCGGAGTCAGGGGGATATGGGGAGAAGGCAGGAACGGGGTACTGATTGGGGATGATCAGCCGTGATCACATTGAATGGCGGTGCTGGCTGGAAGGGCCGAACGGCCTACTCCTGCACCTATTGTCTATTGTCAATTGTCGTCTGAGAATTGCCCCCGAGTGTGTGCAGGGTAGTGCTAGCGTGCGGGGTGATCGCTGGTGGGCGCGGACTCAGTAGGCCGGAGGGCCTGCTTCCGCGCTGTGTCTCCACGAGGCAAAGTAAAGCAGGTAAACGGTGAAGTAAACGACAGTCTTTGAGTTGAGAAACTGAAGCAAACACACTAGGCCTGGGCTGGGCCAGATCGTTGCAGGGTGCAGTGGGTTAATGTGAACGGGAATGCAGACGCACTTCGACCTCCGCCCTCTCTGCCCATTTTATAATCAAACGTCGGTTTCTCTTACAGATTCCAAGGAAAGTGCTGAAAAGGAACTCATCGTGATCGGATCCACAGAAGGTGATGGTTGGTGACTCTCTCTGTCTGGGGGTTTAGAGCGCGGAGGCAGGTCCTCCGGTCCGCCCGTGTGTCGGGAGGATAGACACAAACAGCTGGAGCAACTCGGCGGGACAGGCAGCATCTCTGGAGGAAAGAGATAGGCGACGTTTTGGGTCGTTGGAGGCCAGTCTGAAGAAGGGTCTCGACCCGAGATGTCAGCTGTTCCTTCTCTCCGGAGAGTCTGCCTGGCCCGCTGAGTTACTCCGGCTTGTCGCGACCTACTAACCTGCACGCCTTTGCAGTGTGGGAGGAGACCGGAGCCCCCGGAGGAAAACCCACGCGGTCGCAGGGAGAACGGACAAACTCCGCACAGAAAACAGCGCCGGAGGTCGGGATGGGGCCCAGGTCTCTGGCGCTGTAAGGCGGCAGCTCCACCAGCTGTGCCACCCCTGCCTGACTTTATTTGTGAGCACAGAGCTGGTCTCTTTACCACGATAAGTGATCGAGCCCCCGGGAACGCTCCGCTGCCTCACAGCCACCAGAGACCCGGGTGCTGTCTGTACGGAGTTTGTACGTTCTCCAGGGTGGGTTTTCACCGGGAGCTCCGGTTTCCTCCCACAGGTTTGTAGGCCGATGGGCTTCTGTAAATTGTAAATTGTCCCTCGTATGAGTGCGAGGTGATCACTGGTCGCCGCAGGCTCGGTAGGCCTCGGTTTCCTCGCTGAATCGGTAAAGTCGAAAGTGGTTTACACGGTGGTACGTGGGACCGGGTGGTTGTAAGTTAGCAAAGATCGAAGATTTTTGGTGGAAGATTTCTCCAAAATATAGACCGACAGTAATCATTAAATCATTCATTCACCCGAGACATCACCCATGTACTTCTCTCCAGAGATGCTGCCTGACCCGCTGAGTGTCTCCAGCACTCTGTGCCTAACATCATGTGGTGCATGCATTGAGATTCCTTTCCTTTCCCTTCCAGATTCTGCGGAGAAAGAGAGTCGCTCTGCATCTCGAGGTACGGATATTTATGAATTCAAAGTCCCCCTGTGACATTCACTGGTGAACAATCCATCCACCCATGGGTGGGTGAGGTTTAGAGGGATAGGGGCCAAACGCGGGCAGGTGGGACCAGTGTAGACGGGGCAACCTTGGCTGGCATGGGCAAGCTGGGCCGAAGGGCCTGTTTCCGTGCTGTGTGACTCCGTGGCTCCAATCTGGAGCTTTGGTCTTGTGTGCCGAGGTACAGTGGGATGCTTTTGTTTGCCTGCCGTCCTGTTGTTAGGACAGTCTAGACGTGATTACTATCCGGCTGCCCACAGTGCAGTGACAGCCCCTGTTCCAACATCTAAAGGGGCTGCTCCTTGCCTTCTGGCTGCTCTTCGCTCCACACCCACCACCCCACCCTCATCTTTGGACACCCCTGTGCGTAGGGGAGAGGGTTTGGGGCTGACGGTGTCCTGCTTGGGTTGCTCCTGGGCCCTGGCCAAGCTGGGCCACCCGCGGGTCACGGGGCCTGGAGGAAGAGGGCTCTGCCCGAGCCGGCTGCCCGCCACTTTCCCGGGGTCACGTCCGCGCTCGGGTGGGGTTAGAAAGGGAATACGCCCTGTCCGCAGGCGCCCGGGGGGTTTCCCGGACCGCAGGGTGTTGAATGCATCCTCGATAAGGATTGTAACACAGTTATATAGTAGTTTATTTAGGATATTTGTTAGTCTTGTATTATGGTGGAGGGTTCTGGTTTGTTTTATTCTAGTGTAAATATTATTTTTAATAATTGATTACATTTTTTGATTTAAAAAAAGGATTGAAACATAGTTGTATGGTAGTATATTTAGGATATTTGTTAGTCTTGTATTATGGTGGAGGGTTCTGGTTTGTTTTATTCTAGTGTAAATATTATTTTTAATAATTGATCACATTTTTTGATAATTAAAAAAAAAAAATTAATTAAAAAAAAAACCAGTGCAGAGATAAAAGGGATGGAATTTAGTGCACGCTATAACGTTGAGGTCCCACGTCCCATGTCCCATGTCCCATCCTCAGTGCTCTGAGCAGCTGGTTGGGAAGATGCCCACATTAGCCAGCGGCCAGACCCGAGGAGGAGCCACATGGGAGGCAGAGGAGGCGCTGCCGAGAACAAAGGAGGAACCGGCATGGAGGGGGTGGGGGACACACCAAGAGGAGGAGGGGGGGAGGGGAGATCAAAGGGGTCCTGGCATGGAGTACCATCTGATGAGGGGGGGGAGGGGGGGGAGGAGAGCAAAGGGGACCTGGTGAAGGGGAATGGCCAGGAAGGGGGGAGGGGGGGGGGGGTGAGTGGGAGAACATTGTAAAACATTGTCTGCGCCCTTTAGGTGGCGACCATTTGCATACCTCGGGCGCGTGCGAGCCCGATAGAGGTCTTTAAAATTAAGAGAGGGATAGACAGAGTTGACGGGGATAAGCTTTTTCCATTGAGAGTAGGGAAGATTCAAACAAGAGGACATGATTTGAGAATTAAGGGAGAAGGTTTTGGGGTAACATGAGGGGGAACTTCTTTACTCAGAGAGTGGTGGCTGTGTGGAATGAGCTTCCAGTGGAAGTGGTGGAGGCAGGTTCGATTTTATCGTTTAAAAATAAATTGGATAGGTAATGGACGGGGAAGGAATGGAGGGGTATGGTCTGAGGGCAGGTAGATGGGACTAGGTGAGAGTAAGTGTTCGGCACGGCCTAGAAGGCCTGAGAGGGCCTGTGTCCGTGCTGTAATTGTTATATGGTTATATATGGTTAACTGCCACTTGACAAAAAGTATTCCATTCCTCCATCCATTCATTCATTCATGGGGGGGGGGGGGGGGGGGGGGGTGGATCGTGAGTGTGAACACACACTTCCTCCGTACACAAACAAACTTTCAATCTGTGAACCTTCCCACGCCCGTTTTCCATTTCATAATCAAAGGCCCCGTTCCCATTTCAGATTCCAAGGAGAGCGGGGAGAGGAAAATCAAAGTGCTGGGATCCAGAGATGATGACGGTGGGTGGACCCGTGTGTGTGTGTGGGGATTGTTGGCCGGGCCTCTGTAGGGGAGCTGGGTCTGTGCGGATGAACCAACGGCTTCACCTCCATGAGGTCAAGGCCTCCCTCTAGTTGGTGGGGGGACGGTTCAGTTGCCTGATAACGGCGGGAGAAAAAAACCTGCCCTTGAATTTAGTGCGCACGAGCGTCATGAGAGGTGTGTCCCGGTAACGCACAGAGTCTCTTTCCCAGAGTAGGGGAATCGAGAACCAGAGGACATAGGTTTAAGGTGAGGGGGAAAAGATTTAATAGGAACCTGAGGTGGACAAAAATGCTGGAGAAACTCAGCGGGTGAGGCAGCATCTATGGAGCGAAGGAAAAGGTCACCCATTCCTTCGCTCCATAGATGCTGCCTCACCCCGCTGAGTTTCTCCAGCATTTTTGTCCACCTTCGATTTATCCAGCATCTGCAGTTCCTTCTTAAACAGAGGAACCTGAGGGTGGATAGAACGTGCTGCCAGATAAGATAGTTGAGGTTGGGACTATTGTATTTGGACAGGTGCATGGATCGGGCAGGTTTGGAGGGATATGGTCCAAACGCAGGCAGGTGGGACTAGTATAGCCGTGACATGTTGGTCGGTGTGGGCAAGTTGGGATGAATGGCCTGTTTCCACGCAATGCCATGTAGGAAGGAACAGATGATGTTGCAGGAAGGAACTGCAGGTGCTGGATTATGATGAAGTTAGACACAAAATGCTGGAGTAACTCAGCGGCTCAGGCAGCATCTCCTGAGAAAAAGAATAGGTGACGTTTCGGGTCGGAACCCTTCTTCATATTTCCTCAGAGTTGAAGAAGGGTCCCGACCCGAAACGTCACCCATCCTTTTTCTCCAGAGATGCTGCCCGACTCGCTGCGTTACTCCAGCACTAACGTTGATGTCCAACATCGAGTGGCGGATGGATTGAAAATATTTCCTTTCCCTTCCAGATTCTGCGGAAAAAGACAGGAGTCGCTCTGCCTCTCGAGGTACGGATATTTATGAATTCAATGTCTCCCTGTAACACTCACTGGTGAACGATCCATCCACCCATGGGTGGGTGAGGTTTAGAGGGATAGGGGCCAAACGCGGGCAGGTGGGACTAGTGTAGATGTACTAAAAAAGTAGCGATGATAAAGGATACAGGTCAAAGGGAAAGGTGAGATCAGTCGCTCAGTCTGCCTGAACCTACCTGAACTCCCGGTTCCTAAACACTTTAATTCTCCTTCACATTCCCACACTGACCTTTCTGTCCTGGGCCTCCTCCACTGTCAGAGTGAGGCTAAACGCAAATTGGAGGAACAGCCCCTCATATTTCGCTTGGGCAACTTACACCCCAGTGGTATGAACATTGGTTTCTCTAACATCAAGTAGCCCCGGCATTCCCGCTCTCTCTCTATCCCTCCCCCCATCCAAGTCGCACCATCTTCCGTTCTCACCCAACACACAGCCAACAATGCCCGATCCCTTTATCATCTTATCTTTTTACGTATCTTGTCGTTCATTGTTCTTTATCTGTCCACATCATCGTCATATCTCGCCTTGTCCCATATTCTCCTGACCAGTCTGGAGAAGGGTCTCGACCCCTGAACGTCACCCCATCTCCATCTCTCTAGAAGAATACTTGCTGTCCCGCCTTAGTTTACTCCAGTGTTGTGACTCTATCTTCGAGAGATATAAGACGGTGATAGTGTGAGAATAGAACAATTAATCTTCTTCTTTCGGAAGGCTGCACAGCCTAGAAGTTGTCGGACAACTTGTTCTATTTTGATCTTATTTGATTGTGCACGGCCCGGTTTGATTGCATTCCGTCGAAAACAAGGCGGACCACACGTTGAAGGTTGCAATCTTCCCACCGGCAAACCAAAGTTGAATGAATTAAACGGCCTGTCCCACTTTCACGACCTAATTCACAAGGACCTTTTTTAACTCGTGGGACATTTTTCCATCAGCCCAGAAAAACGCCCCGCCCCGGCCTACTTAATGCCACGATTACCTACGTCAGAGGGCGGTGAAACTGTGAATTCATTGCCACAGAAGGCTGCGGAGGCCGAAAAGTCAACATATTTTTAAGGCGGCGATAGAGAGATTCTGGGAGACCCCGGCATGGGGGGGGGAGAAATGAACCACTCATGAAAAGGGGTGAACAAGGAGGTCCTGCCAAGGGGGTATCATCTTGATGGGGGCGGGTACAAAAGGGGAACCTGGTGGAAGGGGAAATGGCCATGGGGGGGGGGGGGGGTCGGGGGGGGGGAAAGTAACATTGTAAAATATTGTCTGCGCCCTTTAAGTGGCCACCATTTGCAGTAAAGTCTTAACTATTCGTTTCCAAATACGTATATTGCTATAAATTATAGGGCTTTGTTCCATATATCTAATCAGTGTCTGATTTTCATTTCAGATTCCGGAGAAAGTGACGAGAGGAAAATCAAAGTGATTGTATCGAGAGAAGATGACGGTACGTAGATGTGTGTGTGTGTGTGGAGATGTCACCTGCACATGTCCTGGGTGGTCATGGTTACTGGGGGAGAGGGATCTTGGGAAGAATGTTCGGAAAACCCAACCGTGAGACCAGGAAAGTCAAACCCTCTTCCTTCCGTTTCAGACTCTGCCGAGAACGAGAGTGGTCCGGATACTAAAGGTAGTTCTCCTGATCTGCTCGTCACCGGGATAGGGTGAACTGTCATTAAAATGGGAGGGAGAGTTTCAGAGCTGCACTGGCAGCTGGGCACTGGGAACGTCTTGGGATCGGTGAAGTGAAATTCCTTCCTTTCCCTTCCAGATTCTGCGGAGAAAGAGAGTCGCTCTGCATCTCGAGGTACGGATATTTATGTTTCAATGTCTCCCTGTAACATTCACTGGTGAACAATCCATCCACCCATAGGTGGGTGAGGTTTAGAGGGATATGGGCCAAACGCGGGCAGGTGGGACTAGTGTAGATGTACAAAAAAGTTACGATGATAAAGGATAGAGGTCAAAGGGAAACGTGAGATCAGTCGCTCAGTCTGCCTGAACCTACCTGAACTCTCCCGGTTCCTAAACACTTTAATTCTCCTTCACATTCCCACGCTGACCTTTCTGTCCTGGGCCTCCTCCACTGTCAGAGTGAGGCTAAATGCAAATTGGAGGAGCAGCCCCTCATATTTCGCTTGGGCAGCTTTCACCCCAGTGGTATGAATATTGGTTTCTCTAACTTCAAGTAACCCCGGCATTCCCCCTCTCTCTCTATCCCTCCCCCAGCCAAGTCGCACCAGCTTCTTGTTCTCACCCAACACACAGCCAACAATGGCCCGATCCCTTTATCATCTTTTTTTTTTGCGTATCTTTCATTCATTGTTCTTTATCTCTCTACATCATCGTCTATATCTCTCGTTTCCTTTTTCCCTGACCAGTCTGGAGAAGGGTCTCGACCGGAAACGTCGCCCATTCCTTCTCTCCAGAGATGCTGCCGTGTCCCCGGCTGAGTTACTCCAGCGTGTTTTTGTGTCTATCTTCGAGAAAAAAAGAGTTATAGACGGTGATAGAGAGAGAAATAGAAACAAATTAATCTTTCTTCATTTCGTGTGGGTGCACAGCCTAAAAGTTGTCGGACAACTTGTTTTTATTTTTGATCTTACTTGATTGTGCACGCCGGGTAGATTGCATTCGTCGAAACAGGGCGGACCACGTGAAGGTGGCAATCTCCCACCGCAAACAAGTGAATGAATTAATGGCCTGTCCCACTTACACGACCTAATTCACGGCCTCTTTTACTCGTGGACATTTTTCATCAGGCCAGAAAAACGCCCCGGCCTACTTGATGCCACGAGTACCTACGACTAGCATCAACGGCCTACCTACGACCTAACTACGATCCCCCGACCTCGTGACGACCACGCTGCGAGTATGAGTCAAGGGCAAACTCGGTAGAGGTCGTGAATTAGGTCCTGAAAGTGGGACAGGCCCTTAACATGCAAAAATCTTTCTTTAAAAAGGATAGTTAGGTGGGTAAGACTCACCTCGTGTGGCGTTGAAAGGGCACGTATATATGCAGGGATTGAAGCAATATGGATCATGCGCAGAGTTGGGCTTGGCCTCGTGCTGAGCATAGACATTGTGGGCCGAAGGGCCTGATCCTGTGCATTACTGCTCTATGTTCTGTAGGGGAGCTGTTCATGGAGAGCTACTGAGATGAGCGCGGAGTAAAGTGTATGCGAGTGCGCCCAGCGACCTGCGCCCAGGGCCGGCCTTACTCCCAAGTTACTCCCGATTGCTCCCAATAGGGCCCCACGCTAATTTTCCCGTATTTCGTATGGAAATACGAATTTGCGTTGTTAAATACAGATTAAAAGAAAACATTTTGCCTTGTTAAAAACCTGCATGGATAAAAACCGCTGCACCGGCCATCAGACAAAAATGATTCGTTAACTGCCACTGTTAGCACTTGTTAACAGCCAGTAGTTAACACGTAGTTATAAAATGTGTCATCAATGCATCGATCCACATTCCTCAGTAAATGTAATTGTGTTTTGACCAAGTATTAATGACGCCGCGTTCCTTTGAATAAAATTCACGGGAGGTGCTGACAGTCAGACGGGAGGAGGAGAGATTCAGACAGTGTACAACCCATAGCACCTCAGTGTACAATTTCATAAAATATACTAAATAACAGGGCTGACAGACCTTGGCTGGGAACCTGGGGCTCACCAAAAATTGTTCACCCCCATCGGGCCCCGCACTCCTAAGGCCGGCCCTGCCTGCGCCTGACGTAGACACACCTTGACACCGTGATCCCGCCACACTCACTCACATTTTATGATGAGAAATTGCCTTTTTAATTTCAGATTCCAAGGAAAGTGGTGAAAGGAAAATCAAGCACCTTGGATCCAGTGAAGATGATGGTTTGTAGATCTCGCTATAGGTGGTGGGGGGTGCGGGGGGGGGGAGAGGGGGGAGTGAAGGGGTTATTGACTGCTCTAACAAACAGATCTGAGCACCAGAATCACAGGAGACCCCCCAACATGTCAACTAGTTGTCACCTTCAGGATAGAGAGGTGGAGTCGCGCTGCTCACAGCGCCGGAGTTCCCGGGTTCGATACCCAGAGACCACGGGTGCTTGTCTGTACGGAGTGCGCACGTTCTCCCCGTGACCTGGTGGGTTTTCGCCGGGTGCACCGGTTTCCTCCCACACTCCAAAGACATACAGGTTTCTAAGTCAATCGCCTTCTGTAAGTTGTCCCCAGTGCGTAGGATAGTGCTGGCTAACGGGCTGATCGCTGGTCGGGTCGCACGGGGTTCGAGTGTGGCCGAAGGGCCTCTTTCCGTGCTGTATCTCTAGACCAGTGGTTCTTAACCTTTTTGCCACCAGTACGCGCATTCACGAACAAAATACCGTATGTGGTGCGTGTTCCTTCGTTAGGTTCCTAAACGTGGGCTCAACAAATTGATATGTTATTTGTGTTCCCCTTCATGACCCCCGGCAAAGCCCCAAACGAACCCCCCATAGGGGGTCACGGCCCCCAGGTTAAGAACCACTGGGCTAAACTGAACTGAATTAAGTTCAGAGTCTCTGGTGATTAATCGAGGTGGGGTTGTGTCATCAGCCCTGGTGTAAGGTGTGTTGCTGTTCACAGGTAGAGTGGGTACTCTGTAAACGGTTTGAGTAACTAATTGGAAAACGGAAACCCTCCTCCTTCTGTTTCAGACTCTGCCGAGAACGAGAGTGGGCCGGATACTAAAGGTAGTTCTCCTGAACTCTGTGAACACCTGTCGGGGTTAGCTTAGGGTGGAAATGTTATATATACGGAAGGGAGGTGATTTAAACTATTCTGACAGCGAGATCCAACCAACATCAGAGAGTGACAGACTCTAGATCAGTAGGAGATGAGGAGGAATTTCTTTAGTCAGAGGGTGGTGAATCTGTGGAATTCATTGCCACAGACGGCTGTCGAGGCTTATGCACATGTCCCACGCTTAGGAAACCTGAATGGAAAACCTCTGGAGACTTTGCGCCCCACCCAAGGTTTACGTGCGGTTCCCGGAGGTTCCTGGAGGTTTTTGTCAGTCTCCCTAATGGTCGAAAGTGGTTTCCGTTTTAAAAACCGGTCATTTTTTTAGTCGAAGCCGGTTGCGATGCTAGTTGAAGGTGGTTGCCGGAGGACAAAAACCTCCGGGAACCGCACGGAAACCTTTGGGTGGGGCACCAAAAGTCGTCAGAGGTTTCCGTTCATAGAGAGATAGTATTTTCCTAAGTGGGACAGGGGCATAAGTCATTGGGCATTTTTAAGGCGGAGATGGATAGATTGCTGATTAGTACGGGTGTCAGGGGTTATGGGGAGACGGCAGGAGAATGGAGTTGAGGGGGAGAGATAGATCAGCCATGATTGAATAGCGGAATAGGCTCGATGGGCCAAATGTCCTAATTCTGCTCTTATAACCTATGAACGTATGAACATGTTCTAGTGTAGAAACCATGGACCACAGATGCTGGTTGATACACTAAAGCACACAGTTTTGCTGAAATAAATCAGCGGGTCAGGCAGCATCTCTGGTGAACATGGATAGGCGACATTTCGGGGTCGAGCCCCTTCTGGTGTATATATTGAAACTTATTTTTTCCTTTCTTTCCAGATTCTGCAGAGAAAGAGAGTCACTCTGCATCTCGAGGTACGGATATTTATGTTCGCAAAGATTCCCTGTGACATCCACTGGCGAACAATCCATTGACAATTGCGCGAAAGACCCAGTGTGAATGTGAATGTTTGACATGGTTGGCATGGACTCAACGGGCCGAAGGGCCTGTTTCCGTGCTGTCTCTCTCGGTGACACAAACGTGGAGCCACTTGCACTCGTCGCAATGTCCTGGTGAACAGCCAGACCCCAATATCGCTCTCCTCTTTGGTCAGCGGGTGGGGAACCTGTGGAATTCATTGCCACAGAAGGCTGTGGAGGCCAAAGTCAGCGGATATTTTTGAGGCAGAGATAGATAAATTCTTGATTAATACGGGTGTCAGAGGTTATGGGGAGAAGGCAGGAGAATGGGGTTAGGAGGGAGAGATAGATCAGCCATGATTGAATGGTGGAGTAGACTTGATGGGCCGAATGGCCTAATTTTGTTCCTATTCCTTATGAAAATGGAACGGTGAAGGGGGAACAGCTCGTAGTGCGGCATGGAAGCGCAGCGGGAGTGTTGCTGCCGTGCAGCGCCCTGGGCCTGGGTTCGATTCTGACCAGGGGTGCTATCTGCGTGGAATTTGCACGGTTCTCCCTGTGACTGCGTGGGTTTTCTCCGGATGCTCCCGTTTCCTCCCACATTCCAGAGACCTGCGCCCAGGGCCGGCCGGCCTTACACCGATTGGACCGATTGCTCCCTATTAGGCCCCTTGCGCGATTTTATTCCGTATTTCGTACGGAAATACGAATTTGCGTTGTTAAATACAGAATAAAAAAACATTTGCCTTGTTAAAAACCTGCATGGATAAAAACCGCTGCACCGGCCTTCAGACAGAAACGATTCGTTAACTACCACTGTTAGCACTTGTTCACAGCCAGTGCTTAACACATAGTTATAAAATGTGTCATCAATGCATCGATCCACATTCCTCAGTAAATGTAATTGTGTTTTGACCAAGTATTAATGACGCCGCGTTCCTTTGAATAAAATTCACGGGAGGTGCTGACAGACAGGCGGGAGGAGGAGAGATTCAGACAGTGTACGACCCATAGCACCTCAGTGTACAATTTCATAAAATATACTAAATAACAGGGCTGACAGACCTTGGCTGGGAACCTGGGGCTCACCAAAATTGTTCCCAATCGGGCCCCGCACCTCCTAAGGCCGGCCCTGCCTGCGCCTGACGTGGACACACCTTGACACCGTGATCCCGCCACACTCACTCACATTTTATGATGAGAAATTGCCTTTTTAATTTCAGATTCCAAGGAAAGTGGTGAAAGGAAAATCAAGCACCTTGGATCCAGTGAAGTTGATGGTTTGTAGATCTCGCTACGGGGGGAGGGGAGGAGACGTGGGGAGGGGGTGTGGGGGGTTGGGGGGGGGGGGGGTATGGTATTGAGCGGCATGGTGGGCGCAGCGGTTAGAGTTGCTGCCTTGCAGCCTCCCGGGCCTGGGTTCGATTCTGACCTGGGGTGCTATCTGCGTGGAAATTGCATGTTCTCCCTGTGACCGCGTGGGTTTTCTCCGGATGCTCCCGTTTCCTCCCACATTCCATAGCCATACAGGTTTGTAGCTTAATTGGCTTTGGAAAAAATTGTAAAAAATTGTCCCTAGTGTGTAGGATATTAGTATGCTGGTCGGCAGGGGCACGGTGGGCCGAAGGGCCTGTTTCCGTGCTGTATTTCTGAAATCTAAAGGTGTGCAGTCCTGTGTGGGTGCTACTGTGTGTGTGACTGTGTGTGTGTGACTGTGTGTGTGTGATGTGTGTGGTGTGTGACTGTGTGTGTGTGACTGTGTGTGTGTGACTGTGTGTGTGACTGTGTGTGTGTGCATGTGTGTGACTGTGTGTGTGTGTGTGTGTGTGACTGTGTGTGTGTGTGTGTGTGAGTGTGTGTGTGTGACTGCGTGCGTGTGTGTGTGTGTGCATGTGAGTGTATGTGTCATAAGGTCATTAATTATAAGTGATAGGAGTAGAATTAGGCCATTCTGCCCATCAAATCTTGGGATCGGTGAAGTGAAATTCCTTCCTTTCCCTTCCAGATTCTGCGGAGAAAGAGAGTCGCTCTGCATCTCGAGGTACGGATATTTATGTTTCAATGTCTCCCTGTAACATTCACTGGTGAACGATCCATCCACCCATGGGTGAGGTTTAGGGGCCAAACGCGGGCAGGTGGGACTAGTGTAGATGGGGCACCCTTGGTTGGCATGGGCAAGCTGGGCCGAAGGGCCTGTGTCCATGGTGTATATTCTGTATCCGTGCGGAATATGAGGAGCTGTTCCTCCAGTTTGCGTGTGGCCTCACTCTGACAGTGGAGGAGGCCCAGGACAGAAAGGTCAGTGTGGGAATGGGGGAGGGGGGTTAAAATAGTTGGCAACCGGGAGATCCAGTAGACCTTGGCGGACCGAGCGCAAGTGTTCGGCGAAACGGCCGCCCGGTCTACGCTTGGTCTCGCCGATGTAAAGGAGGCCAGTCAGGCAGGAAACTACCGCAGTCAGTTCCCATTTTATAATTAATCACCGACGTTTGTTTCAGATTCCAAAGAAAGTGTCGAGAGGAAAATCGAGATGATCGCATCGAGAGAAGATGATGGTACGTAGATGTGTGTGTGTGTGGAGATGTCACCTGCACATGTCCTGGGTGGTCATGGTTACTGGGGGAGAGGGATCTTGGAAAAACGTTCGGAAAACCCAACCGTGAGACCAGGAAACTGAAACCCTCTTCCTTCTGTTTCAGACTCTGCCGAGAACGAGAGTGGTCCGGATACTAAAGGTAGTTCTTAAGTTCATTAATTGAGAGGGAGAGGTTTAGAACTAGTGTTCAGCACAAGTTCTAGGAGCAGAATTAGGCTATTCGACCATTTAATCGTGGCTGATCTATCTCTCCCTCTCAACCCCATTCTCCTGCCTTCTCCCCGTAACCCCTGACACCCGTACTAATCAAAAATCTATCTATCTCTGCCTTAAAATTATCCATTGGCCCGGCCTCCGCAGGCGCCTGTGGCAATGAATTCCACAGATTCACCGCCCTCTGACTAAAGAAATTCCTCCTCATCTCCTTCCTAAAGAAACATCCTTTTATTCTGAGGCTGAGCCCTCTGGTCGTAGACTCTCCCACCAGTGGAAACATCCTCTCCACATCCACTCTATCCAGGCCTTCCATTATTCGGTAACGTTTTAATGAGGTCCCCCCTCATCCTTCTAAACTCCAGCGAGTACAGGCCCAGTGCCGTGAAACGCTCATCATAAGTTAACCCACTCATTCCTGGGATCGTTCTCGTAAGCCTCCTCTGAACCCTCTCCAGAGCCAGCACATCCTTCCACAGATATGGACCAGATGGTTTAAACAGTGAATTTTATAAAAAATGACATGACTTGATCTCGCCACGCCTACAGACATTATATACGCAAGCATTCATGCAACAGAAACTCCCAGAAACCTTAAATGAATCTACTAAAACCTTAAATGAATACTTATTCCAAGAACGGATAAGGACCTTGAAGATCCAGGTTCATATAGAGCAATTGCTCTATTAAACATCGATCAGAAAATTGTAACCAAAATTTTAGCACACAGATTAAGCTTAGTGATTTATAAATTAATACACCCTGATCAAACTGGCTTTATTCCAAAACGTTATTCATATTATAATTTGAGACGATTATTCAACATTATATACTCAAATCGAATAGCTAATGAAGACCTAGCAGTCATGTCGCTAGACGCTGAGAAAGCATTCGATCAAAATGAATGGCCCTATTTATTTTCGGTGATGGAAAAATTTAAATTAGGCGAGGAGTTTTGTACTTGGTTTAAGCTTTTATATACCAATCCCACAGCCAGAATAATGACAAATCAAATGTTATAAAAAAAAATTGATTTATCTAAAGGTTGTAGACTGTGTGTGTGACTCTGTGTGTGTGACTGTGTGTGTGTGTGCGCATGTGAGTGTATGTGTCATAAGGAGTAGAATTAGGCCATTCTGCCCCATCAAATCTTGGGATCGGTGAAGTGAAATTCCTTCCTTTCCCTTCCAGATTCTGCGGAGAAAGAGAGTCGCTCTGCATCTCGAGGTACGGATATTTATGTTTCAATGTCTCCCTGTAACATTCACTGGTGAACAATCCATCCACCCATGGGTGAGGTTTAGGGGCCAAACGCGGGCAGGTGGGACTAGTGTAGATGGGGCACCCTTGGTTGGCATGGGCAAGCTGGGCCGAAGGGCCTGTGCCCATGGTGTATATGCTGTATCCGTGCGGAATATGAGGAGCTGTTCCTCCAGTTTGCGTGTGGCCTCACTCTGACAGTGGAGGAGGCCCAGGACAGAAAGGTCAGTGTGGGAATGGGGGAGGGGGGTTAAAATAGTTGGCAACCGGGAGATCCAGTAGACCTTGGCGGACCGAGCGCAAGTGTTCGGCGAAACGGCCGCCCGGTCTACGCTTGGTCTCGCCGATGTAAAGGAGGCCAGTCAGGCAGGAAACTACCGCAGTCAGTTCCCATTTTATAATTAATCACCGACGTTTGTTTCAGATTCCAGAGAAAGTGCGGAGAGGAAAATCAAGATGATCGTATCGAGAGAAGATGACGGTACGTAGAGTGTGTGTGTGTGTGTGTGTGGAGATGTCACCTGCACATGTCCTGGGTGGTCATGGTCACTGGGGGAGAGGGATCTTGGAAAAACATTCGGAAAACCCAACCGTGAGACCAGGAAACTGGTCAATACTCTTTACCCACTAGTGGGAGAGTCTAGGACTAGAGGGCACAGCCTCAGAATTAAAGGACGTTCCTTTAGGAAGGAGATGAGGAGGAATTTCTTGAGTCAGAGGGTGGTGAATCTGTGGGATTCATTGCCACAGACGGCTGTGGAGGCCAAGTCAGTGGATATTTTTAGAAACATAGAAACATAGAAAATAGGTGCAGGAGGAGGCCATTCGGCCCTTCGAGCCTGCACCGCCATTCATTGTGATCATGGCTTTTAAGGCAGAGATGGATAGATTCGGGTGTCAAGGGTTATGGGAGAAGGCAGGAGAATGGGGTTAGGAGGGAGAGATAGATCAGCCATGAATGAATGGCGGAGTAGACTTTTGATGGGCCGAATGGCCTAATTCTGCTCCTATCACTTATGACGTTATGACCCCTGGGACAACATGGCTCGATCCACGGACTCTGGGGGGAAGCCTGCACCCTGGACACTGCCACTGGGCGATGGGGGGAGGAGCAGCTGACGGAGAGGGGCCGGCCAGTCAGGGTGGTGCAAGGTGTAAGTGTGAGCAGATGGCAGCGTGTAACACCGACACACTCTGACACTGACAACCTTGCACACTCCACTCCCATCTCATGATCAGAAACCAGTTGTTATTAAGTTTATGAGCAGCCCGTTGGCGCAGCGGAGACCCGGCCTCGATCCCGACACCAGATGCTGTCTGTGTGGAGTTTGCACGTCCCCTACCCCCCCCCCCCCCCCCCGTGTCCTGCGCGGGTTTCCTCCAGGTCCCCTGGTTTCCTCCCACATGCCAAAGACGTGCGGGGTTTGAAGGTCGCCCGGCTCTCTGTAGAATGCCCCCCCCGGCGTGTGTAGGGGAGTGGGTGTGAGAGTGGGGGAGCATGAATGAACGATGGTGCGACTGGGCGATCAATAATCAGGGTGGGCTCTTTGGGCCAAAGGGCCTGTTTCCCCCCCTGTGTCTCTACATTGAACTGAATCCTCGGTGACCAAGGCTTGTGCTGTTGTTTCTGATGCAGATTCGGCGGAGAATGGAGAGAGGAACGGGAACAGCGACAACTCCAGTGAGTAGACCACTCCAGGTGGAATGTATAAGCCCGTGGGTGGGCCCAGACTCTGTCTGCCTGCCTGAACTGTATACAGCCAAACATGGACTTTAGATTTGGAGCAAAGAGGTCCTTCTGCAGTTGTACAGGGCCCTAGTGAGAGTATTGTGTGCAGTTTTGGTCCCCTAATTTGAGGAAGGACATTCTTGCTATTGAGGGAGTGCAGCGTAGGTTTACAAGGTTAATTCCCGGGATGGCGGGACTGTCATACGCTGAGAGAATGGAGCGGCTGGGCTTGTACACTCTGGAGTTTAGAAGGATGAGAGGGGATCTTATTGAAACATATAAGATTGTCAAGGGTTTGGACACACTAGAGGCAGGAAACATGTTCCCGATGTTGGGGGATCCAGAACCAGGGGCCACAGTTTAAGAATAAGGAGTAAGCCTTTTACAACGGAGACGAGGAAACACTTTTTCTCACAGAGAGTGGTGAGTCTGTGGAATTCTCTGCCAATAGACAGCACCCGTAGTCAGGATCGAACCGGGGTCTCCAGCGCTGTGAGGCAGCGATACCCATGGCGCCACTAAACTAAACACTGATGTCGATTCCATTCCAGATTCTGACGAAAGTGCGGAAGGGACAGTCAACGCGGTAACATCCAGAGGCGATGGTGGTACGTGAATCTCTCTCTCTCTCTCTGTCTCTCTGTCTCTCTCTGTCTCTCTCTGTCTGTCTCTGTCTCTCTCTCTGTCTCTCTCTGTCTCTCTGTCTCTCTCTCTCTCTCTCTCTCTCTCTCTCTCTGTCTCTCTCTGTCTCTGTCTCTCTCTCTCTGTCTGTGTGGCTCCCTCTCCCTTTCAGTCTGTCTCTCTCTGTCACTGTCTCTCTGTCTCTCTCTCTCTCTCTCTGTCTCTGTCTCAGGGTCTCGACCCGAAACGTCGCCTATCTCCTTCGCTCCTTAGATGCTGCTGCACCCGCTGAGTTTCTCCAGCCTTTTGTGTACCCTCTCTCTCTCTCTGTCTCTGCCTCTCTCTCTCTGTCTGTGTGGCTCCCTCTCTCTTTCAGTCTTTCTCTCTGTCTCTCTCTGTCTCTCTCTCTGTCTCCGTCCCTCTGTCTCTGTCTCTGTCTGTGTCTGTGTGTGTGTGTGTGTCACTCTCTGTCACTCTCTCTCTCTCTCTCTCTGTCTCTGTCTCTCTGTCTGTCTGTCTCTCTCTCTGTCTGTCTGTCTCTCTGTCTCCCTGGAGATTATTGACTACAAACTTTCGAGTGTAGACGCTAGCAATATAGTGCGGAAACAGGCCCTTCGACCCACGGAGTCCGCGCCGACCAGCGATCACCCATTCGCACTACTCCTTCCGCTACTCGCTAGGGGCAATTTACAGAACCCAACTAAGCTTGTCGCTGTACATCCTGACAATGAACTAAACTGAAATAAACACAATTGACAAACCTGTACGTCTTTGGAGTGTGGGGGAAACCGGAGCACCCGGAGAAAACCCACGCGGGTCACAGGGAGAACGTACATACACCGTACGGACAGCCTCAGAGTGAAAGGAAGTTCATTTAAGAAGGAGATGAGGAGGATTTTCTTGAGTCAGAGGGTGGTGAATCTGTGGAATTCATTGCCACAGACGGCTGTGGAGGACAAGTCAGTGGATATTCTTCAGGCAGAGATAGATAGATTATTGATTAGTGTTAAAGAAGGAACTGCAGATGCTGGAGAATCGCGGGTACACAAAAGGCTGGAGAAACTCAGCGGGTGCAGCAGCATCTAAGGAGCGAAGGAGATAGGCGACGTTTTGGGTCGAGTTCCTTCTTCAGACTGGTTAGGGATCAGGGAAACGAGAGATATAGACGGTGATGTGGAGAGATAAAGAACAATGAATGAAAGATATGCAAAAAAAAGTATCGATGATAAGGGAACAAGCCATTTTGTAAGCTGTTTGTGGTGTGAAAATGAGAAGCTGGTGCGACTGGGGTGGGGGAGGGAGATAGAGATAGAGGGAATGTCAGGGCCCGAGGGCTGAGGGAGAGGTGGGAAAGGGAGAGGAGACAGCAAGGGATTAACAGAATTGAGAAAATTCAATGTTCAAGCCCAGAGGATGCTGAAGACTCCCCAAGCGGAATATGAGGTGCTGTTCCTCCAACTTGCGGTGTTGCTCACTCTGGGCCGTGGAGGAGGCCCAGGACCGAGAGGGTCGGATACGGAATGCCGTAGGGGGAGTTTGAAGTGCTGAGCCACCGGGAGGTCGGGTTGTAGGTTATTGCGGACCGAGCGGAGGTGTTCCGCGAAACGATTGCCAAGCCTCCGCTTGGTCTCACCGATATAGATCATCTGGCATCTGGAGCAGCGTATGCAGTAGATGAGGTTGGAGGGGGAGGTGCAGGTGAACCTCTGTCGGACCTGGAAGGACTGCTTAGGTCCCTGTCAAGGAGCGGAGGGGGGAGGTGAAGGGACAAGTGTGGCATTTCTTGCGGTTGCAAGGGAAAGTGCCCGGGGAAGGGGTAGAGTGGGAGGGGAGGGAAGAATTGACAAGGGAGTCGCGGAGGGAGCGGTCTTTGCGGAAGACAGACAGGGGGGGAGATGGGAAGATGTGGCGAGTGGAGGGGTCACGTTGGAGGTGGCGGAGGACTATGTGTTGTATTTGCCGGCTGGTGTACACTGGTCCCATTTGACCATGAAGCTTTCCTATCCATGTACCTGCCCAAGTGTCTATTACATTTTGTTATAGGTTAGTTAGTTCATTTTTAGTTTTGAGATACAGCGCGGAAACAGGCCTCTCGGCCCACCCAGTCCGCGCCGACCAGCGATCCCCAGACACTAACACTACCCTACACACACTAGGGACAATTTACATGTTATGCCAAGCCAAATAGCCTAAAAAACCCACACGTCTTTGGGTTGTGGGAGGAAACCGAAGATCCCGGAGAAAACCCACGCAGGTCACGGGGGGGGGGGAACGTGCAAACTCCATATAGACAGCACCCGTAGATGGGATCGAACCCGCGTTTCTGGCGCTGGAAGCGCTGTAATGCAGTAACCCTGCCGCTGTGCCACTGTTCCGCCCTTAACTACCTCCTCTGGCAGCGTGTTCCATATATCTAATCAGTGTCTGATTTTCATTTCAGATTCCAGAGAAAGTGACGAGAGGAAAATCAAAGTGATTGTATCGAGAGAAGATGATGGTACGTAGATGTGTGTGTGTGTGTGTGGAGATGTCACCTGCACATGTCCTGGGTGGTCATGCTTACTGGGGGAGAGGGATCTTGGGAAAAAACGTTCGGAAAACCCAACCGTGAGACCAGGAAACTGAAGCCCTCTTCCTTTCTGTTTCAGACTCTGCCGAGAACGAGAGTGGTCCGGATACTAAAGGTAGTTCTCCTGATCTGCTCGTCACCGGGATAGGGTGAACTGTCATTAAAATGGGAGGGCGGGCGTTAGAGCTAGTGGTCTCCTGGTCTACACTTGGTCTCGCCGATGTAACGGATGCCACCCGGGGATGAAGCTTCCTAGAGATACAACAAGGATCGATCTCCCCTCAGTTACATCGCCAGTGGCACGGTGGCGCGGCGGAGGAGTTGCTGCCTCACTGCGCCAGAGACCCGGGTTCGATCCTGACCGCGGGCGCTGTCTGTACGGAGTGTGTACGCTCTCCCTGTGACCGCGTGGGTTTTCTCCGGGTTCTCCGGTTTCCTCCCACACTCCAGAGACGTGCAGGTTTGAAGGTTAATTGGCTTTGGTGAAAATTGTAAATTGTTCCTCGTATGTGTAGGATAATAGACAATAGGTGCAGGAGTCAGCCAATAGGTGCAGGAGTCAGCACCGCCATTCAATGTGATCATGGCTGATCATCCCCAACCCGTTCCTGCCTTCTCCCCATATCCCCTGACTCCGCTATCTTCAAGAGCCCTATCTAGCTCTCTCTTGAAAGCATCCAGAGAACCGGCCTCCACCGCCCTCTGAGGCAGAGAATTCCACAGACTCACCACTCTCTGTGAGAAAAAGTGTTAATGAACGGGGATCGCTGGCCGGCCGGCACGGACTCGATGGGTCGAAGGGCCTGTTTCCTCGCTGTATCTCTAAATTAAACTCGTGAAGTTTTTTCAACAGTGTGAAAAATGACCAAGAATAAAAATATACTCGTGATGATGTACCACGGGTTTGATTTTTTAACTCGGGAGAGCTCTTGGGTAAACGCGCATCGTGGGACAGGGGCTTAAGTTGCTGTTCGTCCAGTTTGCGTGTGGCCTCACTCTGACAGTGGAGGAGGCCCAGGACAGAAAGGTCAGTGTGGGAATGGGGGTGGGGGGGTTAAAATATTGTTGGCAACCGGGAGATCCAGTAGTACCTTGGCGGACCTGCGAGCGCAAAGTGTTTCGGCGAAAACGGGCCGCCCGGTCTACGCTTTGGTCTCGCCGATGTTATTTTAAAAAAAAAAAAAGGAGGCCAGTCAGTCAGGAAACTACCGCAGTCAGTTCCCATTTTATAATTAATCACCGACGTTTGTTTCAGATTCCAAAGAAAGTGTGGAGAGGAAAATCAAGATGATCGCATCGAGAGAAGATGACGGTACGTAGAGTTGTTGTGTGTGTGTGTGTGTGAGTGTGAGTTATTGTGTGCGCACTGGCTGTGATTTTACAATTCATTATTAAAATACAGGAGTAGTGTGGAAAGACTTGAGGGTGGCAAATGTTGTCCCTCTATTCAAGAAGGGCTGCATGGAAAACGCAGGGAACAGGGCCCGAGTGAGACCACACCTGGAGTATTGTGCGCAGCTTTGCTCTCCAAATGTGAGGAAGGACATTCTTGCTTTTGAGGGAGCGCAGCGTAGGTTTTACTCACCAGGTTAATTCCCGGATGGCGGGACTGTCATATGCTGAGAGAATGGATTCGGCTGGGCATGTACACTCTAGAATTTTAGAAGGATCATCTGGATGGGAACATTGAAACAATAAGTATTATTAAGGGTTTTGGCCACAAATGCCATAGAGGCAGGAAACAAATGTTCCCGATGTTGGGGAGTTCAGAACCAGGGGCTACAGTTTAAGAATAAGGGTAAGCCATTTAGAACGGAGACGAGGAAACACTTTTTTCTCACAGAGAGTTGTGTCTGTGAAATTCTCTGCCTCAGCAGGGAGATGGAGGCTGGTTCTCCCTCTGGATGCTTTCAAGAGTAGAGCTAGATAGGGTCTCTCTAAAGACAGAGTGGTCATGGGGTTTATGGGAGAAGGCAGGATTAGGAGAACCCAACCTTCCATGCCCAATCTACACTCGTCCCAACCTGCCTCGATGCATTCGGGCGGCTTCATATCCCCTACCAAACCGTCCTATCCATGATGTACCTACCTAAATGTGTTTATTAAACGTTGTGATAGTCCCACCTGCCCACAACTACCTCCTCCGGCAGCTTGTTCCATTCACCAGCACCCTTGTGTAAAAAGTACCCCCTCCAAGGTTTTTTCCCATTAAATCTCCCCGCCCCAGCCAACCTCCCCCCCCCCCCCACCCCCCCCCCCCCCCCCCCCCCCCCCCCCCCTCCTTGACCGATGTCCTGTGGTTCTCGATTACCCTATTCTGAGCCAGAGTTAAGGCCCTGTCCCACGATGCGAGTTTACCCCGAGAGCTCTCCCGAGTTAAAAAAAAATCAAACTCGTGGTAAGTACGTAGAATGTACGTAGCGGCTACGTCGGGGCTCGGGGACGTCTCGTAGCGGCTCGTAACGCTAACGGCAGGTACTCGGGGAACGCAGTGACTCGTGAAGTTTTTTCAACAGTGTGAAACATTTCCAAGAGTAAATAAATACTCGTGATGTATTCATCACGGGGTTTGATTTTTTTTAAACTCGGGAGAGCTCTTGAGTAAACTCGCGTGGGAATGGGAAGGGGGGTTAAAATGGTTGGCAACCGGGAGATCCAGTAGACCTTGGCAAGTGTTCGGCAAAACGGTCGCCCGACGTAAAGGAGGCCAGTCAGGCAGGAAACTACCGCAGTCATTTCCCATTTTATAATTAATCACTGACGTTTGTTTCAGATTCCGAAGAAAGTGTCGAGAGGAAAATCAAGATGATCGTATCGAGAGAAGATGACGGTACGTGGATGTGTGTGTGTGTGTGTGGAGATGTCACCTGCACATGTCCTGGGTGGTCCATGGTTATGGCGGGAGAGGGATCTTAGGAAAAACGATCGGAAAACCAACCGTGAGTCCAGCGAAACTGGTCAATACACTATTACCATCTAGTGGGTGAGTTAGGACTAGAGGGCACAGCCTCAGAAATTAAAGGACGTTCCTTTAGGAAGGAGAATGAGGAGAGAATTATTTAGCCAGAGGGGTGGTGAATCTGTGGAATTCGTTGCCACAGAACGGCCTGTGGTAGGCCACAAGTCAGTGGATATTCTTAAGGCAGAGAATGGATTGATTCTTGAATAGTATGTGGAGTCAGGGGTTATGGGAGTGAAGGCAGGAGATGGGGTTAGGATGTGGAGAGATGGAATCAGCCATGAATGAATGGCGGGTAAGTAGATTCTCTTGAATGGGCCGAATGGCCGTAATTCTGCTCACTATCACATGACGTTATGACCTCCTGGGACAACATGGATCCGATCCGCGGAACTCTGGGGGAAGCCTTCGCCCTGGGACACTGCCACTGGACGATGGGGGGAAGGAGCACTGAACGAAGAGGGGCCGGCCATTCAGGTGGTGCAAAGGTGTACAGTGTGAGCAATGGCAGCGTGTAACACCGACACACTCTGACACTGACAACCGTTCACACTCCACTCCCAACTCATATTCACTTTTTGTTTCAGATTCCAAAGAAAGTGAGCCGAGAGGAAAAATCAAAGAGATTGCATCGAGAGAATATGATGGTATCTGAAGATGTCTTGTTTTGTGGTGTGTGCATAGTGTGTGTGTGTGTGTGTGTGTGTTGTGTGTGTTGTGTGTGTGTGTGTTGTGTGGTGTGCGTGTGTGTGTGTGTGGTGTGTGTGTGTGGTGTGTGCGCGTGTGGCGTTGCGGGTGCGTGAGCGTGTGTGTGATGTGTGGGGATGTGTGGTGGAGTGTGGGTGGTGGAGTGGTGTGTGGAGTTGTGTGTGGATGGTGTGTGTGTGGTGTGTGTGTGTGTGCGATTGTGTGCGTGTGTGTGCGTGTGTTTGTGGTGAGTGGTTTGTGTGGTGTGTGTGTGAGGTGTGTGTGTGTGTTGTGCGTGTGTGTGTGTGTTTGTGCGTGTTTGTGTGAGTGTGTTGTTGTGTGTGTGTGTGCGGTGTGTGTGTGTGTGTGTGCGTGTGTGTGTGTGTGGTGTGTGCGTGTGTTGTAGCGTGCGTGTGCGTGCGTGTGGTGTGCGTGTGTGTGGTGTGTGTAGTTGTATGTGTGCGTGTGTGTGCGTGTGTGTGCGTGTTGTGTGTTGTGTGGTGTGGTGCGTGTGTGTGTGTGTGCGTGTGTGTGTGTGTGTGTGCTGAGTTTGTGCGTGTGTGCGTGATGTGTTGTGTGTGTTCGTGTGTGTGTGTGTGCGTGTGATTTTGTGGGTGTGTTGTGTTGTGCGTGTGTGTGTGGTGTGTGTGTGTGGTGTGTGTGTGTGCTTGGTCGTAGCGTGTGTTTGTGAGTGTGTGTGTGTGTGCGTGTGTGTAGCGTGTTGTGTGTGTGTGTGTGTGTGGCGTGCGTGTGCGTTGTGTGTGTGTGTGTGTGTGCGCGTGCGTGCGTGCTGTGCGTGCGTCGTAGCGTCGCGTGCGTGTGTGTGTTTGTGTGCTTGTGTGTGGCGTGTGTGTGTGTGGGTGTTGTGTGTGTTGTGCGTGTGCCGTCGTGTGTTTGGTGTGTGGTTGTGTGTGCGCGTGCGTGCGTGCGTGCGTGCGTGCCGTGCGTGTGTGTGTGTTTGTGCGTGTGTGGTGCGTGTGTGTGTGTGTTGTGTGTGTGTCGTGTGTGTGTGGTGGAGTGTATTATAGATTAGAGATACAACGCGGAAACATCTTGACGACCACTGGAGGTCCACCGTAGGCTCTCGCCTCCCACCTTTGGGACCAGTCCTCAGTGTTCCAGAAGAACGGCTTGATCTCACCCCTGGGTCAATGGGGCTCAAACTGGAGTGTCCTTGGCGGGTTTTGGACCTACACCCACCCTGGGCAGAGGCGTGTGGATAGGGGAAAAAAAACAACGCCTGATGTGTACCCAGTCCGAAAGGACTTCAATTGAGTGTGGTGTGTGTGAACCAGGGATCCATTCTGAAACCCATGGGATCTGCCACAGTCATAGAATTCTACTTGTGCGAATACAGTCCCTTCGGCCCAAACTTACCTTTCGTCCAAGATGCCCCTTCTACTGCTCCCATTTGCCGCATTTAGTCCATATCTCCCCCCCCCCCCCCCCATGTCTTCTTCTTCTTGCGTATGGCGTGTACAGCCCAAGTTTGGGGACACCAAAACACTACATCTGTTTGTGGACGTCAGGTTGATTGCATTAGTTTGAAACAGGGAGGAGCACCGTGAGTTTGCAATCTCCAACCTATTTCCCTCTGGAGCTTTCCTATCCATGTACCTGCCCAAGTGTCTTTTACATTTTGTTATAGTTCAGTTAGTTTATTTTTAGTTTAGAGACACACGTGGAGGAAAAACAGGCCTCTCGGCTCACCCAGTCCGCGCGACTGACGATCCAGACACTAACATTATCCTAACACGCCAGGGACAATTTACATGTCTTATGCCAAACATTAACCTACAAAACCTGCACGTCTTTGGAGCGTGGCGAGGAAACCGAAGATCCGGAGAATACCCACGGAAGGTCATGGGAAGGAAAGAACGTTACAACTCCGTTTTAACAGACAGCGCCCGTTAGTCTCTTGCCGCAGGAAACCCGCATTTCTGGCGCTGGAAGAAAACAGCTGTAATGCAGTAACCCTACGCGGCGCCCTGTTACGCCTTAACTCTCTCTGGCAGCTTGTTCCATATATCTATCAGTGTCTGATTTTCATTTCAGATTCCAGAGAAAGTGCGAGAGGGAAGATCAAACGTGTTGTTTGAGAGAGATGATGGTAAGTAGATGTGTGTGTGTGGTGGAGATGTCACTGCTCATGTCCTGGGTGGTCATGGTTACTCGGGGAGTGGGATCTTGGAATCTATGATTGAAACCCATGGTTCTTCCGCAGTCATCTACTGTGGGGAAAAGGCCCTTCGGCCCCAACTTTCCCATTCCGTCTAAGCTGCCCCCATCTTACACTGGATCCATTTGCCCGTGAAGCTTTCTATCCATGTGCCTTCCAAGTGTCTTCTTACATTTTGTCAATTGTTTTAGGTTAGTTTATTTTTAGTTTAGGATACGAGCGGAAAAACAGGCCTTAGTCCGCCCCGACCAGCGTTCCCCAGACGCTAACCTCTAATCCTACACCACCCGGGGACAATTTACATTTTATACCAGCCCATTTAACCTACAAACCGCTCGTCTTTGGAGCGTGGGAGGAAAACCGAAGATCCTGAGAAAATCCACAAAAAACCCCCCCCCCCCCCCCACACAGGGGTGGGGTCACGGGGGAACGTACAAACTCCATTATAGACAGCACCCTTTACAGTCGCGGATACTATAATCATCAAATATCATAATATGATAATTATATAATCAAAAACATGTCTCTGGCACAGAAAGGCTGTAAGGCAGTACTTCTAACAACTGTGACATGTTCTGCCCTTAACTACTCTCTGGCGGCTTGTTCCATATAATCTAAATCAGAGTCTGATTTTCATTATCGACTCAGAGAAAGTGACGAGAGGAAAATCAAAAGTGACTGTATCGAGAGAAGATGACGGTAAGTAGATGTGTGTGTGTGTGTGGAGATGTCACCTGCAATGTCTGGGTGGTCATGGTTACTGGGGGAGAGGGATCTGGGAAAAACCGTTCGGAAAACCCAACCGTGAGACCAGGAAACTGAAACCCTCTTCCTTTCTGTTTCAGACTCTGCCGAGAACGAGAGTGGGTCGGATACTAAAGGTAGTTCTCCTGATCTGCTCGTCACCGGGATAGGGTGGAACTGTCATTAAAATGGGAGGGAGTGTTCAGAGCTGCACTGGCAGCTGGCTCAGGGACCGTCTTGGGGATCGGTGAAGTGAAATTCTTTCCTTCCCTTCCAGATTTCTGAGGAGAAAAGAGAGTCGCTCTGCATCTCGGGTACGGATATTTTATGTTTCATTGGAAGGGAAGGGAAGGGGACTTGCAGATGGACAAAAGCTTGAAGGACGTGAAACAAACGAGATGAATGAATGAATGAATGAATGAATGAATGGATGAAGAATGAATGAAGGAATGAAGGAATGAAAAATCAATGATCGTGAATAAATGAAGGATCCTTATCCATGTGCGAGTCCACAGTGATATTCGTTGTTTAGTGTACACCAGTATGCAAAGAGTCGCTACATAAGGGCACCGACAAAGTAACAGGAGTTTCCCGCGCCGGCTAATCCTTTGTTCCCGGCGGCACCCTCCCTCCCGCTCCCACGCGTCACTAGCTTATCGAAGCCTGTGGATTATGACAGTTGAAGAGGGTTTCTTAGAACCACGACATTATGTAGATCAGCTGGGAAGGTGGGCGGAAAAATGCGAGGGTGGGAATGTCATGCCGATAAATAGCGTCATTGTGGCGCAGCGGTAGAGTGCTGCTCACAGCGCCAGAGGGCCAGGTTCGATCCTGACTACCGGTGCTACCTGCATGGAGTTTGCCACGCTCTCCCCGCGACCTGCCGTGGGTTGTCGTCGGGAGCTCCAGTTCCTCCCACACTCAAAGATGTCAGGTTATTTGCCTTCGGTAAATTGTAAAAGCATCCCAGTTTGTGGGATAGAACTAGTTGAAGGTGTGGATGCTGGTCGGCGTGATTTATGGTCTCGATGGGCCTAAAGGGCCCTGTTTCTGCGCTTGTATCTCTAATCTAAAACATTGTGAGCAGAGATAGCGACGTGCGATAGCAAGTTTTGAATCTAAAGGGGAATCCCTGACTGAGTAGGTTAGTTTAGAGTTACAGGCGCGAATCAGGCCCTCGAGGACCACGACTCCGCACTGACCAGCGATCCCCGCCACATTAACCCACAACCATACACACATGGGACAATGTGTTAACATTTATACCAAGCTAATTAACTACAACATTGACAGTCTTTCGAGTGTGGGAGAAACGAAGTTCTCCGGAGAGAAAACCACGCGAGTCAGGGAGTGAATGAAGAACGTGCAAACTCCATACAGACAGCACCCGTTGTCGGGTTCGAACCTGCGTTTCTGGCGCTGGAAGCGCTGTAAGCAGTAACTCTACCCTGTGCACTGTTTCGCCCATTAATACCTCCTCTGCAGCTTGTTCATATATCTATCAGTGTCTGATTTTCATTTCTGATTCCAGGAAAGTGACGAGAGGGAAATCAAAGTGATTGTATCGAGGAGAAGATGATGGTAAGTAGATGTGTGTGTGTGTGTGGAGATGTCACCTGCAAATGTTCTGGGTGGTCATAGTCACTGGGGGATAGGGATCTTGAGATCTTGAAGAACCATGGATCTTCCGCCAGTCATCTCTGTGGGGTAAAGGCCCTTCGGCCCAACTTACCCATTCCGTCTAAGGTGCCCCATCTACATTGGTCCCATTTGACCGTGAAGCTTTCCTGTCCATGTACCTTCCCAAGTGTCTATTACATTTTGTATAGTTTAGGTTAGTCTATTTTAGTTTAGAGATACCAGCGCGGAAACAGGCCTTTAGTCCGCCCCCGACCAGCGATCCCCAGACGTTAACACTATCCTACACACACCCGGGACAATTTACATGTTATGCCAAGCCATTTAACCTACAAAACCGCACGTCTTTGGAGCGTGGGAGGAAAACCGAAAGATCCGGAGAAAGAAAAACCCACGAGGTCCACGGGGGGGGGAACGTACAAACTCCGTACTGAAAGCACCGTAGTCGGGTCCGAACCCGCGGTCTCTGGCGCCAGAATCGCTGTAAGGCAGTAACTCTACGCTGTGCCACTGTTCCGCCTTCTTAACTACCTCCTCTGGCAGCTTGTTCCATATATCTAATCAGTGTCTGATTTTCATTTCAGATTCCAGAGGAACAGTGACGACAGGAAATATCAAAGTGATCGTATCGAGAGAAGATGACGTACGTAGATGTGTGTGTGTGTGAGATGTCACCTGCACAATGTCCTGGGTGGTCATGGTTACTGGGGGAGAGGGATCTTGGAAAACATTTCGGAAAATCTAACCGTGAGACAGAAACTGAAACCCCTCTTCCTTTCTGTTCAGACTCTGCTAGAGAACGAGAGGTGATTCCGGTACTAAAGGTAGTTCTCCTGATCTGCTCGTCACCGGGATAGGTTGAACTGTCATTAAATGGGAGGGAGTAAGTTTCAGAGCTGCACTGGCAGTCTGGCTCAGGAACGTCTTGGGATCGTTTGTGTGAAGTGAAATTCTTTCCTTTCCCTTCCAGATCTGCGGAAAGAAAGAGAAGTTCGCTCTGCATCTCGAGGTACGGATATTTAATGTTTCAATGTCTCCCTGTAACATTCACTGGTGAACAATCCATCCACACATCGGTGAGGTTTAGAGGGATAGGGGCCAAAACGCGGGCAGTGGGACTATAGACCCCCCGGGCACCCTTGGTTAGTATGAGCAAGCAGGGCCGAAGGGCCTGTTTCCGTGCTGTGTTACTCCATGACTATTATTGTTCTAATGACCGGCACGGTGGCGCAGACGGTAGAGTTGCGCCTCTCAGCGCCAGCAGAGACCCGGGCTCGATCCTCACTCGGGGCCAAAACGTGGGCAGGTGGGACTAGTGAGTGTGAACAAAGTATTATGTGAGACACAACTCATCAGAGGACGTAGGTTTACGGTGAGGGGCGAAAGATTTAAGATCACCCCTCATCCTCCTGCGTTCCAATAATTCTCCAGATCTGTGAACAGTACAGCAGGACAGAGTGAAACGTTCTTAATGCGGGATGGTTGGTATTAAACCTATTGGGAAAACGGGGCAGAGAAGATCCCGTGATTTTATCACAAGGAACGCTGCTGGGATCTTTGATGCTTGTGATGTATTTTAAGGACTTGGAAGGGAAGGGAAGGGGACTTGCAGATGGAACAAAAGCTTGAAGGAGTGAACAAACGAATGAATGAATGAATGAATGGATGAATGGATAATGAATGAATGAAGGACTTGAAGGAATTTTCGGAATGAAGGAATGAAGGAATGAATGGATGAAAGAATAAATAAACAAATGAGTGAATAAATGAATGCTTCATTGTCCCATGTGACGAGTCACAGTGATATTCGTTGTTTTGCGTACACCAGGTATGGCAAAGAGTTGCGATATAAAGGGCACCAGTAAAGTTACAAAGTTTCCCCGCGCCGGTGACTCCTTTGTTCCCGGCGGCCCCTCCTCCCGCTCCCACGTGTCACCAGCTTGTCGAAGCTTGTGGGATTATAGACCGTTGTCCTAAGTGTTGTCTTAGGATACAGCATATGTAGATCAGCTGGAAGGTGGGCGGAGGAAAATTCAAGGTGGAATTTCATGCCGATAAATAGCGCATTGAGGCGCAGCGGTAGAGTTGCTGCCTCACAGCGCCAGAGGCCCAGGTTCGATCCTGACTACCGGTGCTGCCTGCATGGAGTTTGCACGCTCTCCCCGCGACCTGCGTGGGTTGTCTCCGGGAGCTGCAGTTTCCTCCCGCACTCCAAAGATGTCCAGGTTAATTTGCCTTCTGTAAAAATGTAAATCATCCCCAGTTTGTGGGATAGAACTAGTTGAAGGGGTGATCGCTGGTCGGTGTGTCTCGATGGGGCCTAAGGGCCTGTTCTGCGCTGTATCTCTAATCTAAAACATGTGAACAGAGATAGCAGACGAGCGATAGCAAGTTTAGAATCTAAAGGGGAATCCCTGACAGAGTAGGTTAGTTTAGAGAAACAGCGCAGAATCATTCCCTCGGACCACCGACTCCGCACTGACCAGCGATCCCCGCACACCTTAACACTACCCTACACACACTGGGGACAAATTGTGCATTTATACCAAGCTAATTCACCTACAAACCTGCACGTCTTTCGAGTGTGGGGGAGGAAACCGAAGTTCTCGAGAAAACCCACGCTGTCACGGGGAGAACGTGCAAACACCATACAGACAACACCCGTAGTCGGGTTTGAAGAACCCGCGTCTCTTTCTGGCGCTGGAGCGCTGTAAGCAGTAACCGTAGCCTACCACTGTGTGCCACTGTACCGTCGTCCGCCCTTAACTACCTCCTCTGGCAGCTTGTTCCATATATCTAATCAGTGTCTGATTTTCATTTCAGATTCCGGAGAAAGTGAGAGAGGAAAATCTAATGATTGTATCGAGAGAAGATGATGGTACGTAGAATGTTGTGTGTGTGGAGATGTCACCTGCACATGTACTGGGTGGTCATGTTTACTGGGCAGAGGGATCTTGGATCTTGAAGAAACCATGGATCTTCCGCAGTCATCTACTGTGGGGAAAGGCCCTTCAGCCCAACTTACCCATTTCCGTCTAAAAGATGCCCCATCTCTACATTGGTCGCCATTTGTCCGTGAAGCTTTCCTATCCATGTACCTGCCCAAGTGTCTTTTACATTTTGTTATAGTTTTAGTTAGTTTATTTTTTTAGTTTAGAGATATACTGAGACGGCGGAAACAGGCCTTTAGACCCCCCGACCAGCGATCCCCAGACGCTAACACTAATCCTACACAACACACACCCGGGACAATTACATTTTATACCACCCCATTTAACCTACAAACCCGCACTTTTCCCCCTTTGGAGCGTGGGAGGAAACCGAAGATCCCGGAAAAATCCACGCAGTCACAGGTTGAACGTACAAACTCCATATAGACAGCACCCCTTAGGTCGGGATCAAAAAACATGTCTCTGGCACAGAAAGCGCTGTAAGGCAGTAACACTCTACCACTTGTGCCACTGATCCTCCCTTAACTACTCCTCCTCTGGCAGCTTGTTCCATAATATCTAATCAGTGTCTGATTTTCATTCAGATTCCAGAGAAAATGAGAGGAAAATCAAATGATTGTATCCGAGAAGATGATGGTACGTAAGATGTGATTGTGTGTGTGTTGAGATGTCACCTGCACATGTCCTGGGTGGTCATGGTTCCTGGGGGGGGGGGAGAGGGATCTTGGGAAAAAACTCGTTCGGAAAACCCAAAACCGTGAGACCCAGGAAACTGAAACCCTCTTCCTTTCTTTTCAGACTCTGCCGAGAACGAGAGTGGTCCGGATACTAAAGGTAGTTCTCCTGATCTGCTCGTCACCGGATGGGGTGAATGTCATTGAAAATGGGAGGGAGAGTTTCAGAGCTGCACTGGCAGCTGGGCTCAGGGAACGTCTTGGGAGGATCGTGAAGTGAAATTCTTTCCTTTCCCTTCCAGATTCTGCGGAGAAAGAGAGTCGCTCTGCATCTCGAGGTACGGATATTTATGTTTCAATGTCTCCCTGTAACACTCACTGGTGAACGATCCATCCACACATGGGTGAGGTTTAGAGGGATAGGGGCCAAACGCGGGCAGGTGGGACTAGTGTAGATGGGGCACCCTTGGTTAGTATGAGCAAGCAGGGCCGAAGGGCCTGTTTCCGTGCTGTGTTACTCCATGACTATTATTGTTCTAATGGCCGGCACGGTGGCGCAGCGGTAGAGTTGCTGCCTCACAGCGCCAGAGACCCGGGCTCGATCCTCACTCGGGGCCAAAACGTGGGCAGGTGGGACTAGTGAGTGTGAACAAAGTATTATGTGAGACACAACTCATCAGAGGACGTAGGTTTAAGTTGAAGGGGGGAAGATTTAAGATCACCCCTCATCCTCCTGCGTTCCAATAATTCTCCAGATCTGTGAACAGTACAGCAGGACAGAGTGAAACGTTCTTAATGCGGGATGGTTGGTATTAAACCTATTGGGAAAACGGGGCAGAGAAGATCCCGTGATTTTATCACAAGGAACGCTGCTGGGCTCTTTGAAGCTTGTGATGTATTTTACGGACTTGGAAGGGAAGGGAAGGGGACTTGCAGATGGAACAAAAGCTTGAAGGGATGAATGAACGAACAAATTAAATAATGAATGAAAGGATGGATGAATGAAAGAATGAATTAATTATTAATTAATTAATTAATTAAGGAATGAAGGAATGAATGGATGAAAGAATAAATAAACAAATGAGTGAATAAATGAATGCTTCATTGTCCCATGTGACGAGTCACAGTGATATTCGTTGTTTTGCGTACACCAGGTATGCAAAGAGTCGCTATATAAAGGGCACCGACAAAGTAACAAAGTTTCCCCGCGCCGGTGACTCCTTTGTTCCCGGCGGCCCCTCCTCCCGCTCCCACGTGTCACCAGCTTGTCGAAGCTTGTGGGATTATAGACCGTTGTCCTAAGTGTTGTCTTAGGATACAGCATTATGTAGATCAGCTGGGAAGGTGGGCGGAAAAATGCAAGGTGGAATTTCATGCCGATAAATAGCGCATTGAGGCGCAGCAGTAGAGTTGCTGCCTCACAGCGCCAGAGGCCCAGGTTCGATCCTGACTACCGGTGCTGCCTGCATGGAGTTTGCACGCTCTCCCCGCGACCTGTGTGGGTTGTCTCCGGGAGCTCCAGTTTCCTCCCACACTCCAAAGATGTCCAGGTTATTTGCCTTCTGTAAAATGTAAATCATCCCCAGTTTGTAGGATAGAACTAGTTGAAGGGGTGATCGCTGGTCGGCGCGGTCTCGATGGGCCTAAGGGCCTGTTTCTGCGCTGTATTTCTAATCTAAAACATGTGAGCAGAGATAGCAGACGAGCGATAGCAAGTTTAGAATCTAAAGGGGAATCCCTGACAGAGTAGGTTAGTTTAGAGATACAGCGCGGAATCAGGCCCCTCGGCCCACCGACTCCGCACTGACCAGCGGTCCCCGCACATTAACACTACCCTACACACACTGGGACAATGTGTACATTTATACCAAGCTAATTCACCTACAAACCTGCACGTCTTTCGAGTGTGGGAGGAAACCAAAGTTCTCGGAGAAAACCCACACGAGTCACGGGGAGAACGTGCAAACTCCGTACACACCCGTAGTCGGGTTCGAACCCCCGCGTTTTCTGGCGCTGGAAGCGCTGTAAGGCAGTAACCCTACCGCTGTGCCACTGTTCCGCCCTTAACTACCTCCTCTGGCAGCTTGTTCCATATATCTAATCAGTGTCTGATTTTCATTTCAGATTCCAGAGAAAGTGATGAGAGGAAAATCAAAGTGATTGTATCGCGAGATGATGATGGTACGTAGATGTGTGTGTGTGTGGAGATGTCACCTGCACATGTCCGGGGTGGTCATGGTTACTGGGGGAGAGGGATTGAAAGAATGAATGAATGAATGAATGAATGAATGAATGAATGAATGAGTGAATAAATGAATGAAGGAATGAATGAACAAATGAGTGAATAAATGAATGCTTCATTGTCCCATGTGACGAGTCACAGTGATATTCGTTGTTTTGCGTACACCAGGTATGCAAAGAGTCGCTATATAAAGGGCACCGGTAAAGTAACAAAGTATCCCCCTAATCCTTTGTTCCCGGCGGCACCTCCACTGCTCCCACGTATCACCAGCTTGTCGAAGCTTGTGGGATTATAGACCGTGAAGAGGGTTTTCTTAGGATACAGCATTATGTAGATCAGCTGGGAAGGTGGGCGGAAAAATGCAAGGTGGAATTTCATGCCGATAAATAGGTAGAGTTACTGCCTCACAGCGCCAGAGGCCCAGGTTCGATCCTGACTACAGGTGCTCCCTGCATGGAGTTTGCACGCTCTCCCCGCGACCTGCGTGGGTTGTCTCCGGGAGCTCCAGTTTCCACCCGCAGTCCAAAGATGTCCAGGTTATTTACCTTCTGTAAAATGTAAATCATCCCCAGTTTGTAGGATAGAACTAGTTGAAGGGGTGATCGCTGGTCAGCACGGTCTCGATGGGCCTAAGGGCCTGTTTCTGCGCTATATTTCTAATCTAAAACATATGAGCAGAGATGGCAGACGAGCGATAGCAAGTTTAGAATCTAAAGGGGAATCCCTGACAGAGTAGGTTAGTTTAGAGATACAGCGCGGAATCAGGCCCCTCGTACCACCGACTCCGCACTGACCAGCGGTCCCCGCACATTAACACTACCCTACACACACTGGGACAATTTGTACATTTATACCAAGCTAATTCACCTACAAACCTGCACGTCTTTCGAGTGTGGGAGGAAACCAAAGTTCTCGGAGAAAACCCACGCGTGTCACGGGGAGAACGTGCAAACTCCGTACAGACAGCACCCGTAGTCGGGTTCGAACTTGCATTTCTGGCGCTGGAAGCGCTGTAAGGCAGTAACCCTACCGCTGCGCCACTGTTCCGCCCTTAACTACCTCCTCTGGCAGCTTGTTCCATATATCTAATCAGTGTCTGATTTTCATTTCAGATTCCAGAGAAAGTGACGAGAGGAAAATCAAAGTGATTGTATCGAGAGAAGATGATGGTACGTAGATGTGTTGTGTGTGTGTTTTTCTGGTGGAGATGTCACCTGCACATGTCCTGGGTGGTCAATGGTTACTGGGGGAGAGAATTTTGGATCTATGAAGGAACCATGGATTTTCCGCAGTCATCTACTGTAGGTTAAAGGCCCTTCAGCCCAACTTACCCATTCCGTCTAAGATGCCCCATCTACATTGGTCCCATTTGCCCGTGAAGCTTTCCTATCCATGTACCTTCCCAAGTGTCTTTTACATTTTGTTATAGTTTAGGTTAGTCTATTTTTAGTTTAGAGATACAGCGCGGAAACAGGCCTTTAGTCCGCCCCGACCAGCGATCCCCAGACGCTAACATTATCCTACACACACCCGGGACAATTTACATGTTATGCCAAGACAATTAACCTACAAACCCGCACGTCTTTGGAGCGTGGGAGGAAACCGAAGATCCCGGAGAAAATCCACGCAGGTCACGGGGGAGAACGTACAAACTCCGTACAGACAGCACCCGTAGTTGTGATCAAACCCGCGTCTCTGGCGCTGGAAGCGCTGTAAGGCAGTAACTCTACCGCTGTGCCACTGTTCCGCCCTTAACTACCTCCTCTGGCAGCTTGTTCCATATATCTAATCAGTGTCTGATTTTCATTTCAGATTCCAGAGAAAGTGACGAGAGGAAAATCAAAGTGACCGTATCGAGAGAAGATGACGGTACGTAGATGTGTGTGTGTGTGTGGAGATGTCACCTGCACATGTCCTGGGTGGTCATGGTTACTGGGGGAGAGGGATCTTGGGAAGAATGTTCGGAAAACCCAACCGTGAGACCAGGAAACTGAAACCCTCTTCCTTCTGTTTCAGACTCTGCCGAGAACGAGAGTGGTCCGGATACTAAAGGTAGTTCTCCTGATCTGCTCGTCACCGGGATAGGGTGAACTGTCATTAAAATGGGAGGGAGAGTTTCAGAGCTGCACTGGCAGCTGGGCACTGGGAACGTCTTGGGATCGGTGAAGTGAAATTCCTTCCTTCCCTTCCAATTCTGAGGAGAAAGAGAGTCCCCTCACTGCATCTCGAGTACGGATATTTATGTTTCAATGTCTCCCTGTAACATTCACTGGTGAACAATCCATCCACCCTCGTGAGGTTTAGAGGGTATAGGGGCCAAAACGAGGGCAGGTGGACTAGTGTAGATGGGCACCCTTGGTTAGTATGAGCAAGCTGGGCCGAAGGGCCTGTTTCCGTGCTGTGAGACTCCATGACTATTATTGTTCTAATGACCAGCACGGTGGCGCAGCGGTAGAGTTGCTGCCTCACAGCGCCAGAGACCCGGCTCGATCCTCACTCGGGCCAAAACGTGGGCATGGTGGGACTAGTGAGTGTGAACAAAGTATTATGTGAGACACAACTCATCAGAGGATGTAGGTTTAAGGTGAGGGGGGAAAGATTTAAGATCACCCCTCATCCTCCTGCGTTCCAATAATTCTCCAGATCTGTGAACAGTACAGCAGGACACAGAGTGAAACGTTCTTAATGCGGGATTTTGGTATTAAACCTATTGGGAAAACGGGGCAGTGAAGATCCCCGTGATTTATCACAATGAACGCAGCTGGGATCTTTGATGCTTGTGATGTATTTTAAGGACTTGGAAGGGAAGGGAAGGGGACTTGCTGATGGAACAAAAGCTTGAAGAAGTGAACAGAAACAAATGATGAATGAAAGGAAGGATGGATGAATGAAAGAATGAATGGATGAAAGAATGAATGAAGGAATGAAGGAATGAATAAACAAATGAGTGAATAAATGAATGATTCATTATCCATTGTGCTGGGTCACCAGTGATATTCGTTGTTTTGTGTACACCAGTGCCAAAGAGTCGCTACATAAAAGGGCAAACCGCCAAAGTAACAGAGTTTCCCCGCGCCGGCTAATCCAGTTCCCCGGCGGCACCTCCTCCCGCTCCCACCTGTCACTAGCTTATCGAAGCCTGTGGATTATAGACAGTGAAGAGGGTATTTCTTAGAACACGACATTATGTAGATCAACTGGGAAGGTGGGCGGAAAAATGCGAGGTGGACTTTCATGCCGATAAATAGCGCATTGTGGCGCAGCGGTAGAGTTGCTGCCTCCACAGCGCGCAGAGGCCCGGTTCGATCCTGACTACGGATGCGGTCCCCCCCCCCTGCATGGAGTTTCGAGCACGCCGCCCCCCCCGTGGGTTTTTTCGGGTGAATGAATTGGCTTCTGTAAATTGTAAATCAATCCCCAGTTTGTAGATGGAACTAGTTGAAGGGGTGATCGCTGGTCAGCACGGTCTCGATGGGCCTAAGGGCCTGTTTCTGCGCTGTATTTCTCTAATCTAAAACATGTGAACAAGAGATAGCAAGAACGATCGATAGCAAGATTAGAATCTAAAGGGAATCCTGAGCAGAGTAGAGGTTAGTTTTTAGAGATACAGCGCGGAATCAGGCCCCCTCGGACCACCGAGTCCGCACTGACCAGCGATCCCCGCACATTAACACTACCCTACACACACTGGAGACAATTTGTACATTTATACCAAGCTAATTCACCTACAAACCTGCACGTCTTTCGAGTGTGGAGGAAACCGAAGTTCTCGGAGAAAAACTTACCCATTCCGTCTAAGATTCCCCATCTACATTGGTCCCATTTGTCCGTGAAGCTTTCCTATCCATGTACCTGCCCAAGTGTCTTTTACATTTTGTTATAGTTTAGGTTAGTCTATTTTTAGTTTTGAGATACAGCGCGGAAACAGGCCTTTAGTCCGCGCCGACCAGCGATCCCCAGACGCTAACATTATCCTACACACACCAGGGACAATTTACATGTTATACCAAGACAATTAACCTACAAACCTACACGTCTTTGGAGCGTGGGAGGAAACCGAAGATCCCGGAGAAAATTCACGCAGGTCACGGGGGAACGTACAAACTCCGTACAGACAGCATCCGTAGTCGGGATCAAAACCATGTCTCTGGCGCTGGAAGCGCTGTAAGGCAGTAACCCAACCACTGCGCCACTGTTCCGCCCTTAACTACCTCCTCTGGCAGCTTGTTCCATATATCTAATCAGTGTCTGATTTTCATTTCAGATTCCAGAGAAAGTGACGAGAGGAAAATCAAAGTGATTGTATCGAGAGAAGATGATGGTACGTAGATGTGTGTGTGTGTGGAGATGTCACCTGCACATGTCCTGGGTGGTCATGGTTACTGGGGGCGAGGGATTTGGAAAAACCATTCGGAAAACCCAACTGTGAGAAACCAGAAACGAAAACCTCTTCCTTTCTGTTTCAGACTCTGCCGAAACAGAGTGGTCCGATACTAAAGGTAGTTCTCCTGATCTGCTCGTCACCGATAGGGTGAACTGTCATTAAAATGGGAGGGAGAGTTTCCAGAGCTGCACATGGCAGCTGGGCTCATGGGAACGTCTTGGGATCGGTGAAGTGAAATTCTTTCCTTTCCCTTCCAGATTCTGAGGAGAAAGAGAGTCGCTCTGCATCTCGAGGTACGAATATTTTATGTTTCATTGGAAGAAGAAGGGAAGGGACTTGCAGATGGAACAAAACTCTGAAGGAGTGAACAAACGAATGAATGAATGAATGAATGAATGAATGAATGAATGAATGAATGAATGAATGGATGAATGGATGAAAGAAAGAATGACGGAATGAAGGAATAAATGTAACAAAATGAGTGAATAAATGAATGATTCATTATCCTTTTTGTGGCGAGTCACAGTGATATTCTTGTTTTTTTGTGTACACCAGGTATGCAAAGAGTCGCTACATAAAGGGCACCGACAAAGTAACAGAGTTTCCCCGCGCCGGCTAATCCTTTTGTACTTCCCGGCGGCACCTCCTCGCCCCGCACCCCACGTGTCACTACTTATCGAAGCCTGTGGATTATAGACAGTGAAGAGGGTTTCTTAGAACCAAGACGGACAGTTGTAGATCAGCTGGGAAGGTGGGCAGAAAAATGCAAGGTGGAATTCATGCCGATAAATAGCGCATTGAGGCGCAGCGGTAGAGTTGCTGCCCTCACAGCGCCAGAGGCCCAGGTTTCGATCCTGACTACCGGTGCTGCCTGCATGGAGTTTTGCATGCTCCTCTCCTCGCTACCTGGGCTGGGTTGTCTCCGGGAGCTCCAGTTTCCGTACCGCACGTCCAAAGATGTCCCAGGTTATTTGCCTTCTGTAAAATGTAAATCCATCCCCCCAGTTTGTGGGATAGAAACTAGTTGAAGGGTGATCGCCGGTCGGCGTGGTCTTGATGGGATGGGCCTAAGGGCCTGTGTTCTGGCGCGCTGTATTTCTAATCTAAAACATGTGAACGAGATGGCAGACGATGCATACAAGTTTAGAATCTAAAGGGGAATCCCTGACAGAGTAGGTTAGTTTAGAGATACAGCGCGGAATCAGCCCCACCCTCGGACCACCGACTCCGCACTGACCAGCGATCCCCGCACATTAAACACTACCCTACACACACTGGTGGGGACAATTGTGTACATTTATACCAAGGCTACTTCACCTACAAAGCCTGCACGTCTTTCGAGTGTGGGAGGAAACCAAAGTTCTCGGGAGAAACCCACGCGAGTCACGCGGAGAACGTGCCAACTCCGAACAGACAGCACCCTAGTCGGGTTCGAACCCGCGTTTCTGGCGCGGGAAGCGCTGTAAATGTATCAGTAACTCTGACCGCTGCGCCACTGTTCCCCCTTAACTACCTCCTCTGGCCAGCTTGTTCCATATATCTAAATCAGTGTCTGATTTTCATTTCAGATTCCAGAGAAAGTGACGAGAGGAAAATCAAGTGATTGTATCGAGAGAAGATGATGGATGTACGTAGATTGTGTGTGGTGTGTGAGGAGATGTCACCTGCACATGTCCTGGGTGGTCATGGTCACACTGGGGGAGAGGATCTGGGAAAAACGATCGCAAACCCAACCGTGGGAGACCAAGGAAGGGGGGAAAACTGAAACCCTCTCCTTCTGTTTCAGACACTGCCGAGCAACGAAGTGGGCCAGATACTAAAGGTATTTCTCGCCTGTTATCTGCTCGACACACCGGATAGGTGAACTGTCATTAAAATGGGAGGGAGAGTTTCAGAGCTGCACTGCAGCTGGCACAGGGAACGACGTCGATGGGATCGGTGAAGTGAAAATTCTTTCCTTCCCTTCCAAGATTCTGAGGAGAAAGATAGTCGCTCTGCATCTCGAGGTACGGGATATTTATGTTTCAATGTCTCCTGTAACATTCACTGGTGAACAATCCATCCACACATGGTGAGGTTTAGAGGGATATGGCCAAACTGCGGGCATGTGGGACTAGAGTAGATGGGGCAACACCTTGGTTAGTATGAGCAAGCAGGGCGAAGGGCCTGTTTTCCCGTGCTGTGTTACTCCATGACTATTATAGTTCTAATGGCCGCACGGTGGCGCAGCGGTAGGAGTTGCTGCCTCCAGCGCACAGAGACCCTGGCTCGTCCTCACCTCGGGGCCAAACCGTGGACAGGTGGACTATGAGTGTGACCAAGAATTATGTGAGACTCAACTCATCAGAGCTACGTAGTTTTAAGATGAAGGGGGAAGATTTAAGATCACCCCTCATCCTCCTGCGTTCCAATAATTCTCCAGATCTGTGAACAGTACAGCAGGACAGAGTAAACCGTTCTTAATGCGGGATGGTGGTATTAAACCTATGGAAAACGGGGCAGAGAAGAATCCCATGATTTTATCACAAGTGAATGCGCCTGGGCTCTTTGAAGCTTGGATGTCTTTTACAACGGGACTTGGAAGGGAAGGAAGGGGACTTGGCAGATGGAACAAAAGCTTGAAGGATGAATGAAACGAGCTAATGAAAATAAAGAATGGATGGAAGGATGGATGACTGAATGAAGGAATGAATGAATGAAAGAATGAATGAATGAATTAAAGGAATGAAGGATGAATGGATGAAAGAAAAATAAAATACAAATGAGTGAATAAAATGAATGCTTCATTTATCCCATGTGACAGTCCACATGATATTGTTGTTTTGCTACCCCAGGTATGCAAAGAGTAGCTATATAAAGGGCACCGACAAAGTAAAACAGAGTATCCTCCCCGCGCCGGTGACTCCCTTTGTTCCCGCGCAACCTCCTCCCGCTCCCACGTGTCACCACTTGTCTCAGCTTGTGGATTATAGACTGTTGTCCTAAGTGTTTCTTAGATACTACATTATGTCGATCAGCTGGAAGGTGGGCAGAAAAATGCAAGGTGGAATTTCATGCCGATAAATAGCCGCATAGTGCGCAGCGGTAGAGTTGCGCCCATACCAGCGCCAGAGGCCCCAGGTCGATCCTGACTACCCGGTGCTACCTGCATGAGTTGCACGCTCTCCCCGCGACCTGCGTGGGTTGACTCCGGGAGCTCCAGTTTCCTCCCACACTCCAAAGATGTCCATTATTTGCCTTCTGTAAATTTGTAATCATCCCAGATTGTGGATAGAAGCTAGTTGAAGGGTGATCCGCTGGGCAGCGTGGTCTCGATGCCTAAGGGCCTGATTTCTGCGCTGTATCTCTAATCTAAAACTTGAACAGAGATGGCAGACGAGCGATAGCAAGTTTAGAATCTAAAGGGGAATCCCGCTGACAGAGTAGTTATTTAGAGATACAGCGCGAACCAGGCCCCTCGGACCATCCGACTCCACACTGACCAGCGATCCCCGCACATTAACACTAACCACACACCCTGGGACAATGGTACAATTAACCAATCTAATTCACCTACAACAAAACCTGCACGTCTTTCGAGTGTGGGAGGAAACCAAAGTTCTCGGAGAAAAACCACGTGAGTCACGGGGAGAACCAAAAACCCATACAGACACACCCACCGAAGTCGGGATCGAAACCCCGTCACTGTCTGGCGCTGGAAGCGCTGTAAGGCAGTAAACTCAACCGCTGCGCCACTGTTTCCTCCTCTTAACTACATCCTCAGGCAGCTTGTTCCCATATATCTAATCAGTGTCTGATTTTCATTTCAGATTCCAGAGAAGTGACGAGAGGAAAATCAAATTGATTGTATCGAGAGAAGATTTGGTACGTAGATGTGTGTGAGTGTGGAGATTCACCTGCACATGTCCTGGGTGGTTCATGGTTACTGGGGGAGAGGGATCTTGGATCTTGAAGAAACCATGGAACTTCCGCAGTCATTCAACTGTGGGCAAATAGGGCCCTTCGGCCCATCTTAAAACTATATAAAAAAAATTAAAAAATTATATTTAAAAAATAAATAACATATATTAAAAATTTAATTATAAATATAAATAAATAAATAATAAAATTTATTATAAAAAAAATTAAAAAAATATTAAAATAATATTAATAATAAATTTAAAACTATAACATAATACTTACTTAAAAATTAATAAATATAATCAATAAAATTAAAACGATGGGGGGTTAAGGAGGGGGGGGGGGGGAGACAGGCTACAATGGGAGGGGGGAGCAGTCAAAACACAACTCCAAACACCAAGTACCACTACAACAAAAAAACTTAAAAATTAAAAAAATAAAATATTAAACTAATAATTATATCATAAATAAATTAAAAATTAAAAAAAAAAAATTAAAATAAAAAAATATTTAAATTAATATTAAACTTATTAAAAATATAAACTTAAATTAAAACAAATATTAATCTTAAAAAATTGTAAAACTTAAAAAAAAAATATTATATATTTAACTTAAAAATAAAAAACTTATATAAGTAAAATATTAATATAATATAAAAATTAATTAAATTAATAAAATTAAAAATAACTTAAAAAATATAATAATATAAAAAAATAAAATAAATTTTAAAAATATAATATTTATTTATAACCTTAATAATTAATTAAAAAAATACCATATATAACTTAAAAAAATAACATAAATATAACTTAAATAATTAAATAAAATAATTAAAATTAATTAATATTAAATATTAAATACAAAAAATAAATTAATAATTAATAAAAAAAAATAAATATTTTAAATAATCTAATATTAAAAATAACTAAAACTAAAATTAAAACCCATTCCGTCTAAGGTGCCCCATCAACACTGTCCCATTTGTCCTTGAAGCGTTCTGTCCTGTACTTGCCCAAGTGTCTTTTTAACATTTTGGTTATAGTTTAGGTAATCTATTTTTTTGGTTTAGAGATACAGAGCGGAAAACACTTTAGTCCGCCCCGCCAGCGATCCCCAGACGCTAAATTAGCCTACCACACACCAGGGACAATTTACATGTTATAACCAGCCAATTAACCTACAAACTCACACGTCTATGAGTGGGGAGGAAAACCGAAGATCCGGAAAAAATCCCACGCAGGTCACGGGGGAACGTACAAACTCCGTACAGACAGCAGCCGTAGTCGGGTCCGAACCCGCGCTCTGGCGCAGAAAGCGCTGTAAGGCAGTAACTCTACCCGCTGTGCCACTGTTTTCCAACCCTTAACTGAACCTCCTCAGGCAGCTTGTTCCATATAACTAATCATGTCTGATTTTCATTTCAGATCCATAGAAAGTGACGAGAGAAAATCAAAGTGATTGTATCGAGAGAATATGAGGTACGTAGATGTGTGTGTGTGTGTGGAGATGTCACCTGCACATGTCCCTGGGTGGTCATGGTTACTGGGGGAAGGGATCTTGGGAAAAACGATCGGAAACCCAACCGTGGACCCAGGAAACGAAACCTCTCTTTCCTCCTGGTTTTTCAGACTCTGCCGAGAACCGAGAGTGGGCCCGGATACTAAAGGTAGTTTCTCCTGATCAGCTCGTCACCGGGATAGGGGTGAACAGTCATTAAAATGGGAGGGAGAGATTCAGAGCTGCACCATCTGGCAGCTGCTGGGCTCAGGGACCGTTTAA
>CM069167.1:11323525-11413190 GCA_035221665.1 Okamejei kenojei
ATTCACTCACGTTGTTTAAACACTCCCCCCCCCCCCCCCCCCCCCCCCCCCCCCGCCCCCCCCCCCCCCCCCCCCCCTCTGACCGATGTCTGTGGTTTCGATTACCCTATTCTGAGCCAGAGTTAAGGATGTCCACGATGCGAGTTTACCCGAGAGTCTCCCGAGTTAAAAAAAAATCAAATGTGGTAAGTACGTAGAATGTACGTAGCGGCTACGTCGGAGCTCGGGAGTCTCGTAGCGGCTCGTAACGTACGGCAGGTAACGGCGGAAGGAACGCAGTGACTCGTGAAGTTTTTTAAACAGTGTGAAACATTTCCTAGAGTAATAAATTACTCTTGATGTATTCATACGGGGTTTGATTTTTTTTTAACTCGGCGAGAGTTTGAGGTAAATGCATCGTGGGCAGGAGCTTAAGTTGCTATTCGTCAGTTTGCTTGTGGCTAACTCTGACAGTGGAGGAGCCAGGACAGAAAGGTCTTGTGGGATAGGGGAACTGTCATTAACATGGGAGGAGGATTCGGCCTACACTGGCAGCTGGAACAGGGAACGTCTTGGGATCGGTGAAGTGAAATTCTCTCCATTTCCTTCCAGATTCTGCAGAGAAAGAGAGTCGCTCTGCATCTCGGGTACGGATATTATATTCAATGTCTCCTGTAACATTCACTGGTGAACAATCCATCCACCCATCGGTGAGGTTTTAGGGAGGGATAGGGCCAAACGCGGGCAGGTGGGACCAGTGAGTGTCAAACAGAGAATTCTGTGAGACACAACTCACTATGCGGGACGTAGGTTTAAGTATGAGGGGGGGATGAGGGGGGGTATGTGTCATATAGGAACTGAGGGGTTAACGTCTCACACCAAGGCGCGGTGGGCGCATGGTACGAAACTGCGGAGGGAGGTGTTTGAGGCAGGTTACCATCGCAAGGTTTAAGAAACATTTAGACCGGTACACGGATGGGACTGGTTTTGGTGATATTTTGGACAAATGGTGGCAGGCAGCCTGTGTATGGGGGACATGTTGGGTCGGTGTGGCAAGTTGGGCCGTGGGTCCTGTTTCAGACGCTATGACCACAAGGAACTGCAGATGCTGGTTTACCAATTAAAAAGACACAAATCACTGGAGCACCACAGTGGGTTCAGGCAGCATCTGTGGAGGAACCGGTTAGGGATGTTTCAGTGTCATCTTCAGATTGAATTGTGAGAGGGGTGGGGGGTGGAATGAAAGCGGAGAGAGGTGGTGGGGGGAGGGGCATGGACAAAGCCTGGTGAGTGGTGGGTGGATGGGGTGAAGGTCGGGGCGGGGGGGGGGGGGGGAGGGGGTGAGGGGGGGTCAATAGGCGGTTGATTGGACAAAGGCCAGAGATGGTAAGTCAGATGTTGTGAGATAGGTCGGAGAAGAGGCACAAATTGTGAAGCCAGAGGATGGAATATCAGTGTGAATGCGAAAAAGGGAGATAGTTAGAGGAGAGAGAAAAGGAGAAATGGGGAGAGAGGATGAGGAGATGAGGGTAACAGACGGAGATGAGAGGAGGAGGGGTAGGGAGATTATTAAGGAAATGGGCGCAAGATCAGGTGGGCTCAGGGGAGAGAATTGTGGACTAAAGGGGGGGAGGGGGAAAGGGGGGATTGTTTTAGTTTGTTACCTTATAATTTAGAGGGAATTAATCTTCGTACCGAAGATAGACACAAATGCTGGATTATTCAGCGGGAAACAGGCGGCATCTCTTGAGAGAAGGAGTGGTGATTTTCAGGTGCGAGGACCCTGGCTTCATACTGAGAGACGGGGAGAGGAGATGAGAACATGTGAAAAGGAACACAGAAAAAAATGACTGAACGTAGGCAAAAGGACAAATCAAACCATCAAGGGTGGTCAAGGAAAGATGAGCCCACAATGGTCCATTGTTGGCTGGGGGAGGTGATAACGAGCGGATAGAGACAGTGAAAAATCTGCAGGGCGACAGTGAAACTAGCAGGAGGTTGGGTGAGGGAGTGAGTGACGGGGGAGAGAGGGAACGCAAGGGTTACTTGAGTTAGAGAGAATCAAGAATCGGACGGCTGGGTTGTAAGTGCACAAGCGGAAATATAGAGTTGCTGTTCCTCCAGTTTGCGTGTGGCTCACTTGAAGTGGAGGAGGCCCAGGACAGAAAGGTCAGTGTGGAATGGAAGGTGGGTTAAAATGGTTGGCAAACGGAGATCCGTAGACCTTGGCAGTGTTCGGCAAAACGTCCGCCCGAGTAAAGGAGGCCAGTCAGGCATGAAACTACCGCAGTCTTTTACCATTTATAATTAATCACCGAAGTTTGTTACAGATTTCGATAGAAAAGTGTCGAGAGGAAAATCAAAGTGAACGTATCGAGAGACAGATGACCGGTTCGAGATGTGTGTGTGTGTGAGATGTCACCTGCACATGTCCAGGGTGGTCATGTTACTGGGGGGAGATGATTTGGAAAAAACGAACGGAAAACCCCCAAACCGTGATTAACTGGTCAATACTCTATACCATCTAGTGGGAGAGTCTAGGACCAGAGGGCAAGCTCGAAGTTAAAAGAAATGACGTTCCTTTAGGAAGGAGTGAGGAGAATTTATTTAGCCAGAGGGTGGTGAATATGTTCGAATCTTTGCCTCAGACGGCTGTGGGCCACAAGACAGTGGATATTTTAAGGCCAGAGATGAGATAGATTCTTGATTAGTAGGGAGTCAGGGGTTATGGGGGGGAAGGCAGGAAGAATGGGGTTAGGAGGGAGGAGATGGATAGCCATGATTGAATGGCGGAAGTTGGATCTTGATGGGCCCGAATGGCCTAATTCTGCTCACTATCCATGACGTTAGACCCCTGGGTACTACATGGCTCGATCCGCGGACTCTGGGGGGAAGCCTGCACCCTGGACACTGCCACTGGGCGATGGGGGGGAGGAGCAGCTGACGGAGAGGGGCCGGCAGTCAGCGGGGGTTGACAAGGTGTAAGTTGTGAGCAGATGGCAGCGTTGTTAACAACGACACACTCTTGACATGGACATCCTTGCACACTCCATCCCATCTCATGTTCCGTTTGTTTTCAGATCCAAAGAAAGTGCCGAGTGGGAAAATCAAAAGTGATTGCATCGATGAGAAGATGATGGTTACGTAGATGTGTGTGTTGTGTGTGTGCATGTGTGTGTTGTGTGTGTGTGTGTGTGTTTTGTGTGTGTGTGGTGTGCGTGTGGTTGGTTTCGGGGGGGGTGTGGTGTGTGTGTGTGTGTGTGTAGCGCGTGTGCGTTCGTGCGTGTGCGTGAGCGTGTGTTGTGTGTGATGTGTGTGTGTGGATGTGTGGTGGTGGGTGTGTGTGTGGAGTGTGTGTGTGTGTGTGTGTGTGTGTGTGTGTGCGTGTGTGTGCGTGTGTGTGCGTGGTGGTGTGTGAGTGTGTGTGTGTGTGTGTGTGTGTGTGTGTGTGTGTGGTGTGTGAGTGTGTGTGTGCGTGTTGTGTGTGTGTGTGTGTGTGTGTGTGTGAGTCGTGTGTTGTGGTGTGCGTGTGTGTGTGTGTAGTGTGTGCGTGTGTAGTGCGTGCGATGTGTGATGGTGCGTGCGTGTTGTGTGCGTGTGTGTGTGGTGTGTGTGCGGTGTTGTGGCGTGTGTGTGTGTGGAGTGCGTGTGTGTGCGTGTGTGTGTGTGTGTCGTGCGTTGTGTGTGCGGTGTGTGTGCGGGTGTGTGTGTGTGTGTGTGTGCGTGTGTGTGTGTGTGCGTGGTGTGTGTGTGTGTGTGTGTGTGTGCGTGTGGGTGTGTGTGGGTGTGTGTGTGTGTGTGTGTGGTGTGTGTGTGTGGGTATGTGTGGTGTGCGTGCGTGCGTGTGTGTGTGTGTGTGTGTGTGTGGTGAGTGTGTTGTTGCGTGCGTGCGTGTGTGTGTGTGTGTGTGCGTGTTGTGTGTGTGTGGTGTGTGTGTGTGTGCGTAATTGTGTGTGTGTGTGTGTGTGGGTGTGTGTGTGTGCTGTTCGTGGTGGGTGTGTGTGGGTGTGTGTTGTGTGCAGTTGTGTGTGCGTGTGTGTGTGTGTGTGTGTGTGCGTGCGATGTGCGTGTGTGTGTGTGTGTGTGCGCGCGTGCGTGCGTGCGTGCGTGCGGATGCGTGAGTGCGTGCGGTGCGTTGTGTGTGTTGGTGGTTGGTTTTGCGTTGTGTGTGCGATGTGTGTGTGTGATGTGTTGTGTGGTGTGCGTGTGTGTGTGTGGAGTGTTTTTTAGTTTAGAGTTACAACGCGGGAAAAGGCTTGCAGCGGCCCACTGAGTCACCGTAGGCTCTCGCCTCCACCCTTTGGGACCAGTCTCAGTGTCAGGAGAAAGGCTTGATCTCACCCCTGGGTCAATGGGGCTCAAACTGGAGTGTCCTTGTGCGGGTTTGGACCCTACACCCACCCTGGGCAGAGGCGTGGGGTATAGGGGAACAAGCGCCTGATGTGTACCCAGTCCGAAGGACATCACTGAGTGTGTGTGTGTGAACCAGGGATTCACTCTGAAACCATGGATCTGCCACAGTCATAGAATTCTACTGTGCTGAACAGGCCCTTCGGCCCAACTTACCCATTCCGTCCAAGATGCCCCTTCTACACTGGTCCCATTGGCCCGCATTTAGTCCATATCTATGTCTTCTTCTTCATGCGTATGGCGTGTACAGCCCAAAGTTGTGGACACCAAAACACTACATCTGTTTGTGGACGTCAGGTTGATTGCATTCAGTTGAAACAGGGTGGACCACGTGAAGGTTGCAACCTCCCAACCCTATTTCCCTCTGGAGCTTTCCTATCCATGTACCTGCCCAAGTGTCTTTTACATTTTGTTATAGTTCAGTTAGTTTATTTTTAGTTTAGAGACACAGCGTGGAAACAGGCCTCTCGGCTCACCCAGTCCGCGCCGACCAGCGATCCCCAGACACTAACATTATCCTACACACGCCAGGGACAATTTACATGTTATGCCAAACCAATTAACCTACAAACCCGCACGTCTTTGGAGCGTGGGAGGAAACCGAAGATCCCGGAGAAAACCCAGGGAGGTCATGGGAAGAACGTACACACTCCATACAGACAGCGCCCGTAGTCTCTGCGCAGAAGGAAACCCGCATTTCTGGCGCTGGAAGCGCTGTAATGCAGTAACCCTACCGCTGCGCCACTGTTCCGCCCTTAACTACCTCCTCTGGCAGCTTGTTCCATATATCTAATCAGTGTCTGATTTTCATTTCAGATTCCAGAGAAAGTGACGAGAGGAAGATCAAAGTGACTGTATCGAGAGAAGATGATGGTACGTAGATGTGTGTGTGTGTGTGGAGATGTCACCTGCACATGTCCTGGGTGGTCATGGTTACTGGGGGAGAGGGATCTTGGATCTTGAAGAAACCATGGATCTTCCGCAGTCATCTACTGTGGGGAAAAGGCCCTTCGGCCCAACTTACCCATTCCGTCTAAGGTGCCCCATCTACACTGGTCCCATTTGCCGTGAAGCTTTCTATCCATGTGCTTCCAAGTGTCTTTTACATTTTGTTTAGTTTAGGTTAGTTTATTTTTAGTTTTAGAGATACAGAGCGGAAAAAGGCCTTTAGGTCCGCCCCGACCAGCGAACCCCAGACGCTAACAATATCCTACACACACCCGGGACAATTTACATGTTTATACCACCCCATTTAACCTACAAACCGCACGTCTTTGGAGCGTGGGAGGAAACGAAGATCCGGAGAAAATCCACACAGGTCACGGGGAACGTACAAACTCCATATAGACAGCACCCCTTAGTCGGGATCAAAAACATGTCTCTGGCACAGAAAGCGCTGTAAGGCAGTAACTCTACCACTGTGCCACTGTTCTGCCCTTAACTAAAAATACTCCTCTGGCGGCTTGTCTTTTTTTCACTCTATCTTTCCATATATCTAATCAGTGTCTGATTTTCATTTCAGATTCCAGAGAAAGTGACGAGAGGAAAATCAAAGTGATTGTATCGAGAGAAGATGATGGTACGTAGATGTGTGTGTGTGTGGAGATGTCACCTGCACATGTCCTGGGTGGTCATGGTTACTGGGGGAGAGGGATCTTGGGAAAAACCGTTCGGAAAACCCAACCGTGAGACCAGGAAAAAACTGAAAACCCTCTTCCTTTCTGTTTCAGGGACTCTGCCGAGAACGAGAGTGGTCCGGGATACTAAAGGTAGTTCTCCTGATCTGCTCGTCACCGGGATAGGGTGAACTGTCATTAAAATGGGAGGGAGAGTTTCAGAGCTGCACTTGCAGCTGGGCTCAGGGAACGTCTTGGGATCGGTGAAGTGAAATTCTTTCCTTTCCCTTCCAGATTCTGAGGAGAAAGAGAGTCGCTCTGCATCTCGAGGTACGGATATTTATGTTTCATTGGAAGGGAAGGGAAGGGGACTTGCAGATGGAACAAAAGCTTGAAGGAGTGAACAAACGAATGAATGAATGAATGAATGAATGAATGAATGAATGAATGAATGAATGAATGAATGGATGAAAGAATGAATGAAGGAATGAAGGAATGAATAAACAAATGAGTGAATAAATGAATGATTCATTATCCATTGTGCGAGTCACAGTGATATTCGTTGTTTTGTGTACACCAGGTATGCAAAGAGTCGCTACATAAAGGGCACCGACAAAGTAACAGAGTTTCCCCGCGCCGGCTAATCCTTTGTTCCCGGCGGCACCTCCTCCCGCTCCCACGTGTCACTAGCTTATCGAAGCCTGTGGGATTATAGACAGTGAAGAGGGTTTTCTTAGAACACGACATTATGTAGATCAGCTGGGAAGGTGGGCGGAAAAATGCAAGGTGGAATTTCATGCCGATAAATAGCGCATTGTGGCGCAGCGGTAGAGTTGCTGCCTCACAGCGCCAGAGGCCCAGGTTCGATCCTGACTACCGTGCTGCTGCCTGCATGGAGTTTGCTCGCTCTCCCCGCGACCTGCCGTGGGTTGTCTCCGGGAGCTCCAGTTTCCTCCCCACACTCCAAAGATGTCAGTTTGTGGGATAGAACTAGTTGAAGGGGGTGATCGCCGGTCGCGCGGTTGGTTAGGGCCTGTTTTGCCTTCTGTGAAACAGAAATGGCGACGGCGATGTAAATCTTAAAGGGGAATCCCAGAAGTAGGTTTGTTTAGGAGATACAGTCAGGACCCTCGGCCCACCGATGTGGGCACTTTAAACACTATATGGGAGCTAGTTACAAACATGACGTCTTTCGAGGTGTGGGGGAAACCAAGTGAAAAACCACGCGTGTCGGAGAGTGGTCAGCACGGTCTTGACCGCGTTTCTGGCGTGGAAGGGCTGTAAGGCTAAGGGCCTGCCCTTAACTATCCTTTCTTGTTCACATATATTAATCGCTGTATCCAGAGAAAGGTGACGACCGAGGAAAATCAAGTAATCGAGGATGGGAAGTGATGGTAATGTGTGTGGTGTGTGTGGACATGTGATTTCCTGGGTGGTCTACCTGGGGGAGAGGGATCTTGGAAAAACGAGATGGAAACCTCTTCTTCTGTTTCAGACTCTGCCGGAGAACGATGGGCCCAGCTAAAGGTAGTTAAGTTTAGAATCATTAAAGGGAGAGTTTCTGAGCTCCCTGACAGGGAAGAGTAGAAAACTTTCCTTTCTTCCAGTTCTGAGGAGAAAGAGTTTAGAGTTACAGTAAATTCACGAACAAATCCATCCACACATGGGTGAGGTTTAGAGGGATATGGGCCAAAATCAGGCCCTTGGTTTAGTCTGAGCAAGCAGGGCGATAGGGGTTTCCCACCGAGTGGCCGGCACGCCGCACGGTAGAGTTTGATGAGCGCCAGAGGACCCGGCGGTCCTCACTTCGGGCTCCTGTGGGGCAGGTGGTGGGGAATAGTGAGTGTGAATCAAAGTTTTATGTGAGGACTCAACTTCATAAGACAGTAGGTTTAAGTTTGAAGGGGGGAAGATTTAAAGAACATCCTCCTGCGTTCCTATTCTCCCCTACAGCAGGGACACGTTTCACGGGGATGGTGTATTAATACTGGAAAACGGGGCAGGGGACACAATGCTGCTGGGCTCTTTGTGCTTGTTGATGTCTTTTACGGATTGGAAGGGAAGGGAAGGGGACTTGAAGATACATTTGAGATATGCGAATGAAATAATGAAATATAGGCATGTATGGGGATGAGATGAATTGATTTGATATGAATGAATGAAATGAAATGAATGAATGAATGAATTAAGAATGAAGGAGATGAATGGATGAAAGAATAAATAACAAATGAGGTGAATAAATGAAGCTAATGTTCACCTGCAAACAATGAGTTGCTAAAGGGCACCGACAAGCAGTTTCCCGCGCGTCTTTGTTCCCGGCGGCAAACCTTCGCTCCCACGTGTCACCAGCTTTGGGTTCGAAGTGTAGGGGAGGAAACCATTATGTCGAAGTTCTCAAGGGGAATTGGAAAACGTAAATTGTAGCCATTGTGGCGCGCGGTAGAGTTGTGTCACGGGATCCTGAGAATGTTTGCAACTTCCCCGCGATCTGCGTGGGTTGTCTCCGGGAGCCGTTTCCTCCCACACTACAGACAGCATCCCAGTTTGTGGGATAGATCTGTTGGAAGGGGTATCGCTGGTCGGTGTTCGAATGTTTTCCTTGTTATCTCATAAAAAAAACATTCTGGCGCGGATGGAAGCGCAGAGTAGGTTAGTTTGTAATCTGGCCCCTCGGACCACCGTATTCCCCCGCACATTAACCCTACTGGGAAAATGTGTACAACAGCTTAATTCACCTACAACCTGCACGCGAGTGTGGGTGGAAACACTCGGAGAAAACCCACGTTCCGAACCCTTACAGACAGCACCCGTAACTACCTCCTCTGTAAGGGTTACTCACCGCTGCGCTTGCCCTTAACTCCTACTCTTGCTTGTTCCATATATTCTAATCAGTGTCTGATTTTCATTTCAGATTCCAGAGAAAGTGACGAGAGGAAAATCAAAGTGATTGTATCGAGAGAAGATGATGGTACGTAGATGTGTGTGTGTGTGTGGAGATGTCACCTGCACATGTCCTGGGTGGTCATAGTCACTGGGGGATAGGGATCTTGGATCTTGAAGAAACCATGGATCTTCCGCAGTCATCTACTGTGGGGTAAAGGCCCTTCGGCCCAACTTACCCATTCCGTCTAAGATGCCCCATCTACACTGGTCCCATTTGCCCGTGAAGCTTTCCTGTCCATGTACCTTCCCAAGTGTCTATTACATTTTGTTATAGTTTAGGTTAGTCTATTTTTAGTTTAGAGATACAGCGCGGAAACAGGCCTTTAGTCCGCCCCGACCAGCGATCCCCAGACGTTAACACTATCCTACACACACCCGGGACAATTTACATGTTATGCCAAGCCATTTAACCTACAAACCCGCACGTCTTTGGAGCGTGGGAGGAAACCGAAGATCCCGGAAAAAACCCACGCAGGTCACGGGGGGAACGTACAAACTCCGTACAGACAGCACCCGTAGTCGGGTCCGAACCCGCGTCTCTGGCGCTGGAAGCGCTGTAAGGCAGTAACTCTACCGTTGTGCCACTGTTCCGCCCTTAACTACCTCCTCTGGCAGCTTGTTCCATATATCTAATCAGTGTCTGATTTTCATTTCAGATTCCAGAGAAAGTGACGAGAGGAAAATCAAAGTGATTGTATCGAGAGAAGATGATGGTACGTAGATGTGTGTGTGTGTGGAGATGTCACCTGCACATGTCCTGGGTGGTCATGGTTACTGGGGGAGAGGGATCTTGGAAAAACATTCGGAAAATCAACCGTGAGACCAGGAAACTGAAACCCTCTTCCTTTCTGTTTCAGACTCTGCCGAGAACGAGAGTGATCCGGATACTAAAGGTAGTTCTCCTGATCTGCTCGTCACCGGGATAGGTTGAACTGTCATTAAAATGGGAGGGAGAATTTCAGAGCTGCACTGGCAGCTGGGCTCAGGGAACGTCTTGGGATCGGTGAAGTGAAATTCTTTCCTTTCCCTTCCAGATTCTGAGGAGAAAGAGAGTCGCTCTGCATCTCGAGGTACGGATATTTATGTTTCAATGTCTCCCTGTAACATTCACTGGTGAACGATCCATCCACCCATCGGTGAGGTTTAGAGGGATATGGGCCAAACGCGGGCAGGTGGGACTATAGATGGGGCACCCTTGGTTAGTATGAGCAAGCTGGGCCGAAGGGCCTGTTTCCGTGCTGTGTTACTCCATGACTATTATTGTTCTAATGACCGGCACGGTGGCGCAGCGGTAGAGTTGCTGCCTCACAGCGCCAGAGACCCGGGCTCGATCCTCACTCGGGGCCAAAACGTGGGCAGGTGGGACTAGTGAGTGTGAACAAAGTATTATGTGAGACACAACTCATCAGAGGACGTAGGTTTAAGGTGAGGGGGGAAAGATTTAAGATCACCCCTCATCCTCCTGCGTTCCAATAATTCTCCAGATCTGTGAACAGTACAGCAGGACAGAGTGAAACATTCTTAATGCGGGATGGTTGGTATTAAACCTATTGGGAAAACGGGGCAGAGAAGATCCCGTGATTTTATCACAAGGAACGCTGCTGGGCTCTTTGAAGCTTGTGATGTATTTTATGGACTTGGAAGGGAAGGGAAGGGGACTTGCAGATGGAACAAAAGCTTGAAGGGATGAATGAACGAACGAATGAAATAATGAATGGATGGATGGATGAATGAATGAATGAATGAATGAATGAATGAATTAAGGAATGAAGGAATGAATGGATGAAAGAATAAATAAACAAATGAGTGAATAAATGAATGCTTCATTGTCCCATGTGACGAGTCACAGTGATATTCGTTGTTTTGCGTACACCAGGTATGCAAAGAGTCGCTATATAAAGGGCACCGACAAAGTAACAGAGTTTCCCCGCGCCGGTGAATCCTTTGTTCCCGGCGGCACCTCCTCCCGCTCCCACGTGTCACTAGCTTATCGAAGCCTGTGGGATTATAGACAGTGAAGAGGGTTTTCTTAGAACACGACATTATGTAGATCAGCTGGGAAGGTGGGCAGAAAAATGCAAGGTGGAATTTCATGCCGATAAATAGCGCATTGTGGCGCAGCGGTAGAGTTGCTGCCTCACAGCGCCAGAGGCCCAGGTTCGATCCTGACTACCGGTGCTGCCTGCATGGAGTTTGCACGCTCTCCCCGCGACCTGCGTGGGTTGTCTCCGGGAGCTCCAGTTTCCTCCCACACTCCAAAGATGTCCAGGTTATTTGCCTTCTGTAAATTGTAAATCATCCCCAGTTTGTGGGATAGAACTAGTTGAAGGGGTGATCGCTGGTCAGCGCGGTCTCGATGGGCCTAAGGGCCTGTTTCTGCGCTGTATTTCTAATCTAAAACATGTGAGCAGAGATAGCAGACGAGCGATAGCAAGTTTAGAATCTAAAGGGGAATCCCTGACAGAGTAGGTTAGTTTAGAGATACAGCGCGGAATCAGGCCCCTCGGCCCACCGAGTCCGCACTGACCAGCGATCCCCGCACATTAACACTACCCTACACACACTGGGACAATGTGTACATTTATACCAAGCTAATTCACCTACAAACCTGCACGTCTTTCGAGTGTGGGAGGAAACCGAAGTTCTCGGAGAAAACCCACGCGAGTCACGGGGAGAACGTGCAAACTCCATACAGACAGCACCCGTAGTCGGGTTCGAACCCGCGTTTCTGGCGCTGGAAGCGCTGTAAGGCAGTAACTCTACCGCTGTGCCACTGTTCCTCCCTTAACTACCTCCTCTGGCAGCTTGTTCCATATATCTAATCAGTGTCTGATTTTCATTTCAGATTCCAGAGAAAGTGACGAGAGGAAAATCAAAGTGATTGTATCGAGAGAAGATGATGGTACGTAGATGTGTGTGTGTGTGTGGAGGTGTCACCTGCACATGTCCTGGGTGGTCATGGTTACTGGGGGAGAGGGATCTTGGATCTTGAAGAAACCATGGATCTTCCGCAGTCATCTACTGTGGGGTAAAGGCCCTTCGGCCCAACTTACCCATTCCGTCTAAGATGCCCCATCTACATTGGTCCCATTTGCCCGTGAAGCTTTTGAGGGGCTTTCCTATCCATGTGCCTTCCCAAGTGTCTTTTACATTTTGTTATAGTTTAGGTTAGTCTATTTTTAGTTTAGAGATACAGAGCGGAAACAGGCCTTTAGTCTGCGCCGACCAGCGATCCCCAGACACTAACACTATCCTACACACACCAGGGACAATTTACATGTTATGCCAAGACAATTAACCTACAAACCCGCACGTCTTTGGAGCGTGGGAGGAAACCGAAGATCCCGGAGAAAATCCACGCAGGTCACGGGGGAACGTACAAACTCCATATAGACAGCACCCCTTAGTCGGGATCAAAAACATGTCTCTGGCACAGAAAGCGCTGTAAGGCAGTAACTCTACCGCTGTGCCACTGTTCCTCCCTTAACTACCTCCTCTGGCAGCTTGTTCCATATATCTAATCAGTGTCTGATTTTCATTTCAGATTCCAGAGAAAGTGACGAGAGGAAAATCAAAGTGATTGTATCGAGAGAAGATGACGGTACGTAGATGTGTGTGTGTGTGTGGAGATGTCACCTGCACATGTCCTGGGTGGTCATGGTTACTGGGGGAGAGGGATCTTGGGAAAAACCGTTCGGAAAACCCAACCGTGAGACCAGGAAACTGAAACCCTCTTCCTTCTGTTTCAGACTCTGCCGAGAACGAGAGTGGTCCGGGTACTAAAGGTAGTTCTCCTGATCTGCTCGTCACCGGGATAGGGTGAACTGTCATTAAAATGGGAGGGAGAGTTTCAGAGCTGCACTGGCAGCTGGGCACAGGGAACGTCTTGGGATCGGTGAAGTGAAATTCTTTCCTTTCCCTTCCAGATTCTGCGGAGAAAGAGAGTCGCTCTGCATCTCGAGGTACGGATATTTATGTTTCAATGTCTCCCTGTAACATTCACTGGTGAACAATCCATCCACACATGGGTGAGGTTTAGAGGGATAGGGGCCAAACGCGGGCAGGTGGGACTAGTGTAGATGGGGCACCCTTGGTTAGTATGAGCCAGCTGGGCCGAAGGGCCTGTTTCCGTGCTGTGAGACTCCATGACTATTGTTGTTCTAATGGCCGGCACGGTGGCGCAGCGGTAGAGTTGCTGCCTCACAGCGCCAGAGACCCGGGCTCGATCCTCACTCGGGGCCAAAACGTGGGCAGGTGGGACTAGTGAGTGTGAACAAAGTATTATGTGAGACACAACTCGTCAGAGCATGTAGGTTTAAGGTGAGGGGGGAAAGATTTAAGATCACCCCTCATCCTCCTGCGTTCCAATAATTCTCCAGATCTGTGAACAGTACAGCAGGACAGAGTGAAACGTTCTTAATGCGGGATGGTTGGTATTAAAACTATTGGGAAAACGGGGCAGAGAAGATCCCGTGATTTTATCACAAGGAACGCTGCTGGGCTCTTTGAAGCTTGTGATGTCTTTTACGGACTTGGAAGGGAAGGGAAGGGGACTTGCAGATGGAACAAAAGCTTGAAGGGATGAATGAATGATGAATGAATGAATGAATGAATGAATGAATGGATGAAATAATGAAAGAAGGAATGACAAATGAGTGAATAAATGAAATGCTTCATTGTCCCATGTGATGAGTCACAGTGATAGTCACAGGTGGGACTAGTATAGATGGGGCAACCGTGGCTGATTTCTGAACTTCCTCCGGGCCCTCTCCAATATGAAACCATCCTTCCTCAGATACGGGGCTCAAAACGACTCATAATATCTAGAGGTGGCCCGACCAGCAACTTATAAAGCCCCAGCATTATATCCTTGGTTTTATATTCGAGTCCTCTCGAAATGAATCTTGCTACCGGCTCAACCTGCTAGTTGGGGATCCAAAATGTGGCTGAGTTATTGGGTATCTTCAAGGCAGAGTACGGGTCAGTACGGGTATCAGGGCTTATGGGGAGAAAGCAGGAGATTGGGGTTGAGAGGGAATGATTGAATGGTGGAGTAGATTTGATGGGCTGAATGGCCTAATTCTGCAGGTTTACAGGTAAATTGTAAATGTAAATTGTCCCGAGTGTGTGTTAATGTGTGGGATCGCTAGTCAGTAAGGACTGGCTAGGCCGAAGGGCCTGTTTCCACGCTGTATCTCTAAACTAAACTAGAGATCGGGCTCGAAGGGATGAATGGCCTACTCCTGCACCTATTGTCTATTGTCTATTGCTCCTATCACCTATGAACTTGTGAACTAATCCTGCACCAGCAGTCCCGTGTTCCTTTGCAAACACCGGGGCTCGTTCCATAGAGTCCGGGGGGAAAGGCTGCACTGTGACCCCCAACCCTGGGCACGGCCGTGGTGCGAAGGGGGGACATCTCATGGGGACGGACCCAGCCAGTGAGGGTGGTGAATCTGTGGAATTCATTGCCCAGGGAGGCTGCGGAGGTCAAGTTGGTGGATATTTTTTGAAGGCGGAGACAGATAGATTCTTGATTGGTACGGGTGTCAGGGGTTACGGGGAGAAGGCAGGAGAATGGGGTTGGGAGGGAGAGAGAGAACGGCCCTGATTGAATGGCGGAGTAGACCTGATGGGCCGAATGGCCTGATTCTGCTCCTATCACATGAACTTACGAAGGCGCGAGTGAGAACAAACAGCACCTTTCACACTCATTTTCCCATCTCATAAAAATCAGAAACCCGTTTCAATTCCAGATTCCAAGGAGAGCGGGGAGAAGAAAATCAAACAGGTCGGATCAAGAGAAGATGAAGGTTTGTGGACGTCTCTGTGTGGGGATTGTTGTCCGTGTTAACACACAAGAAGCGGGAAGAGTATCATATAAACCCCGGGGGCAAACGGCAGATTAGGTGGAGACAGGTCGGGAAGAGAAGACACATTCTGGTGGGCAGGAGGAGATCAATTCATAAGTGATCGGAGCGGAATCAGGCCACTCAGCCCATTCAATCATGGCCGTTCTATCTCTCCCTCCTAACCCCATTCTCCTGCCTTCTCCCCATAACCCCTGACACCCGTCCCAATCAAGAATCTATCTATCTCCACCTTAACTATACCCATTGACTTGGCCCCAATCGCTGTCTGTGGCAATGAAATTCCCCTGCATCTCCTTTCTAAAAAGTACAAACCTTCTGCGGCAAAGAATTCCACAGATTCACCACCCTCTGACTAAAGAAATTCCTCCTCATCTCCTTCCTAAAAGAATGTCCTTTAATTCTGAAGCTGTGCCCTCTGATTCTAGACTCTCCCACTGGTGGAAACATCCTCTCCACATCTACTCTGTTTAGGCCTTTCACCATTTGATAAGTTTCATTGAGGTCCCATTTCCCACCCACCCCCCCATCCTTCTAAACTCCAGCGAGCCCACGCCCAGCACCGACAAGCGCTCGTCGTATGTTAACCCACTTGTTCTGCCTGTTCAGTTTCCCGTTAAATAACCAGAAACCCGTTTCAATTCCAGATTCCAAGGAGAGCGGCGAGAAGAAAATCAAAGACGTTGGATCAAGAGAAGATGATGGTGTGTGGACATCTCTGTCTGGGGATTATTGTCCGTGGGTAACATGCAGGATGTGAGACCATTATCATGTAAACCTCAGGAGTATATGGCGGATAAGTTGGACATAGGTCATGAGGGGAAGATGCTGGTGGGCAGGAGGATATACGTTCATATGTCATATGCTGGGAGAATGGAGCGGCTGGGCTTGTACGCTCTGGAGTTTAGAAGGATGAGAGGGAATCTCATTGAAACATTATAAGATTATTAAGGGTTCGGACACACCAGAGGCAGGAAATATGTTCCCGATGTTGGGGGAGTCCAGAACCAGGGTCCACAGTTTAAGAATAAGGGGTATGCCATTTAGAACAGAGACGTGGAAACACTTTTTCACACAGAGAGTTGTGAGTCTGTGGAATTCTCTGCCTCAGAGGACGGTGGAGGCCGGTTTCTGGATACTTTCAAATGAGAGCTAGATAGGGCTCTTAAAGATAGCGGAGTCAGGGGATATGGGGAGAAGGCAGGAACGGGGTACTGATTGGGGATGGTCAGACATGATCACATTGAATGGCGGTGCTGGCTCGAAGGGCCGAATGGCCTGATCCTGCACCTATTGTCTATTGTCTATTGTCTATTGTCATACAAGCAGAATTGGGCCAATCTACATTGACTTTGTGAGACTTCACGGCCTGAGCTACAGGGAGAGGCTCGGGACTCTGTTCCTTGTAGGGCAGGAGGATGAGGGGGCGATCTTATAGAGGTGCACAAGGTTGTGAGAGGAATAGATCGGGTAGACTCACAGAGTCTTTTGCTCAGAGTAGGGGAATCGAGGACCAGAGGACATAGGTTTAAGGTGACGGGGGCAAGATTTAATAGGTCCTGAGTTGTTTGGTGGGTGTATGGAACGAGCTATCAGAGGAGATAGTTGAGGCAGGGACTATCAAAACATTTAAGAGATTTTTGATCAGTACATAGACATGACAGGTTTAGAGGGATATGGGCCAAAGGCGGGCAAGTGGGATAGTGTAGATGGGGCGTGTTCGTCAGCAAGTAAAGCTTGTGCTGTTGGTTTTGATGCAGATTCGGCAGAGAGGAACAGGAACAACAACAACTCGAGTGAGTAGACAATCCCAGGTCTCATGTATAAAGCCGTGTGTGGGCCCAGACTCGGTCAGCCCACTGGGCCCTCGCAGAGTTGCTGCCTCACAGCGCCAGAGATCCGGCTTCCATCCTGACTACAGGTCTGCACCTTCTCCCTGTGACTGCGTGGGCTTTCTCCGGGTGCTCTGGCTTCCTCCCTCACTGGCACTAGCCTACACACTGGGGACAAGTCACAGGAGCCGATTCACCCACAGACGCGCACGCCTTTTGGAGTGCGGGGGGAGAGCGGGGCATCCGGGGAAAACCCACGCCGGTCACGGGGAGAACGCAAAACTCCGAACAGACAGCGCCCGTGGTCAGCAATCGAAACCAGGCCTCTGGCGCTGAGAAGCAGCGACTCTACCCACCGCTGCGCCACCGTGGCGCCCTTCTACCGTGGCGCACGCTAACGGCTCTGGATGAAAGATGAATCGAGAGTAATGGTGACTGTGCAGGAAGATGGAGGTGAAAGGCCTGTGTGATAGTCGCCTAAACTTAAACTGTCCAAAGAACACGGGTCTCGGTTAAAAGCTTTTTACTCAACACCATGGTGGGAGAAGGCACAGAAGTGTGAGTGTACCATGACACCCTCAGTCACCTGCCACTGCCCTCTCAAGGAATACACTGAAGCACAGGCACTATTTATACAGCTTAAAGCAGCTCAAAGTACATCCAGTAAATTCCCACTGAGTTTCCACATGAACGAAGCCTGTCTTTTACAAAGACATGACAAGATTCCTTTAATTGTGTTAGGGAGATAAAAACAGGAGTTGCACAGTGTGTTAGGGAGTAAAACAGCTGCTATGACAAGAAGGTACCGTTGTCTGATACGGAGGCTCCACAGGATATTAGCTCCGAACTTTGGTATGTCTGATAAAAAACTGAAAAACAAGTTTTTATCTGATTCTCTAGTATCAGGAAGGTCGATCTGTTTTTAATAGCGCATCCTGCTTTGAAATGTCTGCGATGAGTAACATAAAATGTCTACTACAGCATTAACCCTTACACCTGCGGCCGCGTGGGATGGTGCAGACTTGCTGGCTCACACAGTCAACTCCTGGTCTTGACCTCCACTAGAACTCCGGCTGATGCGATTGCATCCGCTGGGAACTCCTGTTTAGTTTAGCCTGGTCTAGTTTATTGTCGCGTGCACAGTGAGAAGCTTTTGTTGCGAGCTAACCAGCCAGCGGAGAGACAACACGTGCTTACAATCGAGCCGTCCGCAGTGTACAGATACATGGTACAGGGAATGACGTTTAGTGCAAGGTGAAGCCGGCAATGTCCGATCCTGGATACAGATCCGGGAGGAGTTTGAGTTGATCACAGTTAAAGTGAGAAATGCCCCGGTTGTCCCCGCCGCACGGGTTCAATCCCGACTACGGGCGCTGTCTGTACGGAGTTTTGCATGTTCTCCCCCGGGATCTTTGCTTTCCTCCCACACTCCAAAGACGAACTGGTTTGTAGGTTTAATTGGCTTGGTATAAATGTAAATATTGTCCCTAGTGTGTGTGTGTGTGTGTGTGTGTGTGTGTTTGTGTGTGTGTGTGTGTGTGTGTGTGTGTGTGTGTGTGTGTGTGTGTGTGTGTGTGTGTAGGATAGTGTCAATGTAGGTTCATTGGCTTGGTATGTGTAAAATCTGTCCCTATTGTGTGTGTGTGTGTGTGTGTGTGTGTGTGTGTGTGTGTGTGTGTGTGTGTGTGTGTGTGTGTGTGTGTGTGTGTGTGTGTGTGTGTGTGTGTGTGTGTGTGTGTGTGTGTGTGTGTGTGTGTGTGTGTGTGTGTGTGTGTGTGTGTGTGTGTGTTATGTGTGTGTGTGTGTGTGTGTGTGTGTGTGTGTGTGTGTGTGTGTGTGTGTGTGTGTGTGTGTGTGTGTGTTGTGTAGGATAGTGTTAATGTGCGGGGATCGCTGGTCGGCACGGACTCGATGGGCCAAAGGGCCTGTTTCCGTGCTGAATCTCTAACCTAAACTAAACGACTAGAGATTTAAGAGTGATGAGCGATTGTAATGTGAGTTTGTCGATCTGCTTCTGCGGCTGGCACACAAATAGTCGCCTGCAGTGGGCGCCACCTGTCTCGTGGCCGCTAACCGTGACGCGGACGCTCAGCGGAACCGCGCCTTCCGCACTGCCGCCCGTCCAGTGATCAGAAACCTGTTTTCCTTTCAGATTCCGATGAAAGTGGCGAAAAGAAAATTAAAACGCCGGGATCCAGCGAAGGCCGAGGTTTGTGGACGTCTCTGTCTGGGTCTTTATTGCCGGTGCTGATTCAGCGATTTGGAGCGGTTTTACAGCTCGGGACTGGGGCGGCACGGTGGCGCGGCGGGAGAGCCGCTGCCTCGCAGCGCCAGAGACCCCGGTTCGATCCTGACCACGGGTGCTGTCTGTACCTTTCCTTGTCTACCAGCGATCCCCGCACACTAACGCTATCCTACGAGCCGGGGGCAGAAGCCAATTGACGTGTGGGAGGAAACCGGAGCACCCGGAGAAAACCCACCAAGGTCACAGGGAGACCGTGCAAACTCCACACAGACATCACCCGTAATCGGGATCGAACCTACCCTAATAGTCAGTTTGAAGGGGAAGAGGTCCTGCCCCCATCCCCATAGCCCCTGACACCCGTACTGATCAAGGAAAGCTTTTGGATAGCTGACGGGAAACCAACATTTGTCGGGAATCTGAAATTCTCTTCCTTTCTGTTTCAGACTCTGGGGTTAATGGGAGAAGGCAGGAGAAATGGGGTTGAGAGGGAAAGATGGATCAGCCATGATTGAATGGTGGAGTAGACTTGATGGGCCGAATGGCCTAATTCTGCTCTTATAACCTATGAACGAGGGGATCTGTCTGATCGGTGTCCAGAACAGGTTCTGGGTGAGACAGTGTTTGCCGGGGCTGATTAATCTCAGTAAAACACTTGTGTAGTTAACTGTGTGACCGGGATATTTACACCTTCTTCCTGTTATGTTTCAGACGCAGCGGAGAACGAGAGTGGCCCGGATACTACAGGTAGTTCTCCCGATCTGTCAACTCAATGTCACCGGGATAGACTGGGAGAGCATTCAGACGGGAGGAGGGTGCTTTTGCGATTTTGGGGCGCAGCGGTAGAGTTGCTGCCTCACAGCGCCAGGGACCCGGGCTCCATCCTGACCACGGGTGCTGTCTGTGCGGAGCTTGCACGTTCTCCCCCGTGACCTGCGTGGGTTTTCTCCGGGTGCTCCGGTTTCCTCCCACACTCCAAAGACGTGCAGGTTCGTAAGCTCCCGTAACATTTCCCTCGTGTGTGCAGGATGGAACTAGTGTATGGGGTGATCGCTGGTCGGCATGGACTCGGTGGGCCGAATGGCCTGTTTCCGCGTAGTATCTCTAAACTGAGCCAAAGCTCCACATTAGTGATTCCACATTGGGACAGATCGGAACCAGAGGTCATTAACACGAGGTGTTCTCTAAAGCCCGGGGAAACTCAGGAGATTGTCTGTTGCACAGAGTTCAGTTTAGTTTAGGTCGAAGTGTGCAGTGGGCAGGCCTGCACGGGAAGGTAGACGCTCCCGCCCCCACGAGTCTCGGGCAGATGGGGCTCGTCAGCCTGGCAAGGCGGTCCATCTAGGAGAGGGAAAACTCTGATCTAAAACCTCCACTGCCTTGTGGCCATATCCAGTCATGGAAAAGGCTCCAGGTGTAAACCTCAAGAAAATCCGGAGTCGGAGCCCCTAAGGCAGTTCGTCGTTGTCTACAACCTCGCTCTGGCAGCTCCTGCGACGGCGCTGGTGCCAAACTGTAACGGCCCTGCTGTTCCTTTGGATCGATCAGCGACGTGGAGAGGGGGGGGGACGTGCTGCGTGGGCAACAGCCTGTCCTCCATACGACATCGCCCAGGCTTGCTTCCGACCAGGATGCATCACCCATGGTCAGTCATGACCGACGGGGGCCTACTAAGATCGAAGATAGACACGAAATGCTGGAGTAAAAGCCCTGTCCCACTGTCCGAGTTGATTCAAGATCAAAAAATCAAACTCGCGGTAAGCACGTAGAATGTACGTAACGGGTACGTCGGAGCTCGGGGGCGTCTCTTAGCGGCTCGTAACACCAACGGCGGGTACTCGGGAAACGCGGTAAGCTCGGGAAGATTTTTCAACATGTTGAAAAATGTCCACGAGAGCCCCGAGTACCGACGAGCGGCCATTACCGTAATTCTCCGAGTTCGAATCGGGGCAAAACTCGGGAGAGAGAGCTCTTGGAATGAACTCGTACAGTGGGACAGGGCTATCACTCAGTAGGACAGGCAGCACCTCTGGAGAGAAGGGATGGGTGACGTTCCGGGTCGAGACCCTTCCTTTCTACATGTTTAATTTAACTTAGTTTAGTTCTGTTCGGATCAGAGCGACAGCATGGGAACGGACGGGTGATCGCGTGACGGCACAGACTCAGTGGGCCGAAGGGCCTGCTTCCACGCTGCACCTCTAACTCAAAAAAATAATAATTCTATTAAAGAAGTTCATTGATTTGTGAATTGGATTTCTATTCTTTCTATTTCAGATTCTGCAGAAAAGAAAGTCACTCGGCAGCCCGAGGTATGGACGTTTATGAGTTTAATCTCACACATGGTCTACGCTAGCACTTGTGTTCAGCAGTCTCTGAACGGTCTGGGTTGTGATTCTGGCAAAGGGTTTTAACGGCTCTGGGATCGAGTGCATGTTACTGACTCACAAGGTCATAAGTGATAGGAGCAGCATTAGGCCATTCGGCCCATCAAGTCTACTCCGCCATTCAATCGTGGCTGATCTATCTCTCCCTCCTAACCCCACTCTCCTGCCTTCTCCCCGTAACCCCTGACGCCCGCACTAATCAAGAATCTATCTATCTCTGCCTTAAATATATCCACTGACTTTGCCTCCACAGCCTTCTGTGGCAAAGAATTCCACAGATTCACCACCCTCTGACTAAAGAAATTCCTCCTTATCTCCTTCCTAAAAGAACGTCCTTTAATTCTGAGGCTGTGACCTCTAGTCCTAGACTCTCCCCCTAGTGGAAACATCCTCTCCACAACCACTCTACCCAAGCCTTTCACTATTCGGTGCATTTCAATGAGGTCCCCCCCCTCCCCTCTTTCTTCTAAACTCCAGCGAGTACAGGCCCAGCGCCGTCAAACGCTCACCATATGTTAACCTCCTTATTCCTGGATTCTGGATTCTGTGTGTGTGAACAGACAACCACATGTAACATAGGCACCTGTAGGAAGGAACCGCAGATGCTGGTTTAAACCGAAGACAGATACAAAATGCTGGAGTAACTCAGACTGAAGAAGGGTCTCGACCCGAATCGTGAGCCAGTATAGCAGGCTTGTTAAGATTGTTAAGGGTTTGGACAAATGCCAGAGGCAGGAAACATGTTCCCGATGTTGGGGGAGTCCAGAACCAGGGGCCGCAGTTTAAGAATAAGGGAGTAAGCCATTTAGAACGGAGACGGGGAAACACTTTTTCTCACAGAGAGTGGTGAGTCTGTGGAATTCTCTGCCTCAGAGGGCGGTGGAGGCTGGTTCTCTGGATGCTTTCAAGAGAGAGCTGGATAGGGCTCTTAAAGATAGCGGAGTCAGGGGGATATGGGGAGAAGGCAGGAACGGGGTACTGATTGGGGATGATCAGCCATGATCACATTGAATGGCGATGCTGGCTCGAAGGGCCGAATGGCCTACTCCTGCACCTATTGTCTATTGTCTAAGCTGGTGCCCGCGCGGGCTGGAAATGCATCCTCGCATTGACACACTCGTGCATGTCCGAACCTTCCCCGCTGCATTCCCACTTTCCAACCCGTGTCTGGTTTTGATTCCAGATTCCAAAGAGAGCAGAGAGAGGAGAGTCCGAGTGTCTGAATCCGGAGAAGGTTGGTGGATCTTCCATCGAGGGGATTAGGGGCCGTGTGGACGCAGGGGAGCTGGGTCTGCGAGGATTGACAATGAGCGGGGCGGCACGGAGACGCAGCGGGTAGAGCTGCTGCCTCACGGCGCCGGTTCGATCCCGACTTAACCGTCGCTGTCTGCGCGGAGTTTTGTGGAGTTTGTGCGTTCTCCCTGTGACCGCGTGGGTTTCCTCCGGGTGCTCCGGTTTCCTCCCACATTCCAAAGGCGTGGGGGTTTGTCAGTCCGTGCCCTCTGTAAAAATTCCCCCCAGTGCGTAGGTGGTGCTTGAGAATATTGGAGGACATAGAACGCGTGTGAACTTCATCAAAGTTTATATTTTGTTTTAGAGACACAGCGTGGAAACAACAAATCCACACTGACCACTGAGCACCGCTAGTTTGATCCCACACACTGAGGTCAGTTTTACCTACAAACCTGCACGTCTTTGGAGTGTGGGAGGGAGCCAGGGCACCCGGAGACAACCCACGCGGTCACGGGGTGAACATATAAACTCCGTACAGACGAGCACCCGTAGTCGGGATCGACCCCGAGTCCCGGGCGCTGTGAGGCACCGTGTGTAGGATAAAACTGGTGCTTTTGAGGGAGAGCTAGATAGGGCTCTTAAAAATAGCGGAGTCAGGGGATACGGGGAGAAGGCAGGGACGGGGTACTGATTGGGGATGATCAGCCATGATCACATTGAATGGCGGTGCTGGCTCGAAGGGCCGAATGGCCTACTCCTGCACCTATTGTCTATTGTCTATTGAATATTAGTCGGTGCGGGCAAGTTGGGCCGAGGGCCCTGTTTCCACGCTGTATCACCCCCTTTCCACGCTGTATCACTCTGTGACTCTGTCATTGTTGGACTGAAATCCTTTCCCTTCGATTCCAGATTCTGCTGAAAAAGAGAGTCACTCAGCTACTCAGGGTAACTATTCATCACATTTATATCTTGTTTCTAACATCCGTTGGTGAACTATCTGTTGACATTTGGCATAACTGTGGGAGAACCAGTGGGTCCCAATAGCCTGGAGTAGAAACCATTAAGGTCATTTAGTTTAGTTTAGATTCCTTTTTCTCCAGAGATGCTGCCTAGCCCGCTGGGTTACTCCAGCTTTTTGTGTCTATCTTCGGTTTAAAGCAGCACCTGCAGTTCCTTCTTACTTATAAGGGGTACGGAGAGAAGGCAGGTACGGGATACTGAGTTGGATGAGCAGCCATGATCATATTGAATGGCGGTGCAGGCTCGAAGGGCCGAATGGCCTACTCCTGCACCTATTTTCTATGTTTCTATGTTTCTATAATCGGGAGCGGGTTCTCATTCCAGATTCCGGTGAGAGTGCCGAAGAGATACGGAAGCTGATTTCATCGGGAGGAGATGATGGTTTGTGGATCTCATTCTATGGGGTTTCATGGCTGCACTAACATGTGGGAGGGGGTCCATTAGGGAGACAGTCTCAACCCACTGCATTCAGTTTGGTTTGGAGTCGTAGAGCGACACAGTGTGGAAACAGGCCCTTCGGCCCAACTTGCCCAACATGTCCCATCTGCACTAGTCCTACCTGCCCGCATTTGGCCCATATCCCTCCAAACCTGTCCTGTCCATGTACCTGTCTAACTGCTTCTGAAACGTTGGGATAGTCCCAGCCTCAACTACCTCCTCTAGCAGATTGTTCCATGCACCCACCACCCTTTGTGTGTAAAGGTTACCCCTCAGATTCCTATCAAATCTTTTCCCCTTCACCTTGAACCCATGTCCTCTGGTCCGCGATTCCCCTACTTTAGTTAGTTTATTATCACGTGTGCTAAAGTAGAATGAAAAGCTTTTTGGCTGCGAGTTATCCAAGTCAGCGGGAAGATTAGGGCGCAGTGGTAGAGTTGCTGCCTCACAGCGTCCGGAGACCGGGGTTCGATCCCGACTACGGGTGCTGTCCGTGCGGAGTTTGCACGTCCTTCAAAATCTTCAGTTTCCTCCCACGGGTGGATGGGATTAGTGGATCGTCCGTGGGACCGGGTAACTGATTGTGTGGTCGGGAAACTGAAACCCTCTTCCTTTCCGTTTCAGACTCTGCCGAGAACGAGAGTGGGCCGGACACTAAAGGTAGTTCTCCCGATCTGTACCACACCACGATAGAGTGAACTGTTTTAAAAACGGGAGAGGGGAAATGTTAAAATCTTCCGACTACAGGAAGCAATCAACACCTTGCGTTGAGACGGGCACAAGAGTGCTGGAGTAACTCAGCGGGTCAGGCAGCATCTCTGGAGAGTGCTGGAGATGCAACTTGTGAAACCAGAGTAAGGAATGTAGTGGGGGGGGTAATGAAGATCGGACTCAAAGTGCTGGAGTAACTCAACGGGTCAGACAGCATCTCTGAAGAAAAATAAACAGGTGACGTTTTGGGTCGAGACCCTTCTTCATAATCGCATCTATGGAACCTTACAGTGCTCAAACCGGGGTTTGGGTCTGGACCGGTCTGAGGAAGGGTCCCGACCCGAAACGTCACCTATCTTTTTCCTGATGCTGCCTGATTCGCTGAGTAACCCCAGCACTTTGTGTCCACCTTCGGTACCAAAACCAGCATCTGCTGTTCTTTGTTTCCACATCTTGTGGTGGGTGGAATGAGTATATCATCCTCCTTTCCTTTCCCTTCCAGATTCTGCGGAGAAAGAGAGTCGCTCTGCATCTCGAGGTACGGATATTTATGTTTCAATGTCTCCCTGTAACATTCACTGGTGAACAATCCATCCACACATGGGTGAGGTTTAGAGGGATATGGGCCAAACGCGGGCAGGTGGGACCAGTGTGGGTAGCATGTGCTCGCTGGGCCAAAGGGCCTGTTTCCGTGCATTGTGACTATTTACAATATTTACAATATACATCAATGATTTGCATGAAAGGATTCAAAGTAACATTAGCAAATTTGCAGATGACACAAAGCTGGGTGGCAGTGTGAACTGTGAGGAGGATGCTATGAGAATGCAGAGTGACTTGGACAGGTTGGGGGAGTGGGCAGATGCATGGCAGATGTGTTTTATGCGGATCCTTAAATTTTAAATGTGAGGTTATCCACTTTGGTGGCAAAAACAGGAAGGCAGATTACTATCTAAATGGCGTCAAGTTGGGAAAAGGGGAAGTACAACGGGATCTGGGGGGGGTCCTTGTTCATCAGTCTATGAAAGTAAGGCATGCAGGCACAGCAGGCAGTGAAGAGAAAGCGAATGGCATGTTTGGCCTTTATAAACAAAAGAGAATCGATATAGGAGGTAAAGAGGTCCTTCTGCAGTTGTTACAGGGCCCTAGTGAGACCCACACTGGAGTATTGTGTGCAGTTTTGGTCCCTTATTTGAGGAAAAGGGAAGGACATTCTTACTATTGAGGGAGGGCAGCGTAGGTTTACAAGGTTAATTCCCGGGATGGCGGGACTGTCATATGCTGAGAGAAAAATGGAGCGGGCCCGGGCTTGTACACTCTGGAGTTTAGAAGGAGAGAGGGGATCTTATTAAAAAAGAAAAGATTATTAAGGGCTTGGACACGCTAGAGGCCAGGGGAGAGGCAGGAAACATGTTTCCCGATGTTGGGGGGAGTCCAGAACCAGGGGCCACACAGTTTAAGAATAAAGGGTAAGCCATTTAGAACGGAGACGAGGAAACACATTTTCTCACAGAGAGTGGTGAGTCTGTGGAATTCTGTGCCTCAGAGGGCCGGTTTCTTTGGATACTTTCAAGAGAGAACTAGATAGGGCTCTTAAAGATAGCGGAGTCAGGGGATGTGGGGAGAAGGCAGGAACGGGGTACTGATTGGGGATGATCAGCCGTGATCACATTGAATGGTGGTGCTGGCTCGAAAGGGCCGAAAATGGCCTGACCTATTGTCTATTGATCTGTGACTCTATAATTGCACGCGACCAAAAACAAAAAAGCCAAACACAAAAAAGCCTTTCGCTGCACCTTAGTATCAGTGGTAATAAACGACACTGGTCTGTCAAACTGTGGGCAGCACAAGTGGAGCAGCTTGTGAACAGACAGCTCCACGGACTCATTTTAAATCTGCGAACCTTCCACGCTCGATTTCCACTTTATAACAAAAGTCCTCGTTCCCATTTCAGATTCCAAGGAGAGCGGGGTGAAGATGGGGAGGGGGAGAGGAAAATCAAAGTGCTGGGATCCAGACATGATGACGGTGGGTGGACCTGTGTGTGTGTTTGGGGATTGTTGGCCGGGCCTCTGGTGAACCGATGTCCTCTGCTCCTCCATTCCCCAACTCTGGCGAAAAAAAAAAGACTGTGCGTCTACCCGACTGTTCAATTGAGGAGTAGCCTTTTCACACAGAGGGTGGTGGGTGTATGGAACGAGGTGCCAGGGGAGGTCGTTGAGGCTGGGACTATAACAACATTGAAATTACACTTGGACAGGTGCATGGACAGGGATTTGGGCCAAAAGCAGGAAGGTGGGACTAGTGTAGATGGGTAATCTGGTCGGGATTGAATCTCGGGTCTCTGGCGCTGAGAGGCAGCAACTCTCCCACTGTGCCACCGTAGTTAGAATCTACCTGGCGTAGTTCACTGTCCTTATCCTGAGGTGTGTCGGGGTTCGGAAGGAGTTTGGGATCTTGCTGTGCCCTTCGGGTAACTGACCATGTGGGCGGCAAACTCAAACCCTCTTCCTTCTGTTTCAGACTCAGCGGAGAACGAGAGCGGGCCCGATACTAAAGGTAGTTCTCCTGATCTTTTTAACCTTTAGAGACGCAGCGCGGAAACAGGCCCTTCGGCCCACCGAGCCCGTGCTGACCTGCTATCACCTCCTACACTAGCACTAACCATTCGGCCCTTCGAGCCAGCACCTCGCTACACGTGACAATAAACTGAACCAAACGAAACCAACCTAACCCCAACCACACTAAACAAAACTAAACGCGAACTGGAGTGGTGAATCTGTCAAAATTTGGGCAACACAGTGGTGCAGCTTGTAAACAGACAGCTCGATGGACTCATTTAAAATCTGTGAACCTTCCACATTCGTTTTCCATTTTATAATCGTAGCCCCGTTCCCATTTCAGATTCCAAGGAGAGCGGGGAGAGGAAAATCAAAGTGCTGGGATCCAGAGATGATGACGGTGGGTGGACCCGTGTGTGTGTTTGGGGATTGTTGGCCGGGCCTCTGTAGGGGAGCTGGGTCTGTGCGGATGAACCAACAGCTTCACTTCCAACCCGCTTGGAGGCTGGGGCTGAGGGCAAGGCAGAGACAGCCGGGGCGAGAGGGGAAAGGTTTAATGGGAACCTCAGTCATAGAGTCTTACAGCATGGAAACAGGCCCAACTTGCCCACACCGCCCAACATACCCCATCTACACTAGTCCCACCTGCCTGCGTTTGACCCACAGCATTGAAAATACACTTGGACTGGTGCATGGACAGGGCGGGTTTGGATGGATATGGGCCAAACGCAGGCAGGTGGGACTAGCATAGATGGGGCATATTGGTCGGCATGGGCAGGTTGGGCTGAAGGGCCTGTTTCTCTCCGTGACCCTGGAATCCAGACCACTTGGTCTGATCCTGTGCTGGAAATCCAAATGCACTGCCTAGTTGGAATCTCCCTGGCGCAGTCACCTGTCCTTATCCTGAGTGTGTCGGGGATCGGAAGGAGTTTGGGATCTTGCTGTGCCCTTCGGGTAACTGACCGCGTGGTCGGCACACTAAAAACCCTCTTCCTTCTGTTTCAGACTCAGCAGAGAACGAGAGCGGGCCCGATACTAAAGGTAGTTCTCCTGACCTTTTTAACCTTTAGAGACGCAGCGCGGAAACAGGCCCTTCGGCCCACCGAGTCCGTGCTGACCCCGCACACTAGCACTATCCTACACACGAAGGACAATTTTAAACTATGCAGAAGCAAATTAACTTACAGCCCTCTACGTCTTTGGAGTGTGGGAGGAAACCGGAGCACCCGGAGAAAACCCACGCGGTCACTGGGAGAACGTGCAAACTCCGCAGAGATGGCACCCTTAAGAAGGAACTGCAGATGCTGGAAAAATCGAAGGTGGACAGAAATGCTGGAGAAACTCAGTGGGTAAGGCAGCATCTACGGAGAGAAGGAGTAGGCGACCTTTCGGTTCTCGACCCAAACCGTCGCCTATTCCTTCTCTCCATAGATGCTGCCTCACTCGCTGAGCATTTCTGTCTACCTTCGATTTTTCCACCATCTGCAGTTCCTTCTTAAACAGACAGCTCCATGGACTCATTTTAAATCTGCGAACCTTCCACGCTCGTTTTCCATTTCATAATCAAAGTCCCCGTTCCCATTTCAGATTCCAAGGAGAGCGGGGAGAGGAAAGTCAAAGCGCTGGGATCCAGAGAAGATGACGGTGGGTGGACCTGTGTGTGTGTGTGTGTGTGGGGATTGTTGGCCGCGCCTCTGTAGGGGAGCTGGGTCTGTGAGGGTGAACAAAGTGAAGGGTCTTGACCCGAAATGTCACTGTGCGTTTACCCGATTGTTGAGTTGTGGGGTACCGTTTTCACACGGGCGGTGGTGGGTGTGCGGTACACGCTGCGGGAGGTCGTTGCTGCAGGTAGTTGCGGCATGGATAGGACAGGTTTGGAGGGATTTGGGCCAAACGCAGGCAGGTGGGACTAGTGTAGATGGGGCATGTTGGTCGGGATAGAACCCGGGCTGCTCTACCACTGTGCCATCGTGTGATTCAACTCTTTTTTTTAATTCCAGATTCTGCACAAAGGGAGAGTCACTCTACTGCTCGAGGTACCGAGATTTTTGTTTCCTGATTTAAAAAATGTCCATCCTTGTAAAATTAGTAAACGGGACACACGGATTGAAAGCAGTTGGCGGATGAACCAGAGGAACCATGAGTAGGCCTTAATACCCCAATACGCAGCCAGGGGCCTATAAGGTCATCAGGTCATAAGGTCATAGGTCATAAGGAATAGGAATAGAATTAGGCCATTCGGCCCATCAAGTCTACTCCGCCATTCAATCATGGCCGATCTATCTCTCCCTCCTAACCCCATTCTCCTGCCTTCTCCCCATAACCTCAGACACCCGTACTAATCAAGAATCTATCTATCTCTGCCTTAAAAAATATCCACTGACTTGGCCTCCGCAGCCGTCTGTGGCAAAGAATTCCACAGATTCACCACCCTCTGACTAAAGAAATTCCTCCTCATCTCTTTCCTAAAAGAACGGCCTTTAATTCTGAGGCTGTGACCTCTAGTTCCAGACACATCCTCCCCACATCCAGTTCTGGAATGTTCTGGAACACAGACAGACACGACCAAATCATGCCGTGATTGAAGGAAAGAGTTCTTTGACAATAATTCTGCTAACTGTGCACAAAACTAAAATTATTTCCCTTCTGTTTCAGACTCTGCCGAGAACGAGAGTGGCCCGCACACTAAAGGTAGTTCTCCTGATCTGTGCTTCACTGGGATAGAGTGAACTGTATTAAAATGGGAGGGAGAGTTTAGAATCCATTGAAACAACAGGGAAAAGATGATTTATTAATCAAAGTTATTTTGTTTAATTTCCAGATTCGGCTGAGAAAGAGTCTCACTCTGCAGAAGGAGGTAGAGTTTGTTTATTTATTACAATGCTTAAGTGAATGACTCTTGAAAAAAAAACAACTAACAGGCATGTTAGTGCAGCGATAGAGTTGCTGCCTCACAGCGCCAGAGATCCGGGTTCGATCCTGACTACGGGTGCTGTCTGTATGGAGTTTGCACGTTCTCCCCGTGAAGGTGTGGGTTTTCTCCGAGATCTTCGGTTTCCTCCCACAATCCAAAGACGTGCAGGTGTGTAGGTTAATTGGCTTTCTACTAGTGTAAATTGCCCTTAGTGTGTGTAGGATAGTGCGTGGATCGCTGGTGGGCGCGGATCGGTGGGCCGAAATGTCTGTTTCTGCGCTGTATCTAAAAAAAACTACAAAGGCTCGGGCTTCTAATAGCATCTGGTTTGGGTCTGAGCGTCAACATCTGGTCCCCAGCTGTTGGTGTCTTGGCCTCAAAGGCCCAAAAACATTGATAGGAGGAAGGTCGGCCAAGCAGGATCTTTCATCCGTAACGAGAGAGCGAAGAGGACGACAGCCTGCTACATTGCAGCTAACCCGATCACCAAACCAGAAGCCTAAGGCCTACACATGGTTGCAGTCTGTCCAAGTAGCGGGAGAATAGCCTGGCCCAGGAGAGTCATGGTGTCATTCGGCACCAACTTGCCCATTCCGATCATCGTGCCTCATCTACACTAGTCTCACCTGCCCGCTTTCAGCCCATTTCACTCCAAATCTAAGAGAGACACAAAATGCTGGAGTAACTCAGCGGCTCAGGCAACATGTCCGGAGAGAAGGAATAGGCGACGTTTCAGGTCGAGACCCTTCTTCAGACTTCAACCTATCAGACTGACTTTAAAATGGTGTCATGTACCAGCCTCAACTGCCTCCTCGTTCCATATACCCACTGTAAGTGCCGCCCTGTGTGGATAAAGTTACCCCTCGGGTTGCTGTTAAATCTTCCTCCCAAGTGTAACCGTCTCACTTCATTCCAGGTCCCTTCCTTGGGAATCAGAAATCCGACTCTGCCGTGAAGAGGCCCAAACGATCAATTCGGGAATTTTATGAGAGGTGAGAGGCGCAGATTCCGCCATTTTGTTTTCATTACCTTCTGGAGAATGGGTCGACTGGGCTTATATTCACTGGAATTCAGAAAAATGAGAGGAGATCTCATAGAAACATATAGGATTCTTAAGGGATTGGACAGGCTAGATGCAGGAAAAATGTTCCTGATGTTGGGGAGAGTCCAGAACCAGGGGTCACAGTTTAAGAATAAGGGGTAGGCCATTTAGGACTGAGAAACTGAGAAGAGGAAACAGTTTTAGAAGAAGGGGTAGGCCATTTAGGACGGCGTTGAGGAAAAACGTTTTCACCCAGAGAGTTGTGAATCTGTAGAATTTAGAGGGGTGCATGGATGCGGTAGGTTTAGAGGGATTTGGGATTAAAGGCAGGTAGATGGGACTAGTGTAGATGGGGCATGTTGGTCGGTGTGGGATGGGACGTTGGGCCAAAGGGTTGCTTCCACACTGTATGACTCTATGGTAGACAAAAATGCTGGAGAAACTCAGCGGGTGAGGCAGCATCTATGGAGCGAAGGAAATAGGCTCTGTATGACAGGAAATACCAGTATGACTCTATGACTGTCAAACCTCAGATCAAAGGAGGCAATTCTTAACACGAGTCTATCTTAATTCCAGACACCGCGAGCATTACTACAAGACACCTTCGGAACGACGCAAAGGACTATGCGAGTCCTTCTACCCATGCGACTACCTGGCCAACAGGGTTGGATACCAGAATGCCTACCAACAATACTTTGGAAACCTTCATCAATAGGCTGGGGCCCAAATATCAGTAACGTCGCAGTACTTTATATCACACACAATGCCTAACGTAGTGGATTAGACCGTGTTTATTGAAATGCCACAAATGGTTTCCATCGGAGTATTTGAACCTAGTTCTGATGGCCACATCTTTGTCCATTAAGGGTCCTTCACTGCGCCCATTATCCCATTAACCCGTGCAAGGATCCTCCTGGCAATCTTCTTCTTTGCTGTCCATCTTCCATGTTTTAAATGTTGTCATCAAAGGACACAGCTCCCGGCAACACTCGGTGGGGAAGCCACCACTTATGGCAATAGGTGATGGTGGCAGCCGGATCAGCTCGGGGTACCTCCAGTTTCCAGCCCCGACACATGGACGCTTCTGCCGTGGGGCCTCCTGGTAATAATGCGTAGGAAAGAACTGCGGGTCGACACAAGATGCCGGAGTAACTCAGCGGGTCGGGCAGCATCTCTGGAGAAAAGGGATAGGTAACCTTTTGGGTCGAGACCTTTCTTCAGACCTGCTGATTTACTCCAGCAATTTTGTGACCATCTAGTTTAAACCAACATCTGCACTTCCTTCCTACAGGAAGAACTGCAGATGTTGGCTACTTTGGATCCTCTTAGTAATAATTTGAACACAAGAGGTATAAGAAAGAGGGGTGCTTCCGAATGAACCAATCCCATCTTCCACCCTCCCATATTCGAGGGCACTAGATCCCCCTGGGACCCTCCTTCATTTCGAGACGGAGCCCTCTAGTCATGACTGCAGGACACAACACACACATCAGCAAACTCTGTGAGTTTCCAGCCTTAATCAATGAACCGATTTTACCCAAATCTTCTCCAGGATAAATTAGTTTTTTTTCTCTCCCTACCCCTCTCCCTCAACAGTCACTCCTTTTTTCCATTTAAGCTGCTATTTTTTTTCAGATGGATAAAATGTTCCAAAGTGAACATGGAGTTTTGTCATCTTGGTTGAACTTCACCTGAGTGTATCTGCACTCGTTTCCCTTTTAAAGAACGAGGGAGAGAGAGGGGGTGGAGTGGGGGTGGGGGGTGAGAAAGTACATGTTGCAAGGTGTAAGATTTTTTTCCCAAAAATATTATGTGGCGCAGCGATAGAGCTGCTGGCTTACAGCGTCCGCAGTGCCAGAGACCCGGGTTCGATCCCGACCGCAGACGGTGTGCGTACGGAGGGTTCGAACGTTCTCCCCGTGAACCGCGTGGGTTTTCTCCAGGGGCTCCGGTTTCCCCCCGCATTCCAAAGACGTGCAAGTCCGCAGGCTAATTGTAAATCGTCCCTAGTGCGTGTGGGATTGAGGGCCTGTTTCCCCGCTGTATCTCTAAACTAAACTAGGTCATGATTCCTACCCCCCCCCCCACCCCCAATTCCAGATAAATCTGGCAGATTTGGAGAGCAGTGTTCCAGATCGGAATCTTAGACACACTGGTCCCGGCCAAGCAAGGCTTTGCAAGCTGGTGAAGTATTTACCCGAGGCTGCAATGGGCTTTATATTATTGTCCCTGATCTGCCCCAACGTTCCCCGCCTCAGCGCAGTTGATGTTGAAGGCGGAGGCGTTGTTTACGGTTGGCGGGGTGTGTTATTGAGGGTAGATATAGTCATTGTGTGACTCACTCCTCTAACACCTGCAAATGCCTGCTGCCAACACTGAATGCCCGGAAAGGCGAGAGTTCGCCTGCCAACTAAAACATCTTTCAACTTCAACACGTCCACCAGACGGTTTAATGACTGCTTTCTTTTCTCACTCAAACCTTTCGTGGGTTTAAAGATTAAAAAATGATCTGCGGCACAGCCAATGTCAAACTCATGATGGAGCATGGGGGGGGGGTGTGGATTAAATAAGGCAACGCAATGGGCAAGAGAGGGTCTCCACTTCCCCTCAGTTAATAATGATCCATTCCACTGAAGGTAGACACAAAAAGCTGGAGTAACTCAGCGGGACAGGCAGCATCTCTGGAGAGACGGAATGGGCGACGTTTCAGGTTGACTCATTCCTTCTCTCCGGAGATGCTGCCTGTCCCGCTGAGTTACTCCAGCTTTTTTTGTGGCGATCTTCGGTTTCAACCAGCATCTGCAGTTTTCCTTCCTAAACATGATCCATTCCTTGGACTTCATCCCCTTTGATCCCTCCTTTTCACACCTCGCCCTTCCATATCTCCACGTCTCCTCCCCCCCCCCCCCCCCCCCCCCGACTCTGTCTTGACCTCGAAACGTCACCCGTTCCTTCTCTCCAGGGATGCTGCCTGTCCCACTGGGTTGCTCCAGCCATTATGAGTCTCCCCCCAAAGCAAAAGACCAAACAAATTAGTGCTTTGAAAAATAAACAGGCAGGTCAAATCACTGCGGAAGCATTGTGTGTGGTATAACTGTGTGATGTTATAAGCTAGTGGGTTACAAGTCGACACTAGAGATTAGGGAAACATATACTCTGGTATATAATGCTGTACTACACTACTGCACCAGAGATATTATCAGCATATGTGTAGGAAAGGACTGCAGATGCTGCTTTAAACCGAAGATAGACACAAAAAGCTGGAGGAACTCAGCGGGTCAGGCAGCGTCTCTGGAGAGAAGGAACAGGTGACCTTTCGGGTCGCAACCTTTCTTCGGACCGAGAGTCGGGGGGGGGGGCAGGGAAACTAGAGGTTCCGACGGCCAAAGAGCTCACAATGGTCCATTGTTGGCTGTCGTCGGAGGTTAAAAACGAAGGGGTGTACGGATCCTTTCCTCCAGAGATGCTGTCTGACCCGCTGAGTTGCTGTGTCTATCATCACGGTATAAGCATCAGTTGGCTGCTTCGGTGGAAACGGGCAATCCCTTCCCATCATCGCAGCCAAGAGATCTATATACTAGCAATGTGTGCAGTTGCAGCGTGTCAAGTTGACGTATAATAATACTGCATCTCCAACACGGGGCATTTCCCCAAAGGTCGAGGTTATGTGCAATATAATGCAGACCAATATTTAGTCTACTACTCAGAAGGAGTGCACTTTGCTTCAGCTGGGTCTTGCGCTGAGACCGTTATATATTTTAAGCACCAATGTTTACTTCAATGTCTTAAGGCACAAATGTACCATAATTTAAACATCGGAAGACCCCTGGCCGCCCTTCCGCCAACAAGCCCGAATACTGCTGTAAAGTTAGTTGTACATAGTTGCAACAGAGGGCGTTAGAAGTTTTGTAAATTATTTGTTTAGACCAACGCTGCAATTTGGCTCCACAGAGTGGAACAGAATTGGATCGTTTGCTTGAGGGCAGGAACGGGACAATTATTTCAGAGCAAACTCCTTGGCTGACTTTCGATCAATTCTGTGTTGATATCAAAGTTCAGCGGGAAATAGAGTGTTTTAGAGATCGGAGCTACTTCCTCTAAAGGAAAAAAAACCCTTCTTGAGACATCCGGGAGACATCCGGCCACTCCATCTTTCAGAGCAAACAAACTCGGGTGGCGCAGACCCGGGTTCGATCCTGAACACATGCGCTGTCGGTACGGGGTTTGTACGTTCTCCCCGTGACCGCCTGGGTTTTCTCCAGGTGCCCTGGCTTCCGCCCACACTCCAAAGACGTGCAGGTTCGCAGGTTAATTGGCTTCTGTAAAAATTGTAAATGGCCCCGAAGTGTGTGTGTGTGTGTGTGTAGGATAGTGTTAATGTGCGCAGATGATCGCAGGTCGCTGTGTGGATTCAGAGGGCCGAAGGGCCTGCTTCCGATCGCTATCTCTAATCTAAACTGGGGTAAAAAGAAAGGGGATTAATCTGGTGTCGAGTAAACCGGGAGTCAGGACCGATTCCCAACAGGTTTGCGAGAGTTCAGAGGATGACAGAATAGACTTGAACAAACACAAAAGACAATACCTCGATTTGAAACAAAAATATTCCAGCAAAATCTTTGGTTTCCTCCCACACGCCAAAGATGTACAGGTTTGCAGTTTAATTGGCTTGGTATAAAACTGTCCCAAGTGTGTGTAGGGTAGTGTTAGTGTGCGGGGATCGCTGGTCGGTGCGGACTCTGTGGGCTGAAGGGCCTGTTTCCCGCTGTATCTCTAACCTAAACCGTTCCGGGCTTGAAGGAAGACTAGTGGTGTCTTCCTTAGATGTTTTACAATGTTTCACTGCTTTATTGCACACGCTGAAAATATGCACACTTAAATTCATTGCATTGTATTTTCTTATTTTAATTCAGCTGAAATCCTATAGTTTGATGTCTGCATTTTATGGATATAATAATAAACATTAAACTAATCGTATTTGGTCGTGTCTTAATAAAAGAGTGATTCTACAGGGTTCTTCGTATCCCGACTGTCTCTAATCAAACAGAAGGTTGTGGAGGCCAAGTCAATGGATATTCTTAAGGCCGAGATAGATAGATTGATTCTCGATTGGTACAGGCGTCAGGGGTTATGGGGAGAAGGCAGGGCAATGCGGTTAGGAGGCAGAGATCAGCTATGATCGAATGGTGGAGTAGACTTGATGATAAACCATGTATATAAATGTGAGGTTAGCCACTTTGGCGGCAGGAAGGAGGCAGATTATTATCTCAATGGTGTCAGATTAGGAAAAAGGGAAGTGCAACGAGACCTGGGTGTCCATGTACACCAGTCACTGAAAGCAAACATGCAGGTACAGCAGGCAGTGAAGAAAGCTAATGGCATGTTGGCCTTCATAACGAGAGGATTTGAGGATAGGAGTAAAGAGGTCCTTCTGCAGTTGTACGGGACCCTGGTGAGACAACATCTGGAGTACTGTGTGAAGTTTTGGCCTCCTAACTTGAGGAAGGACTCGAAGAAGGGTTTCGACCCAAAACGTCGCCTATTGCCTTCGCTCCATAGATGCTGCCTCACCCGCTGAGTTTCTCCAGCATTTTAGTCCACCTTGAAGGACATCCTTGCTCTTGAGGCAATGCAGTGTAGGTTTAGAGATTCAGTGCAGAACACGCCCTTCGGCCCTTCTTGATTGATGGGCAGGGGGCCTGAACCTGTGGGCCAGTCTCGTAGATAGAAAATAGGAGCAGGAGTAGGCCATTCGGCCCTTCGAGCCTGCACCGCCATTCAATATGATCATCGCTGATCATCCAACTCAGTATCCCGTACCTGCCTTCTCTCCATACCCGCCGATCCCCTTAGCCACATCTAACTCCCTCTTAAATATAGCCAATGAACTGGCCTCAACTACCTTCTGTGGCAGAGAATTCCAAAGATTCGCCACTCTCTGTGTGAAAAATGTTTTTCTCATCTTGGTCCTAAAAAGACTTCCCCCTTATCCTTAAACTGTGACCCCTTGTTCTGGACTTCCCCAACATCGGGAACAATCTTCCTGCGTCTAGCCTGTCCAACCCCTTAAGAATGTTGTAAGTTTCTATAAGATCCCCCCTCAATCTTCTAAATTCTAGCGAATACAAGCCGAGTCTATCCAGTCTTTCTTCATATGAAAGTCTTGACATCCCAGGGACCATGCAATATCTTTAGGGGGGGCATGGTGGCAGAGTGGGAGAGTTGCTGCCTTACAGATGCAGAGACCTGGGTTCGATTCTGAGTTTGTACCTTCTTCCCTGTGACCGCGTAGGTTTATCCGGGTGCTCCGGTTTCCTCCCACTCTTCTGTAAACTGCAAACGGCCCCGAGTATGTCGGATAGTGTTAGTGTACAGGGTGAACGTTGGTCGCCAGGGACACGGTGGGCTGGAGGGGGCCTGTTTCCACGGCGTGCCTCTGATGTCTGCTTGCATGGAGGGTGCCCAAGTCGGGGTTATTTTAAAACCTATAGATTGCACCCGGCAAGAGACGGAGACATAACAAGGCAAATGTCACGCACACCACGATGTAGCGACAAGATAAAAATCAAATAGTTGGAAAATATAACCATGTTTATTCCGAGGGTTTGGCAGGCCCAGCTAACAGCTGCAATCCACTGCCTCCAACATTAGCTGGTCGTGCGTGGGAAGGAACAGCAGATGCTGGCTTACACCAAAGACAGGCACAAAATGCTGGAGTAACTCAGCGGGTCACGCAGCATCTCCAGAGGAAAAGGAATATGTGAGGCGTTTTGGGTTGAGACCCTGCATCAGACTGCGAGTCAGGGGATAGGGAAACCAGAGGTATGAAAAGGTGCGGAAAGGCAGCCAGCATCGCCGGAGACCCACACCACCCTGGCCACAGCTCATCTCACCCCTGCCATCGGGAAGAAGGCACAGGAGCCTGAAAACTGGAACGTCCAGGTTCAGGAGCAGTTTCTTCTGTACAACCATCAGGTTATTAAACACCACAACCACCAAATAAGCTCCGAAGCACATTGACTTGGATGCATTGGTCCTGTCCTTTTGCACTATGTGTGTGCGTGCGTAAACACATGCACACGTGTGTGTAAATGCGCGTGCAAGCGCATGCATACGTGTTTCCACATCCTTGTGTCTGTGTGTGCGCGCACATGTAAGTGTGTAAATGCGTATGCAAGCGCATGCGTACGTGTGACCACATCCCTGTGTCTGTGTGTGCACGTGCGTACATGTGGGTGCGCGCGTATATGTGTGTGTACACGTGTGTGTGTGTGTGTATGCAAGTGCATGCATACGTGTTTCCATATCCGTGTGTGTGTTCGTGTTTGTGTCTGTATGTCTGTGTGCATCTGTGTGTGTGGTTCTGTGTGTGTGTGTGTGTGTGTGTGTGTGTGTGTACGTGTGTGTGCGCGCGTGTTTGTGCCTGTGTGCATGTGTGTGTGTGCATCTGTGTGTGTGGTTCTGTGTGTGTGTGTGTGTACGTGTGTGTGTGCGTGTTTGTGTCTGTGTGCATGTGTGTGTGTGCATCTGTGTGCGTGGTTCTGTGTGTGTGTGTTTGTGTCTGTGTGTACGTGTGTGCATGTGCATGTCTGTGTGTACGTGTGCGTGTTTGTGTCTATGTGCGCGTGTGTGTGCGCGCATGTGTGTGTGCATCTGTGTGTGCCTGTGTATGTGCATGTGCGTGCGTCTGTGTGTGTGTGCGTCTGTGTGTGTGTGCGTGCGTGTACCTGTGCGCGTGTGTGTGTGCGTGTGCGTGTGCAGAACTTTCCGTTTCTTACACTGTTGACGGAGCACCACACTTACATATTCTGTTGTGCTGCTGCTGTGTTTGGGACAAATGCCAATAAAACACCCTTGACTAGAGGCGGTGGTTGCAGTGAAAGGAAGGAACACAAACATTTTCAAAAAGGCAGAATGCAGATGATTTCCAGACCCCATGGTTTCACGCCTACATGAATGTCACATCTAGCACACACCAGGCAGAAAACCCACAAAAACCATCCACGGCACGCATATAAACTTTCTGCTTTTACATGAGAACACTCAGTTAATTGTGATGCAGCTTTAAACATTTCTCAAATAACACTCTCAAGTCAAAATCCTCGTTGGAACAACAACATACTTTTACAGATTTTTCTGTTCGGAAATGGCTGGAGAGAACATTGGGATGGTTTGCTTGGAGCGGGCTTGCAGCTCAACACTTGGCAGGTCTTCCTCCTCTTGATGAAGCAACAGTAAAGTCCTCACGGGAGGCCCGAGTGAATAGATCGACTGGTACATAGGCACAAAAAGCTGGGGTAACTCAGCGGGACAGGCAGCGTCTCTGGAGAGAAGGAATGGGTGACGTTTGGGGTCGAGACCCTTCTTCAGACCGACACCTGCAGTTCCTTCCTAAACACTGGTGCATTGCAGCTGTGGCTTGTATACAAAATATAAATATCATATCGTGTAGGGAGGAACCGCGGACGCTGGTTTACGCCGAAGATATGACACAAAATGCTGGAGTAACTCAGCGGGACAGACGGCATCGCTGGAGCGACGCTTTGGGTCGAGACCCTTCTTCAGACTGAGAGTCAGGGCAGGAGGAGACGAGAGATATGGATGGGCAAGGTATGAAAACGACAGGTCAAATCTTCCATGTCTCTGGTGACTCTCAGTCTGACGAAGGGTCTCGACCCATCGCTTCTCTCCAGAGGTGCTGCCTGTCCCGCTGAGTTACTCCAGCCTTTTGCGTCTATCTTCAATACCATATCCAATCAGTTCACTATTTTCGAGGCACTGTCCATGGGTAAAGAAGCTTAATGCAGCTTTTTCCTCGCTCTGCCTCCTACCACTTTTCTCCTGATGCCCAGCGACTGTTCCGTATCATCATCATCGTCGTGTCTCCGCTTCCTCTTGTCCCCTTGTTCCCTCAGCTCCTGGAGAAAGGGATCAACATCAATCGTTACAACATTCCGGGCGGCACGGTGGCGCAGCGGTAGAGTTGCTGCCTTAAGGGCCCGTCCCACTTTCACGGCCTCTGCCGAGTTTGCCCTTGACTCGGACTCGCAGCATGGTCGTCACGAGGTCGTAGGCAGGCCGTGATGCTAGTCGTGGGTACTCCTGGCATCAAGTAGGTCGGGGCGGTTTTTTCTAGCCTGACGAAAAATGTCCTCGAGTAAAAAAGGTCGTGAATTAGGTCGTGAAAGTGGGGGGGGGGGGGGGGGGGGGGGGTGGGAGATTGCAACCTTCACGTGGCCCGCCCTGTTTCAACTAATGCAATCAACTCGACGTGCGCAAACGGAAGGTCAAATAGAACAAGTTGTCCGACAACTTTAGGCTGTGCGCGCCACACGAAAGAAGAAAGTGGGACGGCCCTGTACTCCGGTTTCCTCCCACACTCCAAAGACGCACAGGTTTGTAGATGAATTGGCTTGGCGCAAGAGCAAATTGTCCCCAGTGTGTGTGTGTGTGTAGGATAGTGTATGCGCTGTATCTCTAAACTAAACATAACAGCCACCTGCGTAGGAAAGAACTGCAGATGCTGGTTTAAACCAGATAGACATTAAAAAAAACTGGAGTAACTCAGCGGGTCTGGAGAAACATCACCTATTCCATTTCTCCAGAGATGCTGTCTGACCCGCTGAGCTAAGCTGCTACTTGCACCTTAATGCAACCAACCGCTGGCTCTGACGCAAACCAGTTGGTGGATGATCGGCCACTTTGAGCTACCTGTGACGTGACCTCCTGCACCACCCGCAGGTATCGCATCTTTTCAATCTGCAAGTGGGATTGTTGTGGTTCATTAATTAACATCGCTCAGCATGTCACAATTGATTTTAATTACAACCCTCGGGGCCTGGATCGAGTGGATGTGGAGAGGATGTTTCCACTCGTGGACTAGAGGGCACAGCCTCAGGATAAAAGGACAAACCTTTAGAGAGATGAGGAGGAATTTCTCTAGTCAGAGTGTGGTGAATCTGTGGAGTTCATCGCCACAGACGGCTGTGGAGGGCATGTCATTGGCTATTTGTAAGGTGCAGATTGATAAGATTCTTGATTAGTACGGGTGTCAGGGGTCATGGGGAGAAGGCATGAGAATGGGGTTGGGAGGGAGAGATAGGCCAGCCATGACTGAATGGCAGAATAGACCTGATGGGCCGAATGGCCTAATTTTGCTCCTGGAACGTATATGAGTGCTGCTCTTGCGCTCAATGGCGAGCTGAGTTCACATCCCAGCTGTATTGACACGCAGTTGTCCGCTGTCTCACCCTATCCTTCAGCTGATACCAGAGTATCACTGGCTCCAGAACCCAATGGCAACATGGTGGCGCAGCGCCAGAGACCCGGGTTCGATCCTGACTACGGGTGCTGTCTGTACGGAGTTTGTACGTTCTCCCCGTGACCTCGTGGGTTATCGGGACAGAGGGTTCCGTTCTGACTGCACCCGTTGTCAGGATCAAACCCAAGTCTTTGACGCTGTCTTTGAGATCGGGCTCTTAGATAGCGGGATATGGGGAGAAGGCAGGAACGGGGTGCGGATTGGGGATGATCAGCCGTGATCACATTGAATGGCGGTGCTGGCTCGAAGGGCCGAATGGCCTCCTCCTGCACCTATTGTCCATTGTCTATTGAATCTAATGATCAGTGAACTGTTCCAGCTAACTCCAGGCACGACATTGGTGGCTGAGGTGGGGATAAACAAGGATTTGTATAAAATACAGATAACAAAGCATCTTGTTATTAAATGGGCCCACGCAAGGGGAGGAAGGAAAAAAAAAAAATATCCTTCCCTACCAACTCAGTGCCATTTAAATTACTCAAACGTGAATCAACTCTTCTGATGGCTCCCTAAAAGGCAACCAATTCCGTCAATACTCTACATAACTAGTGAAGAGATTTAATTAAAAACATTCTGTGCAGCCACAAGTATGAGTGGTACAAACAAGGGCTGAAAACATTCCTGCTCCTGCAGCACACATTGTACCTGCCCTGCCTCCTCTTGTCAGTATATATATATGGAGCCAAAACCTCCAGCATAACGGACAGAAATACACACACACACACTACCTCAAAACAGAAATATATTTCCTATCACTAAAATAAAAAAGCTTGTTTGCTGTCTTCATTCAAAATAGGGAAAATAGCTACCAGCTGGTGGAGTTGCCACCTTACGGCGCCAGCGATCCTGGTTCGATCCCGACCTCTGGTGCTGTCTGCGTGGGCTGTGGACGTTCTCCCCGCGAGCGCGTGGGGTTTCCTCTGGGTGCTACGGTGTCCTCCCACATCCCAAAGCACGTGCAGGGGTGCGGGTTAGTTGGTTTCTGCAAATTCGCCCCTCGTGCGACGGGGTGGACGGGAAAGTGGGCTGATATACAGCTGGGGTGACCGGGTGATGGGTGGGCTTTCGACTTTAGATACAGCGCGGAAACAGGCCGATCGGCCCACCGAGTGCGTGCCGACTGGCGACCGCCCCAAGCACTAGCACCGTTCTATACACAAAGGACAATTTACAAATTATAGAAGCCAATTCCTCTCTAAACCTGTACGTCTTTGGAGCGCAGGGGGAAATCAGAGCATCTGGAGAAAACCCACGTGGTCACGGGAAGCACGTACAAACTCCATACAGACAGCACCCGACGTCGGGATCGAACCAGAGTCTCCAGCGCCGTAAGGCAGCAACTCTACCGCTGCGCCACTGTGCCTCCCTCGGTGGGCCGCAGGAGCTCGTGTCCGAGCCGTGTCTCAAAACTAAACTTCAACCGCTTCTCGTACCGACACAAAACGCTGGAGTAACGTAAGGGCCTGTCCCACTTTCACAACCCTTATTCACGACCTCTGCCGAGTTTGCCCTTGACATACTCGCAGCATGGTCAGCACGAGGTCGTAGGCAGGCCGTGATGCTAGTCGTAGGTACTAGTGGCATCAAGTAGGTCGGGGCGATTTTCAAGCCCGATGAAAAATGTCCACGAGTAAAAAAGGTCGGGAATTAGATCATGAAAGTGGGACAGGCCCTTTAGCTGGACAGGCAGCCTCTCTGGAGAGAAGGAATGGGTGACGTTTCGGGTCGAGACCCTTCTTCAGATTCGACCCGTTCTTTCTCTCCAGAGATGTTGCCTGTCCCGCTGAGTTGCTCCAGCTTTTTGCGCCGATCTCCGGTTTAAACCGGCATCTGCCGTTCCTTCCTTACCCGCGTCTCGTATTCCTTCACAGAGTATAAAGAATCACTGGCAACACTGAAGCTCATTCCTCAGTTGCCTGAATTGAGTGGATAATTGGAACAATTTAAACGTTGTCAGGGAGGGAGTTAAAATTAGAAAATGAGTTGTCAAAACAAGGAGAGTTAATCAGTGAGCAGCAACTATTCCACTCACAGACCGACGTGAGGTAAGAGCCCCACTTCTGGCCACTGCGGGGAGGCTCATGCCTCGGTCGGTAGAGAATTCACCAGCATGTTTTTCAGTCAAGCTATCAACAACACGAGCAGGAGAATCAAGTTACATAACGGGCACAGTGTCTGCACTTTGTCCCCGAATGAACTTCTGCAGGACACGCAAACCCCAGAAATGTTGTTTCGGACCCAGTTGGGAATGTGGCAAAGCCCCAAGCAGCGGGCGTGGGATTTATCCGCGTGGGCGCACTGATCCAACCCAGCAATCTGGGCTGCTGCTCCTGGGCTTGGCACCGGATTACAGCCATGGAGGGAAACAGGCCCTTCGGCCCAACTTGTCCACACCGCCCAACATGCAAATACTGATTCTGTTGTGTCGTTTGTGCACAACCCGCAGGCATTGCCACCTTCATATCACTGCTCATCTTGTACGTGTATGTGACAAATAAACTTGACAATGTCCCGGCTGCACTAGTCCCGCCAGCCGGCGTTTGCTCCATCTCCATCAAACCTGTCCTACCCATGTACCTATGTAACTGTTTCTTCAACGTTGGGATAGTCCCAGCCTCAACTACCTCCTCTGGCAGCTCGTTCCACACACCCACCACCCTGTGCGTGAAAAAGCTACCCCTCAGATTCCTATTAAATTTTTTCCCTCAAACCTTTGTCCTCTGGTCCTCGATTCCCCGCCTCTGGGCAAGAGACTCGGTGCATCTGTGAATTGTTTAGTTTAGAGATACAAAAGCCGATTAACCTACAAACCTGCACTTCTTTGGGATGTGGGAGGAAACCCACGCGGTCACGGGGAGAACGTGCAAACACCGTACAGGCAGCACCCATAGTCAGGCTCGAACCCAGGTTTCAGGCGTTGTGAGGCAGCAGCCTTATAACCCTGTCCCACGGTGCAAGTCCATTCCAAGAGCTCTCCTGGGTTTTCCCTGATTCAAACTCGGAGATTTACGGTAATGGCCGCTCGTCGGTACTCGGGGCTCTCGTGGACTTTAAATCTTCACGAGTCTTCCGGTGCTTACCTGCCGTGAGCGAGTCTTCCCGAGTACCTGACGTTAGCATTACGAGCCGCTGAGAGACGTCCCCGAGCTCTGACGTACCCGCTGCGTACATTCTCCGTGCTTACCACGCGTTTGATTATTTTTTAAACTCGGGAGAGCTGTTGGAATGAACTTGTACCGTGGGACGGGGCTGTTAGTGTAGTTGAGTTTAGAGATACAGCGTGAATACTGTCCCTTTGGCCTGCGCCGGCCAACCAGAGCACAAGTTCCATCCTATGCACTAGACAGCTTACAGAAGCCAATTAAGCTGCAATCCTGCGTGTCTTTGGGATGTGGAAGGAAACCGGAGCACCCGGAGAAAACCCTCGACGGTCACGGAACGGACGTACAAACTCCGTACAGACAGCACCCGTGGTCAGGATGGAACCCGGGTCTCTGACGCGGTGAGGCAGCAGCTCTAGCGCTGCGCCACCTACACTTGCACAGGTCAGCCATTCCACTCTTCACGCCCCTCAGCTTTTCACCACCGAGGCTGATAATAGAGGGGACCTGGCGTGGTGCGGGGGGGGCGGGGGGTTGCCAAGAATGAAAGGGGCCCTATTGTGTTGCTTTTGTTAATGCAATCTCAGATTGGTATGTCGCCCAGCGTAGGCTATGTAAGCTGGCAACATCAACTTGGCATCTATCTTGCTTGGACGGGCACTGAATGCCGGGATGACGATCGCTTCACTCAAGCTGCCATCGTGACCACTGCCACCTTTCCCCACACAAAGTGGCTGCACGGGCTCAGAATGTGTCGGAAGGAACTGCAGAGGCCGGTTTAAACCGAAGATGGGCACAAAAAGCTGGAGCAACTCAGAAGGACAGGCAGCACCTCTGGAGAAAAGGAATTGGTGACGTTTCGGGTCGAGACTCTTCTTCATTCTGTTCCTATCACTTGTGAACAGACTGAGTATGAAGAAAGGATTTGAATAAAGGAAGGGCATTCCTCCTGCACCTATTTTCTATGTTTCTATGTAAGGGCCTTCATGAGCCTCTGAAGTCTAAAGTTAGGCAAAATTGCTGGAGAAACTCAGCGGGTGAGGCAGCATTTATAGAGCGAAGGAACGTCACCCATTCCTACGCTCCATAGATGCTGCCTCACCCACTGAGTTTCTCCAGCATTGTCTACCTTCGATTTTTCCAGTTCTTTTTTAAACACTCTAAAGTCTAAATGAGTGTGTAGTATCTCTTGTTGCATCACTGGAAGTTATCCCAAAGATCTGGTAGTCATGTTATGAAGATCAAATCTCCCATCTTGCAATATGCGCCAATGCCCGAGTGTCCCACGTACCAGCCGTGCGAATCTCTGTGCTTCCGACACGCGTTCCGCCAACAGCATCACCTCCTCGTCTAGCGTGGGATACGCCGGGAGCTTCTTCCCGATCAGATGCTCGATCCTCTGGAACAACTCCACGTCATATCTGAAATCCGTGAGCACAATAAAAGCCGCCGGTTTTAGTGTTAAACCATCGTGGCACTTTCAATAACCTTCCATTTGTTTTTTTAAACCATTTCTCTCGCCCCTCTCTCTCCTTAAACTCTCTGCCCGCGGGCTAGTATCCAGAAGGAGAGGACGGACTAACGCGGACTGTCTTCTCTCGAACGCCGGAGGTGGAGGGGAGACCGGTGGCTTGGTGGCGCAGCGGTAGAGTTGCTGCCTTACAGCGCCGGAGACCCGGGTTCTATCCCGACTAGGGGTGCGGAGTTCGTACGTTCTCCCCGTGACCTGCGTGGGTTTTCGCCGGTATCTCCGGATTCCTCCCACACGCCAAAGACGAGCAGGTATGTACATTAATTGGTGCATGTATAGAATTGTCCCTAGCGTGTGTAGGATAGTGTTAATGTGCGGAGATTTCTGGTCGGCGCGGACTCGGTTGGACAAAGTTCCCACACTGCATCTCTCTAAACCTGATAGAAGTATATACATTTTGAGATGTATAGATAGAGGCAGACAATCAGGATCTTTTCCCCCCCCAAAGGTGGCACAGCGGTAGAGTTGCTGCCTCCCAGCGCCAGAGACCCGGGTTCGATCCTGACTACGGGTGCAGTCAGAACGGACCCCTATGCCCCGATAACCCACGTGGTCACGGGGAGAACGTACAAACTCCGTACAGACAGCACCCGTAGTCAGGATCGAACCCGGGTCTCTGGCGCTGGGAGGCAGCAACTCTACCACTGTGCCACCGTGTTGCCATTGGGTTCTGGAGCCAGTGATACTCTGGTATCAGGTGAAGGATAGGGTGAGACAGCGCACAACTGCGTGTCAATACAGCTGGGATGTGAATTCAGCTCGCCATTGAGCGCAAGAGAAGCACTCATATACGTTCCAGGAGCAAAATTAGGTCATTTGGTCCATCAGGTCTATTCTGCCATTCAATCATGGCTGACCTATCTCTCCCTCCTAACCCCATTCTCCTGCCTTCTCCCCATGACCCCTGACACCCGCACTGATCAAGAATCTGTCAATCTCTGCCTTAAAAATACCCAAAGACGGCCTCCACAGATTCACCATCCTCTGGCTAAAGCAATTCATCCTCATCTCCTTTTTAAAGGTACGTCCTTTAATTCCCTCCTAGAGTCTCCCACTAATGGAAACATCCTCTCCACATCCACTCTATCCAGCCCTTCACTATTCGGTAAGTTTCAATGAGCTCTCCCTTCATCCTTCTAAACTTCAGTCATAGATTCAGAGTGCTACAGCGTGGAAACAGGACCTTCGGCCCAACTTGCCCGCACCGGCCAACATGTCCCATCTGCACTAGTCCCACATGCCTACGTTTGTCCCATATCCCTCCAAACCTGTCCTATCCATGTTCCTGACTAACTGTTTCTTAAACGTTGGGATAGTTCCAGCCACAACTACCTCATCCAGCAGCTTGGTCCATACACCCACCACCCTTTGTGTGAAAAAGTTACATAGAAACATAGAAATTAGGTGCAGGAGCAGGCCATTCGGCCTTCGAGCCTGCACCGCCATTCCTGACTCAGTATCCTGTACCTCCTTCTCTCCATAGATCCATTTAGCCACAAGGGCCACATCTAACTCCCTCTTAAATATAGCCAACAAACTGGCCTCAACTACCTTCTGTGGCAGAGAATTCCACAGATTCACCACTCTCACGCTCATCTCGGTCCTAAAAAGACTCCCCCTTTCCTTAACTGTGACCCCTTGTCCTGGACTTCCCCAACATCGGGAACAATCTTCCTGCATCTAGCCTGTCCAACCCCTTAAGAATTTTGTAAGTCTCTATGAGATCACCAAATTCCAGCGAGTACAAGCCAATTACCCCTCACATTAAATCTTTTCCCCCTCACCTTAAACTTATGTCCTCTAGTTCATGATTCATAAACTCTGGGCAAGAGACTCTGTACAATAACTGCATTAGTCTATATGCCTTTGGTTTTATTTTTGTACAAAAAATAAAAAAAATAAAGACTGTGCGTCTACCCGATCTATTCCTCTCATGATTTTATACACCTCTATAATATCACCCCTCATCCTCCTGCGCTCCAATGAATAGAGTCCCAGGCTGCTCAACCTCTCCCTATAGCTCAGCCCCTCGAGTCCTGGTGACATCCCCGTAAAGTTCAGCCCGAGCACCGCACTAGCTTTGTCGCTCAGCTGCCTTCCAGCGAGGCCGATCATCCATGACCCTGGGTAACCCGGTCTCAAAGAAACCAGACTACATTTGTTCTGGCCTCATTATCTTCCAGACTGGTGTCAGTTTCAAAAGCAACAAGAGCCCTGGCAACACGAGGCCATTTGTACTGTGGCCGATTAACAGCTTCGACAAACACCAGGTCAAACTGGAGCTACTTTGAAAAACAAGTCTGTTTTTGATCCGCTCTCGCTGCCCCGGGGCGAGGGGCCTGGAGAACACCGATCAAAACCGCCAGCGCCGATTTGTTGGCGCTGAGCTGATGTTATCCTTTGCTGATTATTGTGGAGAGAATAGGGGGCGTGAAATGTTGGGTTTCCATCTTTGAGCTCGGCCAGGACATCAAAGGGAAGTCCAAGATGAGGAGACACAACAGTGCAGCCTCTTGCCAAGTCGCAAGCCCACTGAGCAAGACTCTGAAACTCTTCAACCTGCAGAGAGTGTGGTGGAAACAGGGCGGCGTCGAACCGACGGGAACCCAAAACCGGCTGCTCAACGTCGCGCCACAGACAACGTCCTCACAGTTGTCAATCTGTGGAATTCTCTGCCACAGAAGGCAGTGGAGGCCAATTCACTGGATGTTTTCAAGAGAGAGTTATGTGCGGGTAGATGCACAGAGTCTCTTGCCCAGAGTAGGGGAATTGAGGGCCAGGGGACATAGGTTCAAGGTGAAGGGGAAAAGATTTAATAGGAATCTGAGGGGTAACATTTTCACACAAAGGGTGGTGGGTGTATGGAACAAGCTGCCAGATGAGGTAGCTGAGGCTGGGACTATCCCAACGTTTAAGACAATAGACAATAGGTGCAGGAGTAGGCCATTCGGCCCTTCAAGCCAGCACCGCCATTCAATGTGATGATGGCTGATCATCCCCAATCAGTACCCTGTTCCTGCCTTCTCTTCACACCCCCTGCCTCTGCTATTTTTAAGAGCCCTATCTGCCTCTCTTGAAAGCATCCAGAGAACGCGCCTCCACCGCCCTCTGAGGCAGAGAATTCCTAGTTAGACAGTTAGACAGGTTCGTGGATAGGACAGGTTTGGAGGGATATGGACCAGGCGCAGGCAGGTGGGACTAGTGTGGCTGGTGTGGGCAAGTTGGGCCGAAGGCCCTGTTTCCACACTGTATCAATCTATGAGTTAGATTTAGCTCTTAGGGGTAAAGGGATCAAGGGATATGGGGAGAAAGCAGGAACGGGATACTGATTAGGCTGGATGGCCTACTCCAGCACCGACTTTTTATGTTTCTATGACTGTCGCAGATGGCCAAAGCACAACAGGAGCGCGTGCAGAGTAGCGGACGCTAACGCTATGCGGCCCCTGCTCACTGAACCGTAGTGTAGTTGTGTAGGTGAATTGGCTTTTGTTACGCAGGGTAGAACGAGTGCACGGGGAAAACCACTGGTCAGCGCAGACTCAGTGGGCCGAAGGGCCTGTTTCCGCGCTGATAACCCAACGGAGTTTCATTTCCCGGGGTGAGTGATAATCATTGGTATAGAACTAGGTGGCACAGCGGTAGAGTCGCTGCCTCACAGCGCCAGAGTCCCGGGTTCAATCCTGGCTACGGGTGCTGTCTGTACGGAGTTTGTACGTTCTCCCCGTGACTGCGTGGGTTGTCTCCGGGTGCTCCGGTTTCCTCCCACACGCCAAAGACTTGGGGGTTTGATGGTTAATTGGCTTCTGTAAATTGTCCCTAGTGTGTAGGATGGCGTTAGTGTACGGGGATCGCAGGTCGGTGCGGACTCGGTGGGCCAAGTAGACTGTGTCTCTGTCTAAAAAGTAAAGTCGCAGCTGGAGCTCACGTGCAGGGTAGCAGACTCGAAGGCTGTGCGGCTGATCTGGCACTCTGGTGTCAGAACAGCCTCCTCTTGAATATCAAAAAAGCTAAGGAGCTGATCGTGGACTTTAGGAGGGCAGATCATCCGAGGACATACACACCACTGAGGATAAATGGGGATACTGTGGATAGGGTGAGCTGTTTTAAATACCTGGGAGTCCACATCTCTGAGGATATGACATGGACATCACACGTTGCAGCACTGGTGAGTAAGGCAAGGCAGCGCCTTTACCACCTCAGGCAATTGAGGAAATTCAGAGTGTCTCCGAGGATCCTCCAGTGCTTCTACTCAGCGGCTGTGGAAAGCATCTTGTCCAGAAATATCACAATTTGGTTTGGGAACTGCTCTGCCCTGGGACAAGAAGGGTCTACAGAGAGTAGTGCGTTCGGCCGAATGCACTATGGGAACTACACTCGCCCCTCTGCAGGAACTATACATCAGAAGGTGCAACTCCAGAGCCAACAAGATCATGGGAGACCCCTTCCACCCCAGCAACGGACTGTTCCAGCTGCTACGGTCAGGCAAACGCCTCCGTTGCCATGCTGTGAGAACGGAGAGGATGAGAAGGAGTTTCTTCCCCGAGGCCATTCGGACTGTAAACTCCTATCTCACCAGGGACAAACTTTTTTTTCCTTTTTCCTCCCACAAATATGTAATATGTGAATATGTGATTCTATTCCATTCTGCTTTGTCGGTTTTTTTTGCACAACCCGTGAGCATTACCACTTTTCATTTCACTACACATCTCGTACGCGTATGTGACGAATAAACTCGACTTGACTTGCCCCTGTGCACTGAGCCTTCGTGTAAGTTTGTAGGTTAATTGGCTTGTGTAAATTGGCCCTAGTATGTAGGATGGAACTAGTGTACGGGGGGTTGCTGGCTGGCACAAACTCAGTGGGCGAAAGGGCCTGTTTCCCGGCTGTATCACTAAACACCCATAGTAAAACCAACAATGTTTCATTTAGCGATATTATTGGTATAGAACACCAGGAGAATCTCTCTCTGCTCTGTTTCAGAGTGGTTCCCTGGAATCTTTCATCTCCATCGGATAAAACAAGCTTTGGTTTAATACCCCATTATGAAGGTGGCCTCTTGTCTCCCCCCCTCCTCTGTCCCCTAAGTCAGACAAAGTGAAGCCTCTTTGTATGGGCATTGAGTGTTCAGAGCCCAGGGCACTGTGTGGGCCCAGAGCGGGCGATTCCCGCACATAACCGATTATTCAGAGCAACCCCATTAAATTTCCCCATTGACTATTCTTCCCCCTGTGTCCAAGACTATTGTTCCCCTCCGTGCCCATTCCATGCTGCCCCGCTCTGGTAACGAGTTGAACAAGGGAGTGAAAAGGGAAAGAAGTGCACAGAGATGCTGTATCTGAACGAAAAAGACTCACTGGGTTACAAACGTGATGGACTTCCCCGAGCGGCCCGCTCTGGCCGTGCGACCCACCCGATGAATGTAATCCTGCAAGGTAAACATCAGGCCGTGTTAGAGCAGTGCATCCGATCAATAGACAATAGACAATAGGTGCAGGAGTAGGCCATTTGGCCCTTCGAGCCAGCACCGCCATTCAATGTGATCATGGCTGATCATCCCCAATCAGTACCCCGTTCCTGCCTTCACCCCATATCCCCTGACTCCGCTATTTTTAAGAGCCCTATCTAGCTCTCTCTTGAAAGCATCCACTGCCTTCTGAGGCAGAGAATTCCACAGACTCACCACTCTCTGTGAGAAAAAGTGTTTCCTCGTCTCCGTTCTGAATGGCTTACTCCTTATTCTTAAACTGTGTGGCCCCTGGTTCTGGACTCCCCCAACATCGGAAACATGTTTCCTGCCTCTAGTGTGTCCAAGCCCTCAACAATCTTAACAATAGGATGTTTCCACTAGTGGGAGAGTCTAGGACCACAGATCACAGCCTCAGAATGAAAGGACGCACCTTTAGGAAGGAGATGAGGAGGAATTTCTTTAGTCAGAGGGTGGTGAATCTGTGGAATTAATTGCCGCAGATGGCTGTGGAGGCCAGGTCATTGGGTATTGGGCAACAACCTATGAACTGATGAACGATGAGACGAGAATGTCTAAGGTCGGCACACGAGGTTTACAGAAAGACTGGGAGGATGGCGGCACTGTGGCAGAGTGGTAACGCTGCTCCATCACAGCGCCGGACACCCACGTTTGATTCTGACTACGGATTCTGGCCGTATTGAGTTTGCACGCTCTCACTGTGACCCGCGTGGGTTTTCTCCGGCTGCAACTGGTTTCCTCCCACATTCCAAAGATGTGCAGGTTTGTAGGTTAATTGGGTTCTGTAAATTGTCCCCACTAGGGAGGATGGAACTAATGTAGCGATGATCGCTGCTCAGCTTGGACTCCGTGGACCAAAGGGCCGGTTTCCTTGCTGTAAACTAGTTGAGTTTAGAGATACAGTGTGGAAATAGGCCCTTCAGCCCGACCCATGCACTAACACCATTCATCACACTAGGGACAATTTACAATTTTACCAAAGCCCATTTTTACTTGGCAGAGAATTCCACAGACTCACCACTCTCTGCGAGAAAAAGTGTTTCCTCGTCTCCGTTCTAAATGGCTTACTCCTTATTCTTAAACTGTGGCCCCTGGTTCTGGACTCCCCCAACATCGGGAACATGTTTCCTGCCTCTAGCGTGTCCAAGCCCTTAACAATCTTATATGTTTCAATGAGATATCCTCTCATCCTTCGAAACTCCAGAGTGTACAAGCCCAGCTGCTCCATTCTCTCAGCATATGACAGTCCCGGCCATCCCGGGAATTAACCTGGTAAACCTACGCTGCACTCCCTCAATAGCAAGAATGTCCTTCCTCAGATTAGGGGACCAAAACTGCACATAATACTCCAGGTGTGGTCTCACTGGGGCTCTGTACAACTGCAGAAGGACCTCTTTGCTCCTATATTCAATTCTTCTTGTTATAAAGGCCAACATGCCATTCGCTTTCTTCACTGCCTGCTGCTTGCCATAGACAAGTTCACATGAATCTCGGATTGAGGAAACAAGGAAGGGGTAGCAAGGAATCGGTCGTGAGGAAGGCAAATTCAATGGTAGCATTTATATCAAAGAGGATAGACACAAAATGCTGGAGTAACTGAGCAGGAAAGGCAGAATCTCTGGAGAGAAGGAATGGGTGACGTTTTGGGTCGAGACCCCTTCTTCAGACTCAATGCTGAGGTTCTATAAGGCCGCATTTGGAGTACTGTGAGCAAATTTGGATCCCATATCTGAGGAAGGATGTGCTGGCTCTGGAGAGGGTCCAGAGGAGGTTTACAAGAATGATCCCAGGAATGAGTGGGTCAGCATATGATGAGCGTTTGACAGCACTGGGCCTCTACCTGCTGGAGTTTAGAAGATTGAGGGGGGACCTCATTGAAACTTACAGAATCATGAGAGGCATAGATAGAGTGGATGTGGAGAGGATGTTTCCACTGGTGGAGAGTCTAGGACCAGAGGTCACAGCCTCAGAATTAAAGGGCGCTCTTTTGGAAAGGAGGTGAGGAGGAACTTCTTCAGGCAGAGAGGGTAGTTAATCTGTGGAACTCATTGCCACAGAGGGCTGTGGAGGCCAGGTCAGTGGATATTTTTTAAGGCAGAGATAGACACATTTGTGATTAGAACGGGTGTCAATGGTTATGGGAAGAAGGCTGGAAAATGGGATTAGGAGGCAGAGATCAGCAATGATTGAATGGCAGAGTGGACTCGATGGGCCGAATGGCCTAATCCTACTCCGATAACTTGTGAACGTTTGAAACCTGACAGGCAGCAGCGACGGAATAAGCAGTGTGACAGTAGGAAGGGTATGGGGTCAGTGTAGGTTCATAAGTTGCCCTCAGTTTATCCTTCAGAATATAGGCTAGTGGGACGTTTAATAAACATTTGGAGAGGTACATGGATAGGGTTTAGAGGGATATGGGTCAATCGCAGGCAGGTGGGACTAGCGTAGATGGGACATTGTTGGTCGGTGTGGGCAAGTTGGGCCAAATTTCCACTCCGCATGCCTCAATAACTCTAAAACCTTCAAGCTCAACTTATTTTTACAGATCAAAGGCGACAAATCTTACCATTAATCTAATTGAATTCTAGACACCGTATCACTACAAAACATCAGGTATGATTCTAGTGCACAGAGGTCCACAATTGTGTCACAAGGACACAGAGTGCTGGAGCAACTCAGCGGGTCAGGCAGCAGCTCTGGAGAACATGGATAGGTGACGTTTAGGACCTCAACCTCGGGCGTCGCCCCATCAGAAAGGTCTCGAGCCGAATTGTCTGCTAACCCTGTTCTCCGGAGATGCTGCCCGGCCCGCTGAGTTACTCCAGCACACCGTGTCGCTCTGATGTACCAGCCAGCAGCGGCAGCTCTTAGCTTCCACAATTGTGCCGGCGGTTCAGTGTTTCCACAATCGAGCGGCGGCCATTTCCCGCGACGCCGCCCCCAGCCTTACCTTAGAATGCGTGGGGATGTCGAAGTTTATAACCACGTCCACGTGGGGGATGTCCAGACCCCGACTTGCCACGTCCGTCGCCAGCAAGACCGACCGAGACTTGGCCTTGAACTTGTTCAAAGCTCCCAACCGTTTGCTCTGCCGGTAAAAAATAAAACCCAAGGAGACGGGGTTGTAAAGGAACATAAAATTAGGTCAGAAAGTTACGGGACATCTTCTAGTTTAGTTTAGAAGGAAACAGGCCCTTCGGCCCGCTCAGACCAGCGATCCCCGTACACTAGCCCTATTCTACACACACACGCACACGAGGGACAATTTACAATTTTTACCAAGCCAATTAACCTGCAATAGACAATAGGTGCAGGAGTAGGCCATTCAGCCCTTCGAGCCAGCACCGCCGTTCAATGTGATCACGGCTGATCACACAAAGGTTCAAACGTTCATTTATTGTCACCTTTGAACCTTGCTTAAGTGTATGAGATACGTCACCTTTGAAATTCAAGTTGCCATTGCAGCACATTAATAATACAACATAACATTTTAAAGAAATTTAACACAAAACATAAAAACATCCCCCCATATTGGTTCCCACTGTGGGGAAGGCACAGAGCCCAGTCCCCATCCCCTTGCCCACCCATAGTCGGGCCTAGTGAGGCCTCCGCAGTCGCCGCTACGGGGACTTTGGAGCGTGGGAGGAAACCGGGGCCACTGGAGAATAAACACGCAGGTCACGGGGAGAAGGTACAAACTCCGGACAGAGAGCGCCCGTAGTCGGGATCGAACCTGCGGATCTGGGGCTTTAAGGCAGCAACTCTGCCGTCTGTTCAGCAGCCACGGGGCTCTTGTGTCTGTCGGAGATGCACGGTTTACAACTGTTGCAAATGTTCTGGAGACAGAAGAAAAGCTGAAGTGGCCCGTGTGAGATCTGTCACAGGTTAATAGTGTCAACAGCAACAACGGACGGCACGGTGGCGCAGCAGTAGAGTTGCTGCCTCACAGCGCCAGACACCCGAGCCCGACTACTGGTGCTGTCTGTGTGGAGTTTGTACGTTCTCCCTGTGACCCCCCCGGGGTTTTCCCCGGGTGCTCCGGTTTCCCCCACACTCCAAAGACGTGCAGGTTTGTAGGCTAATTGGCTTCAGTGCAGATTGTAAATCGTCCATAGTGTGTAGGATACTGCCCGTATCTGAGGTTCGCTGGACTCTTAAAGATAGCGGAGTCAGGGGATACGGGGAGAAGGCAGGAACGGGGTACTGATTGGGGATGATCAGCCATGATCACATTGAATGGCGGTGCTGGCTCGAAGGGCCGAATGACTACCCCTGCACATATTGTCTATTGTCATATGTGGGCCGAAGTGCCTGTTTCTGTGCTGTATCTCTGAAACTAAAACTAAAGTGAAAACTGTATTAATATCACACGAATCTTAGTTCGGGGAACAGTCTAGTTTGATGGTTCCCAAAGGCCCCTGTATTTGACGCCCTTGATTGCCTTGACCGATCATTGTGCTGCATTTTAAAGTTTTCTTCAACAGATTTCATCTCTGACTGGAACAGATTTAAGCCTCCGACTGGAAGTGCGTGCAGAGAGTGATGAAGGCGGTTGAAAAAAAACATCGGGACTTCCCTTCCTTCAATCCGGGACATTGCGTGCAAACGTTGCTTGTCCAAGGCCAACAGCATTATAAAAGACCCCACACATCTCCATCATGGGCTGCTGCCCTCGGGCAAAAGGTATCGCAGTATCAGGAGCAGAACGGCCAGGTTTGGCAACAGCTTCTTCCCCCGAGCCATCAGATCCTTGAATTCCATATAATGTGCCGCTACTATTATCTATTTTATCTTTTTATCTATTTTATCCTTTTGTTATTTTATGTTGCACGGTGAGCCAGATGCAAGGATTGTACAGAATCTTGCACCTTTTTAAAAAAAATGTTTTGTTGGTGTATTTTTGAATGACAATAAAATCTTTGATTGATTGCAACGGTTCGTGTCATAGAAACATAGAAAATAGGTGCAGGAGTAGGCCATTTGGCCCTTCGAGCCAGCAGCTGCATTCAATGTGATCATCCAAAATCAGTATCCCATTCCTGCTTCCCCCCCCCCCCCCCCCCCATATCCCTCGATGCCGTTAGCCCTAAGAGCTAAATGTAACTCTCTCTTGAAAACGAGTCCCGGGTCAATCTCTATAATTTGACGGGGTGAAGAGGAAGATGCGCGGCCCACCTGGTTCATCTGCCCGTGTAGGGGAATGGCGGAAAAGCCCAGATTGCGAAGGAGCAGCGCGGTGCGCTGGGTGTTGTTACACGTGCTGCAGAAGATGATGAAGGAGTTGCCAGCAAGCTCGTTGAGAATGTAGACCAGGTAACAGTCCTAAACGAAAGAAAAAAGTAGTTTAGAATTACAGGCCCACCGTACATGTGTCCCCCACAGTACTCATTGAAATTGCAACATCGAGCGGTGTCAAATGGAGGTTGAGAGCCTATAGGGTAAACGTTCTCTGTCAACACCCCAGAGATCTAAAGAGTCTGGCAATCATTAGATCAGAGGTAGACTGTTAAAAATGTACAAGCAACTGCTGTACCAGTGTCCCCTATTCTCCCCTCTGGCAAGAGGTACAGAAAACGCACACCTCCAGATTTAGGGACAGTTTTACCCGGCTGTTGTCAGGCAACTGAACTATTCGACTAACTAAAGAGCAGACCTGACCAAAGACCCTACAGCGAGCAAGATGGCCCACTCGACGGAAAAGGCGTAGTACGGTCACGGGCAGATTCACGGGTCGTTTTCGGCCCCATTTCCGTAACCGGCTTCCGTCTCCGCACCAAAGATCCCGTAGCGGACCAAAGATAACTGGTGCGGAGACGGAAGCCGGTTACGGAAACATCCTCGTAAAAATCTAAGCTCTTTGGTAAAAATCTTCTCCTCATTTTCAGAATTATAATTTATTAACACAAACTGTTGATTACACTGAGAGACGGGTCGGGTTACTGAAATGGATGAAAAAAAGGGACACAGCCCATTGAATTTAGCAGGAGTGGTCTATCTTGCTCCGCTATAGGATCTTTGGTCCTGACCTCCCATCTACATCAGTGGAGACCTTTGAACTATCTTCAATCGGATTTTATCTTGCACTAAATTGTGTGCCCTTTATCTGTACACTGTGGGCAGCTCGATTGTGATCATGTCTAGCTGTTTCTTTCACTGGTCTAGCATGAAGCTAAAACCGTTTCACTTACACTTGGTCCACGTGACAATACCAAACTAAGGTCGACTCCTTTGGTCTGAAGAAGGGTCCCGACCCGAAACGTCGCCAATTCCTTCTCGCCATAGATGCTGCCTCACCCGCTGAGTTTCTCCAGCATTTTCTGCCCTCTGCAGTCCTTTCTTAAACGTAAACTACAATAAACTGCTTTACCGCGACTGGACTGAAGGCGCTGGAGTAACACAGCGATTCAGACAGCATTACCGGAGAAAAAGGATAGGCAACGATTCAGGGCGAGAGCCGGCCTTGAAACGTCACCCATCCTTTTTCTCCAGAGATGTGCAGCCTGACCTGCTGAGTTACTCCAGCACTTAGTGTCTATCTTTGGTCTTCTTCCTCTTCGTGCGTGTGGCGTGCACAGCCTAAAGTTGTCGGACAACTTGTTCTATTTGATCTTATTGATTGTGCACGCCGGGTTGATTGCATTCGTCGAAACAGGTCAATCTCCCACCCCTTGGTGTGAACCAGCATCTGCAGTTCTTTGTTTCTGCTGCTTCACCTTGAACTTGGAGGGGATGAACACGTAATGTTGCTGCAGCTTCTCCACCGTCTGGTACTTGGTCGACACAGCACATTTCACCGGGCTCTTCAGCGCGGCCCGCTGGAGCTTTTGTAACTGGGCAAAGGAGGGACAGAGGGGTAGAGATGAGACAGAGACAGCGCATAAACTCACACGCGAGGAGTGCGTAGATGCGGTTGCGTGAGGCACATGCAGAGGCGTGGGTTCAGCAAACACATGGCTCATAAGTGATGGGAGCAGAATTAGGCCATTCAGCCCATCAAGTCTACTCCGCAGTTCAATCATGGCTGATCTATCCCTCCCTCTCAACCCCATTCTCCTGCCTTCTCCCTATAACCCCTGACACCCGTACTAATCAAAAATCTATCTATCTCTGTCTTAAAAAATATCAATTGACTTGGCCTCCACAGCCTTATGTGGCAATGAATTCCACAGATTCACCGCCCTCTGACGAAATAAATTCCTCATCTCCTTCCTAAAGGAACGTCCTTTTATCCTGAGGCTGTGGCCTCTGGTCCCAGACTCTCCCACTAGTGGAAACATCCTCTCCACACCCACTCTATCCAAGCCTTTCACTAGTCGGTAAATTTCAATGAGGAGTCCGCTCATCCTTCTAAACTCCAGCGGGTACAGGCCCAGCGCCGTCAAACCGGTCATCGTTTGTTATCCCACTAGCTTTCAATTTCGCAGCTAGTTTGCTGTAGTTTAGTCTGTAGTCACGCGTACTGAGGTACAGTGAAAAGCCTTTTGTTGCATGCTATCCAGTCAGCGGAAAGACTATATATATGATTACAATTATGTCGTCCACTGTGTACAGAAACAGGATAAAGGGAATAACGTTTCGTGCAAGATATAACAAAGTCCGATTAAAAATAGTCTGAGGGTCTCCAATGAGGTAGATGGTAGTTCAGGACCGCTCTCTGGTTGTGGTGGGACGGTTCAGTTGCCTGACAACAGCTGGGAAGTAACTGTCCCTGAAGTCTGGAGGTGTGTGTTTTTACACTTCTGTATCTGCAGCCTGATGGGAGAGGGAAGAGGGGAGCAGAGAGTGTCCAGGGGGATTACGCTGGTAGCCTTGCTGAGGCAGCGTGAAGTGTAGATGGAGCCAATGGAAGGGAGGTTGGATCGGGTGATGGTCTGGGCTGCGTCCGCAACGCTTCTGCAACCTCCAGCGGTCATGGACGGAGCTGCTCCCAGTCCGTGCTGCGAGGCATCCCGACAAGCTGCCTGCTGCGGCCCACCTCTAGAGGTTGGTGAGGGTTGTCGGGGACATGCAGAACGTCCTCCGCCTTCTAAAGAAGTAGAGGCATGGGCGGACGAAAATGCTGGAGAAACTCAGCGGGTCAGGCAGCATCTATGGAGCGAAGGAATAGGTGACTTTTCGGGTCGAGACCCTAGTTCAGACTGATGTGGAGGCGGGGGAGGTGGGAAGAAGAAAGGAAGAGGCGAAGACAGTAGGCTGTGGGAGAGCTGGGAAGGGGAGGGGAAGGAGGGAGAAAGCAAGGACTACCTGAAAATGGAGGTCAATGTTCAAACCGCTGGGGTGTAAACTGCCCAAGCAAAATATGAGGTGCTGCTACTCCAATTTGCAGTGCCTTTTTGACCATTCCTTCGATATGGCTAGTCCAGGACAAGATGCTTGTGATATTTGCTAGACTTTGAACCAAACTTTTTGTTGGTTTCTGAAGCTCTCTCCTTCAAAGAGGGGTTGCCCATTAACTACAGACCCCTCGCCAAGACACCCCCTCCCCTCCTCTACATTTTTCTTAAATCCCCACCCTCTGCACCATCACCACCTCTGTCGATGTCTTCCCCCAGGGACATGCACAGTGATAACGTGAACTAAAAACTCTTGCAGCACACCCTTACCTTCTTGGTCATCGTTGCCGAGTAGAGATAGGTCTTCCGGTCTCGAGGAATCACTTTGAGAATTTTATCGACCTACGGAAGAAATCTAGGGTCAATGGAATCTATTGAAACTTGACAAGAGCATAACAGTGGTTCTTAACCTGGGGGTCGTTTGGGGCTTTGCCGGGGGTCATGAAGGGGACACAAATAACATATCAATTTGTTGAGCCCATGTTTAGGAACCTAACAAAGGTACATACCACATACGGTATTTTGTTCACCTATGGTGACTGGTGGCAAAAAGGTTAAGAACCACTGAGTCATAGAAGGGAACAGATATCCCCGCCATCGAAGGTATTCCATGTGAGGAGCTGCCTCAAGAGCAGGCTGCAATGAATGAAAGAGCAACGCCTAAGATAGACAGAAAGTGCTGATGTAACTCAGAAGGACAAGTTTAGTTTAGGTTGCGTTTTCATTGTCATGCGTGGGAGGGGTATTGAGCCACCGAGGTCCGGGTTGGTTTTTATTACAGCGGAGGTGTTCGCGAAAGCGATCGCCAAGCCTCCGCTTGGCCAGTTTATTGCAAGTGTATTTTGCACGTTTGTCTTCTACTACCAGACCAAGCAAAAACCCCCGAGCTTTAATCGGTGTGGGAGCTTCACACTGCTGTCCCCACCCCCCGAGCATGAATGTGGGAGTCCCCCCCCAACCGGGTCACAAGGGTGGACGGGCGAGGAGTGGGGCGTCAGTTCGCTGGACGATCAACACGGCCAAGGAAGGCGAGGGAGGCCATGCAGCAGCCTGGGGCTCGCCTGGAACGGGCACCGCTCATAACAACTGGAGCGGGGGCTGGACATGGAAAGTGGCGTCTCTTGCGCGCGGGCTCAGCAGACTATTGCTAATCGGGGACGTGCTTATTGTATGACATGCGTCACTGGACCGCTTGCAAGAAAAGAATTTCTCTCTGCCTTTGCTCTTCACACAGGTGACAATGAAGCACCATTGACACCGAACTGCAGATGCTGGTTTACAAAAAAAAGACACATAGAAACATAGAAAATAGGTGCAGGAGTAGGCCATTCAGCCCTTCGAGCCTGCACCACCATTCAATATGATCATGGCTGATCATCCAACTCATTATCCTGTACCTGCCTTCTCTCCATACCCCCAGATCCCCTTAGCCACAAGGGCCACATCTCACTCCCTCTTAAATATAGCCAATGAACTGGCCTCCACTACCCTCTGTGGCAGAGAGTTCAAAAGACTCACCACTCTCTGTGTAAAAAAAGTCTTTCTCATCTCAGTCTTAAAGGATTTCCCCCTTATCCTTAAGCTGTGACCCCTTGTCCTGGACTTCCCCAACATCGGGAACAATCTTCCTGCATCTAGCCTGTCCAACCCCTTAAGAATTTTGTAAGTTTCTATAAGATCCCCTCTCAATCTCCTATATTCTAGAGAATATAAACCGAGTCTATCCAGTCTTTCTTCATAAGACAGTCCTGACATCCCCAGGAATCAGTCTGGTGAACCTTCTCTGCACTCCCTCTATGGCAATAATGTCCTTCCTCAGATTTGGAGACCAAAACTGTACGCAATACTCCAGGTGTGGTCTCACCAAGACCCTGTACAACTGAAGTAGAAACTCCCTGCTCCTATGCTCAAATCCTTTGGCTATGAAAGCTAACATACCATTCGCTTTCTTCACTGCCTGCTGTACCTGCATGCCTACTTTCAATGACTGGTGTACCATGATACCCAGGTCTCGCTGCATCTCCCCTTTTCCTAATCGGCCACCATTTAGATAAAAGTATACTTTCCTGTTTTTGCCACCAAAGTGGATAACCTCACATTTATCCACATTATACTACATCTGCCAAACATTTGCCCACTCACCAGCCTATCCAAGTCACCTTGCAGTCTCTAGTATCCTCCTCACAGTAACACTGCCCCCTTCAGCTTAGTGTCATCCGCAAAACAAATTTAAGTAGGGAGAAATATATATATATGTTTCTATACTTCAATTCCTACTCTAAATAATCGTTCTTGGAGATTCATGATTTTCCATTCAGATATTCAGGCCTAGTCTATATTGTAATTAGCTGGGGTCCCAGCACTGAGCCTTGCGGTACCCCACTAGTCACTGACTGCCATTGTGAAAAGGACCCGTTTACTCCTACTCTTTGCTTCCTGTTTGCCAGCCAGTTCTCTATCCACACATCAATACTGAACCCCCAATGCCGTATGCTTTCAAGTTTGTATACTAATCTCTTATGTGGGACCTTGTCGAAAGCCTTCTGGAAATCCAGATACACCACATCCACTGGTTCTCCCCTATCCACGCTACTAGTTACATCCTCGAAAAATTCCACAAGATTCGTCAGACATGATTTACCTTTCGTAAATCCATGCTGACTTTGTCCAATGAATTCACCACTTTCCAAATGTGCTGCTATCCCATCTTTAATAACTGACTCTAGCAGTTTCCCCACTACCGATGTTAGACTAACTGGTCTGTAATTGCCCGTTTTCTCTCTCCCTCCCTTCTTAAAAAGAGGGGTTACGTTTGCTACCCGCCAATCCTCAGGAACTACTCCAGAATCTAAAGAGTTTTGAAAGATTATTACTAATGCATCCACTATTTCCGGAGCTGCTTCCTTAAGTACTCTGGGATGCAGCCTATCTGACACAAAGTGCTGGAGTAACTCAGCAAGTCAGGCAGCACCTCTGGAGAACATGGTTACTTGATGTTTCGGGTTGGGACCAGTCTGAAGAAGAGCCCCAATGAGTTACTCTTGCATTTTGTGTCTTTCAAAGAGCGGTACTGTTCCCCACAACTATCCTCTATTTAAAAAACATCTGGTCCTTGCCCTGCACACCAATTATCTATGGAATTGCAGTACTCTAATGAACAGGGGGAATGGAAGTGCAATATGACGGTGGCGCAGCGGTAGAGTTGCTGCCTCACGGCACCAGAGACCCAGGTTCAATCCAGACCGCGGGTGCTGCCCGTACGGAGTTTGCACGTTCTCCCCGTGACCGTGTGGGTTTTCGCCGGGTGCTCCGGTTTCCTCCCACACTCCAAAGACTTGCAGGTTTGTAGATTAATTGGCTTGGTAAAATTGTAAAAGGGTCGGCATGAAGTCAGTGGGCCGAAGGGCCTGTTTCCGCGCTGTATGTCTAAAATCTCAACGCTTTCCGCAGCCCCTTGGACAATAGCACCATCTCCTGGCCGGCAGACAGCTTGCAGTTTAATTCCCCAATGCAAAAGGAGGGGCACATAAGTATAAATAATGCAGGTACAGTATAACATTGCACAAGAACTCAACGCTGCAGAATATTGCAACGCTAGCTACTTGCGGTTGTCCTCAAATAACTGACACGTGCACTGAAATAAATCTATTCTCTAGAGTTTAGAAGAACGAGGGGAGATCTCATCAAAATAATAGACAGTCGCTGATGCGTCTAAACAACCTGCCGCTGCTGACGTACACCAAAGACAGAGACTAAGTGCTGGAGTAACTCAGCGGGTCAGACAGCACCTCTGGAGAAACTGGTCCCTGTTGGAGGGGGTGGGGGACAGTAGGACCCAGGTGAGTCAGTAGGAGAGTCGGACCACTTGGTGTTGGAGGCAACAGTGTGGAGGGCTTGATGGGGTAGAGAGGCCTGTGTCCAGGCTGTACCTCTAAGCTAAACTAAACCACTGCATTCATTGAAGGTACAGCTTAAAAGGGAATCAAGGGATATTGGGATAGTGCTGGAAAATAATATTGTGGTAGATCAGCTGTGACCAGCACGGTGGAGTTGCTGCCTTGCAGCACCAGAAGCCCCGTCCCAGGGTTCGATCCTGACTACGGGTGCTGTCCGTACGGAGTTTGTACGGTCTCCCCATGACCTGGGTGGGTTTTCTCAGAGCTTTTCCGTTTCCTCCCACACTCCAAAGCAGTACAGGTTTATAGGTTAATATGCTTGGTGTTCATGAAAAATTGTCCCTAGTGCGTGTAGGATAGTGTTAATGTGCGGGGATCGCTGGTCGGTGCGGACTCGGTGGGCCGAAGGGCCTGTTTCCGCGCTGTATCTCTAAAACTAAAGCAAAGGGTCACAGGATCCTATATCTCTTCAGTCTAAAGGAAAGCAGGAGAAATGCCGAGTGTTTAAGGGTCACTCACTTCGGTTTCAAAGTCCATGTTCAGAATCCTGTCGGCCTCGTCCATCACCAGGTACTTGAGCGCGCGCAGACTGAAGCCCTTGGTGTTCTCCAGGTGATCGATCAGACGGCCTGGGGTGGCTAGAGGAAATCAGACACCTTCAGGGACGCCCTCCAGAAGACAAAACCACAGATTAAGCAGAGCGGCCCTGCTAGAGAAACTTCCAGCCCGCAGGCCCGGCTGTGATTAGACTTTAGAGATGCGGCGTGGAAACAGGCCCTTTGGCCCACCGAGTCCACCCCAACCAACACCAGCACTATCCTACGCCCTAAGGATAAGTTGCAATGTTTACCGAAGCCGGTACGCAGTGGAGTCGCTGCCTCACAGTCACAGCGCCAGAGACCCCAGTTCAATCCTGACTACGGGTGCTGTCTGCTCGGAGTTTGTACGTTCTACCTGTGACCATGAGGGTTTTCGCCAGGTGCTCCGGTTTCCTCCCACATTCCCAAATCGCGCAGGTCTGTAGGTTAATTAGCTTTGGTAAAAATTGTCTTGCGCGTGCGTAGTATAGTGCTAGCACACGGGCATTGCTGGTTGGCGCGGACTCAATTTCCACGCTGCATCTCCAAAGGCTAAAGTAAAAGGCTAAAGTTTAGAAGAGGAGCACAGGGGTAGAGGCCGGCAAAACTCACCGATGACCACGTGAGGTTTCTTTGCCAGGGCAAGACTCTGCGACATCATATCGATTCCACCCACAATCACCGCTGCAAGGGAAATGGCAGATTCATTAGAATAGGAAAAGGAGAAGCCCTCACCATAACACACACTAGAGCAAACTAGCTGGTATCCAAAGAGATGGCCTTTAGCATTCGGGCAACGGCATTCAGGTGGGCAGGTGAAGATAAGGACATGAGTGATAGGAGTAGAGTTTGGCTATTAGGCCCATCAAGTCTACTCCGCCATTCAATCATGGCTGATTTATCTCTCCCTCCTAACCCCATTCTCCTATCTTCTCCCCATAACCTCTGACACCCGCACTAATCAAGAATCTATCTACCTCTGAATCTATCTATCTATAAATATGCACTGACTTGGCCTCCACAGCCTTCTGTGGCAAAGAATTCCACAGAATCACCACCCTCTGACTAAAGAAATTCCTCATCTCCTTCCTAAAAGTACGTCCTTTAATTCTGAAGCGATGACCTCTAGTCCTAGACTCTCCCATGAGTGGAAACATCCTCTCCACATCCACTCTATCCAAGCCTTTCACTATTCTGAACGTTTCAATGAGGTCCCCCCCTCATCCTTCTAAACCCCAGCGAATATTACAGGCCCAGTGCTGTCAAACGTCCATCATATGTTAACCTACTCATTCCTGGGATCATAATCCCAACTCCCATATCAATGCCAATACCTCACCTCATTCGCTTTCTTCCCTTCTCCGACTCTTACCGCACACTCTGCCCTTTCCCACCGCAGCTCTGCTCCCCATCCCGCAGAGTGATCGCTCACTCACCCGACTTCACCCCGATCGAGGAACCCAGCGCTTCAAACTGCTCGGAGATCTGGAATGCCAGCTCCCGGGTGGGCGTCAGGACGAGTGCAAAGAGGCGCTGGGGTCTATCCAGCAAGGCCTGCAGGATGGGCAGGGCAAAGGCGCCCGTCTTTCCAGAGCCAGTCTCCGCCAGGCCAATGATGTCCCGCCCTGAAAGGCAGACGAGGGTATCGTCAGACGCGAGCAGAACGAGATGCAAATACCCATAAAAACCCTGAGACACACGCTCAAGAGGCACACATCTGTCTCAGTGGCGCAGCGGTAGAGTTGCTGCCTTACAGAGCGCCGACACCCGGGCTCGATCCTGACCACGGATGCTGCCTGTACGGAGTTTGTACGTTCACCCCCCGTGACCGCATGGGTTTTCTCCCAGATCTTCGGTTGCCTCCCACACTCCAAAGACGAACAGGTATGTAGGTTAATTGGCTCGATGTATGTGTAAATTGTCCCCAGTGTGTGACGGATAGTGTTAATGTATGGGGATCGCTGATCGGTGCGGACTCGGTGGGCCGAAGGGCTGTTTCCGTGCTGTATCTCTAAACTAAACTGAACGCCTGCTCGTAACTTGCGTTTAGGTCCATTATGCTGGAGTAACTCAGTGGGACTGGCAGCATCTCTGGGGAGAAGGAATGGGTGACGTTTCGCTTTGAAGAAGTTCTCCTCTCTCCGAAGAAAGTTCAGCGACATCTGCTCCCCCCCCCCCTCCAAAAAGGAAGAAGGGTTTTGACCCGAAATATCACCCATTCCTTCTCTCCAGAGATGCTGCCTGGCCCACTGAGTTACTCCAGCATTTTGTATTTACCTTCTATTTAAACCAGCATCTCCAGTTCTTTCCTACATAGGTGTCGGAAGGAACTGCAGATGCTGGTTTAAACCAAAGGTAGTCACAAAGAGACAGAGTAACTCCGCAGATCAGGCAGCGTCTCTGAAGAGACGCAATAAGTGACGTTTTGGGTCTGAAGAAGGGTCTCGACCCAAAACGTCACCTATTCCTTTTCTCCAGACATGCTGTCTGACCCGCTGAGTTACTCCAGCATTTCGTGTCTATCAGAGGACAGAAAATACAATCGAGCCATTTACAGTGTATAGATACATGATTGGATAAAACGTTTAGTGCAAAGTAAAGACAGTATAGTCAGATCAAAGATAGTCCAAGGATCACCAATGAGGTAGATAGGACTGCTCGTACCTTGCAGGGCCACAGGCAAGGCTTCCTTCTGAATGTTGGTTGGAGATTTCCATCCCAGTTGCTCACACGCCTCACACAATACCTCAGTCACGCCCTTTAATACAAGCGATCAGGAGAATTCAAGACTGAACAACACCAATACATCTGTAGAAAAACCCTCCAACTCCCTGGGCAGGGACAACGAAGGAGGATGACGAGAAGGGGAAGGGAGTGTTGAGAGGATGAGAGAAGGTAGTTGGTTTCCAGGGCATTGGGGCTGGAGGAAAACCATTAGAACTGGGGTGGGGTAACCTCAGGGGCAGCCTCCACCCACCCTCCCCCCTCCTCCCTCCTCCCTGGGGGATACCCGAGGGGGATGGGACAGGAGGGTTCTTCTGCACAAGCATCCATCTAACCTCCCCTTCCTCATCTGACCTCTATTCCTCTCTCTCACCTCCCTCAGCCCTCCATCTCCTCTTCATCTCCACTCCTCCCCCTCAACTCCACCCCTCTCCCTCATCTCTTCATCTAAACCCCTCCTCCTCCGCTGCCCTACCCTCCCTCGCTCCCTACCCTCCCTCACATCCTTCAACCCTCCCTACCTAACTCCCTCCTCTCCCACCACCTCCCTCCCACCCCTCCCCCTCCCTCCCCTAAACCCTCCCTCTCTCCCCTTACCCTCCCTACCTCGTTCCTCCCTCCCACCTCCCATCCCTCCCCACCCTCCCTCCCTACCCTCCTCCCCCCCCAACCCACCCCCTCCCTACCCTCCCCACCCTACCCCCTCCTACCCTACCCTCCCTCCTCTCCCTACCCACCCCCCCTCCTCCTCCCCCCACCCCCCCACCCTCCTCTAACCCACCCCCTCCCTCCCCTCCCTCCCTCCCCCTCCCTTCCCTACCCTCCCCACCCCCTGCCCCCCTCCCCCTCCTACTCTCCCTCGTTTCCCTACCCTCACCCTCCCTCCCTCCTCCCGCCCCCCCTCCCCTCCCATTCCCCCTCCCTCCCTCCCCCTCCCCTACCTACCCTCTCCCAACCTTCCGTCCCTACCCTCCCTCCCTACCCTCCCCTCCCTACCTCCTCTAACCCACAACCACCCTCTACAGCCCCCGTATCATCTCCCCTCCTCCCTCACCCTCCCCTCAGCTCCCCTACTCCCCTCCCCATGTGCCCCGGCCCCGACCCCGCTCCCCGACCCTCCGCTTTCCCGGCATCGCCATTTACCAAATCTCTGAAGCTCTGCGGCTCCGGCTGCGGCTGCGGCTCCAGTCCCCGCTGCGTCTCCGCTCCGGCCCCGGCTCCCCCTGTGGCGCGGCCGCGGGGCTCCCCGTGCCCGGCCCCGGCTCCATCCCCGCCTTTGGTCCCCGCTCCCCGGGCCCTCACCCGCCGCGTCCGCCATCTTGCCTCTGCTGCCTCCCATTGGGCATGCGCCAACCCCAGTGCCTGCTGGGAGTTGTAGTTCCCCATGGCCTTTGGGCCTGACCTCCTGCTGAAGATAGACACACAGGGTGTTCATGACTCCCAACTCATGCCCCTGCCCCCCTACATGCCCCTGTCCCACTCATGCCCCTGTCCCACCTCTCATGCCCCTGTCCACTCATGCCCCTGTCCCACACATGCCCCTGTCCCGCTCATGCCCCTGTCCTTCTGACCCACCTCAGCCGCTCATGCCCCTGTCCACAATCATGCCCCTCCCCACCCACCCCTGTGCCCCTGTCCCACTCATGCCCTGTCCTGTCCCACTCATGCCCCTGACCTGATCCACTCATGGTCCTGTCCTGTCCTGACCCGCTCATGCCCCTGTCCTGCCCTGTCCGCTCATGCCCCTGTCCCACTCATGCCCCTGTCCCCTCATGCCCCTGGCCCGTCCTTGCCCCCCCTGACCCACTCCCCCCATGCCCCTGTCCAATGCCCCCCCTCTCATGCCCCCCCGTCATGCCCCCTGTCATGCCCCTGTCCCACCACCCACTCATGCCCCTGTCCTGTGCCCCTGTCCCACTCATGCCCCTGGCCATGCCCCTGTCCCTCCTCATCCTGACCCACTCATGCCCCTGTCCTGTCCCAAACTCATGCCCCTGTCCCTGACCCACTCACCTCATGCCCCTGTCCTTCCTGTCCCCACTCATGCCCCTGTCCCTCACCTGTCCCACTCATGCCCCCTGTCCCTGTCCTGTCCCCACTCATGCCCCTGTCAAGCCCTGGCCCACTCATGCCCTGTCCCACTCATGCCCCTGTCCCACTCTGTGCCCCATCCCTCTCATTGCCTGTCCCACTCATGCCCCTATCCCTCTCTAGCCCCTGTCCCACTCATGCCCCTGTCCCTCAACACCGGTCCCACGCATGCCTGTCCTGACCCACGTCCTGTCCCACTCATGCCCCACCCCTGCCCTCTGCCCTCTGACCCACTCATCCCTGTCCTGTCCCATCATGCCCCTATCCCTCTCATGCCCCTGTCACACGCATGCCTCATCCCTCTCCCACTCATGTCCCCTCAAGCCCCTGTCCCACTCATGCCCCTGTCCCTCCATGCCCCTGCCACTCATGCCCCTGTCCCACTCATGCCTCCTGTTCCATGACCCACAACATGCCCCTGGCTGTCCCACTCATGCCACTGTCTGCCCCGTCCCACTCATGATGCCCCTGTCCTGACCCACTCATGCCCCTGTCCTGTCCCACTCATGCCCCTGTCCTGACCCACTCATGCCCCTGTCCTGTCCCACTCATGCCCCTGTCCTGTCCCACTCATGCCCCTGTCCTGACCCACTCATGCCCCTGTCCTTCCCAACTCATGCCTGTCCTGTCCCCCTGCCGTCCCACAATACCCCCTGTCCCGCTAATACCCTGTCCCGCTAATGCCCTGTCCCGCCCCTCCCATGCCCCTGTCCCACTTAGGACCTAACTGACGAAACCTCTGGAGACAATTGCGCCCCACCAAGGTTTCCGTGTGGTTCCCGGAGGTTTTTGTCCTCCGGCGACCACCTTCAACTAGCATCGCAACCGGCTTCGACTAAAAAATTACCGATTTTTAAAACGGAAACCACTTTCGACCATTAGGGAGACTGACAAAAACCTCCGGGAACCGCACGGAAACCTTGGGTGGGGCGCAAAGTCTCCAGAGGTTTACGTTCAGGTTTCCTAAGTGGGACAGGGGCATAAGTGGGACGGGCATAAACTCAGCAAGGTCAGGCAGCATCTGTGGAAAATATGGATAGACTGAGAGTCAGGGGAGAGGAAAACAAGAGAGGTGAAAAGGTACAACGAACAAATGGATGGAAGTTATGCAGAAGGACAAATCAAAGTCAGCAATGGAGATCAGGAAAGGGGAGCAAGCCCCACAATGGTTTCATTGTAGCTGTGGTGAAGGGGGGCACACATCGGTAAACTTAATCAGGTGGACAGTGAAACTAGTTGGTTAAAGTTGCGGCACAGCATAGAGTTCTGCCCTCACAGCCGCCACAGACAGGGGTTCGATCCTGACCTCGAGTTTGATGTTCTCGCCCATGACCTGCGTGAGTTTCTCTGGAGCTCCGGTTTCTCTCACACTCCAATGACGTACAGTTTGTGTAATTGGCATGGTATATAATGTAAATTGTCCCTGTGTGTGCAGATGGTATTAAGGGCGGGGATCGCTGGTCGGCGTGGACTCCGCGGCCAAAGTTCCCCTGTCTGGGGGGCACATCCTCTCGAAAACTAACCTAAACTATGGTGGGGGAAAACAGAGGGATAGGGAATGCAGGGTTACTTGAAATTAAGATATCGATATTCATACGGCTGATTGTTTGAGCTGCCCAATCAAAAATAATTGTGAGGTAAATTCCTCCAATTTGAATGGGGCTCAACCTTGAAAAAACACCCCCCTGAAACGTCACCCAATTCTTGTTTCCAGAGATGCTGCCTGACCCTGAGTTTCTCCGCTTTTGTGATTTTCTTCGGAGCAAAACCATCATCTGCAGTTCCTTCCCACGCGTTTCCTGAAAGTTAGACAGTGCTGAGTAACGCATGGGTCAGGGCACATCTCGTGAGAACATGGATTGGTGGTGTTTCGGTCGAGACCCTTCCCAGACGAGAGTCCATGACAGCGGGATACTAGAGGTATAAAAGGTACAAACAAACAAATAACAAAAGATCAAAAGGCAAATGTCCAATTAGCTGCAAGAGGGTATTTTTAGTTTTAGTTTGAGAGATACAGCTGAAACAGGCCCTGTGAGTCGATGCCAACCAGCGCTCCCCACATTACATATCCTACACACAAAGGACAATTTACACTTTTTACATAGACAATTAAAACCAGGGGCGGAAATCCTGTGGGTACAGGGGAACAACGTGAGGTGGGGGACAATCCCCCCCCCTCCCTCCTAGTTTTTGTCATCCTACTATAGCGCCGCGTCTATCTAAGGCCGAATCGGCCCTATTAACGGGCCTTTCGGCGCCTGACACGCTTAGAATCAAACTCGGCATCGAGGCGATCGAGGCCCCCGCGAGAAGCCCCCGCCGGCCGATCAAAGACCCCGTGAACTGGCGAATTCAAAAGCCACGGCCGAAGCCTCGTGCGCTGTCTGACGAAGTCCTTTTTCTCCCCCACTAGCGCCTCTGTCTGATGTGAGCTCACCTTGCTGCTGAACAACTCGACACCAGCGCCGAGAGCTCGCTCCGCCAACCACTCTTGCTTTGGTTTATTTTGACAGCGGGCCTCCACTTTCGGCCCACGGCTGAAACCTCGCGTGTGTGCGCCGCCTTGCACGCGCGGCCGCCAAGAAAGTATGTCCTCCCCCCGACCCCCCCAATGTTTGATAGCAATTTCCGCCTGAATTAACTACCACATGTACGCTTTAGAGTGAGGAGTAATACCGAGAGCCCGAGAAAACCCACGCAGGTCACGGGGAGAAACATATAAATTATTAAAAAGGTTTGGAACACGCTAGCGGCAGGAAAAATGTCCGATGTCGCCTAAGTGGGACAGGCCCTTGTGTGCGTGGAGTCGCTGGTCGCGCGGTCTCGTGAGCCGGAGGGCCAGTTTCCACGTTGTATCTCTAAAAGTTAAAAAAGCGAGACTGTTCACATCAAGGAAGGGTCCCGCTTCTGGAGCTAGTCGCGACCTCATTATGTCGCCATGAATTTTTCAACATGTTGAAAAATTAGCGGCGACCAGAATGAAGCCGCCATGGAGAGTAGCGAGAATCCTCGTGCCGAAGGTGCAGTGGGATTGGGTTGCCAGGAGGGCGTAGGTTGTTGTAGGTTGTGCTGACCGGTGAATTTCATTGGCTCACTGGGGGGAAAAAAAACATAAGCAGTAGTTTTCAGAATGAAGGATTCTCGACCAGTAATGTTAATGTCCGCTAAGCTTCAGAGCCGTGTATCTCTGGCTTCGTAAAAAAGTGGTCTCCACTCTTCTCCCCCCCCCCCTCCCCTCCCCTTTTACAGGACCTACATGACCCTTCCCGCACACTGTGCTTTTCACACCAGTCGCCGTATATTACCGCGCCAATCTTTCCTGTTATCGCGTGCGTGTCTATCACATTGGCCTTTGCACCGGTGATATTCACTATTTTCACTCAAGACAGCGCTCCCCGCTTTGCCCATGTCTCCCACCTGCCATAACGCGCTGGTGAAGGAGCAGATGTTTGAGGCGCTGTTCCTCCAACTTGCGGTGTATGCTCACTTGGCCGTGGAGGAGGCCCAGGACCGAGAGGTCGGATACGGATTGGGAGGAGGAGTTGAAGTGCTGAGCACCGGGAGGTCGGCTCGTCTTTGGTTAATTATTGCGGACCGAGCGGAGGGTGTTCAGCCTCGGGGGTGCTTGGGGATGTCTGCATCCTTTGGCGCTTGAACATTGAATTTTCTCATTCTGGTTAACCATTGCTGTCTCCTCCCCTTCCCACCTCTCCCTCAGCCCTCGGGCCCTGGCATTCCCTCATCTCTATCTCCCTCCCCCACCCCAGTCGCATCAGCTTCTCATTTTCACACCACAAACTGCTTACAATGGCTTTGTTTCCCTTTATCATATCGTTACTTGTTTGCATATCTTTCATTTCACTGTTCCTATCTCTCCACATCACCGTCTATATCCCTCGTTTCCCTGATCCCTGACCAGTCTGAAGAAGGGTCTCGACCCGAAACGTCGCCTATCTCCTTCGCTCCTTAGATGCTGCTGCACCCGCTGAGTTTCTCCAGCCTTTTGTGTACCCGCGCTGGTTGAAGGAAGTGATTTGTGTGTGCGCGTGTGTTCCACTCTGACAGTCTCCTGAAAATTTCAGGCCCATAACACTGTCCTACATATATATACGAGGGACAAATTACACATACACCAAGCCAATTGACCTCAGTAACTGCATGTCTTTGGAGTGTGGGAGGAAACCGAAGATCTCGGAGAAAACCCACGCAAGTCACGGGGAGAACGTGCAAACTCCGTACAGACAGCGCTTATAGTCGGGATCGAACCCGGGTCCCTGGCGCTGCGAGCGCTGTAAGGGAGCAACTGTACAGCTGCACCAACGTGCCACCGTTCCTCGTTCTCCGCCGCTTCCCCTCCCCCCCCCCCCCCCCGCCACTGTCTCCTTTGTTCCCGGCAGTGCGGACACCCCCCCCCCCCCCCCCACCCTCAGATGGAATGAAAAAGGGTCACACCAAGTGATTAACGATCCAGACAAGACAGATCACAAAGGATTACATTGGGAGGGGAGTTACAAGCGTAAGCGATCTTTTGAGTTTGACATCTTGGCGTCTGTGAGTGGGAAATAAGCCCTAGCATTAGCAAGAATTAATGGTCAAACTGGAAAGAAGATGCAGCCTGTCATGCGAGGTCCAGAACGACTAGGAATTTGGGCATGATTTGGGCACTGCTCTCTGCCAGACACCTCGTGAGAGGAGGACAAACTGATGTTCTGCATTCTGTGTAGGAGAAATCCATGCCCCATTCCTTAAAAGGAGAGTTTTGGGCGGAAAAAGTTCCTCGTCCTCAGCATTGGGCAGCACAGGTTCAATACAGAGTGAATCTCCCTCTACACTGCCCCATCACACACTGGGAAGGTGCTACACCCTATATCAGGGGCAAGAGATTTTTGTTTTAGAGATACAGCGCGGAAACAGGCCCTTTGGCCCACCGTGTCCATGACGACCAGTGATCCCCCACACTAACACTATCCTACACGCACTAGGGACATCGTTGGAGTGTGGGAGGAAACAGGAGATCTCGGAGAAAACCCACGCGGGTCACGGGGAGAACGTACAAACTCCGCACATCTTTATTATCACGTTTCCTGAGTGCTTGCATACCCAGAGGAAACGAAAAAAACGTTGCTCAACCTGTGTCCATTCATGTGCGGTAAAAAATACATAGAATAAAATATACAAATGAGCTCCATACAAGCTGCATGAGTACAATACAAGAGGAAAAAACGAGAGCGAGCAATAGCTGTGTTGGTAAAAGGAAAAATAAGCCAGGTATACGAAGGAACTGCAGATGCTGGTTTACACCAAAGTTAGACACAAAATACTGGAGTAATTCAGAGGGACAGAAGCATCTCTGGAGAGAAGGAGGGATTCATAACGGGAGCAAATTGAGGAACAGCACCTCAATTCAACACGCATCTGCTCTCCAAGATCCTGCCTGTCCCCTGATTACTCCAGGTTAGGGGGACTATATACTTTGGGTTAAACCAGCATCTGCAGTTCCTTCCTAAACCCGAGCGATACCACCTTCTTCTGCCGTGTAGCAACAGGGCAGTAAAGGTGGAAACAGCTCCACATCCCAGCCCATGGACAAGCAAAGTGTTTTCCAATAGTCGACCTCAAAACCTCAGCAAAAAAAGCCCTTCATACATAACCCCAGTTTACTTTCTTCTGCGCCCCCAAACCAAATGCAGAAATGTTTAATAATTCCGGTTCTCTCTCGCGTTTAAAGACCCAAAGTTGTATACATTCCCCAGAGAATCTTCAGTTAGTCAATTTGAGGAGCTGCAGGTCGATATTTCCCCCCACCTTTAGGTAGTTGAACAAGTGTAACCCAGACCGGTTGGGAAATGTCATATGATGACAATCCTGGGAGACGATATTAAATTCCGCTCCGTCAAAATAGATGATGACCTATCAAAGAAAAAATGGGAAACAAATTAGGGGCAACATGGTGGCGCAGCGGTAGAGTTGCTGCCTCGCAGCGCCAGAGACCCGGGTTCGATCCTGACTACGGGTGTTGTCTGTACGGAGTTTGTACTTTCTCCCCGTGACCTGCATGGGTTTTTTTCCCGGCTGCTCCAGTTTCCTCCCACTCTCCAAAGAAATACAGGTTGGTAGGCTAATTGTCTTCTGTAAAATTGCCCCTAGTGTGGAGGGAGTGGGCGACAAACCGGGATGACATAAAACTCATGTGAACGGATGATCGATGGTTGGCGTAGAGTCAATGGGCCTGTTTCCGCGCTGTAGTTTAGTCAAATTGTAAACTGTCCCTAGTGCGAGTGCAGGATAGTGTTAAGGGCCTGTCCCACCAGCGTGCGACTCCATGCGGCAAGCACGACCTAACGTGGTCGCTTGAGCCGTACGCCTCGCCGGAGACGTATGGAGTTGTGCTGAGCTGGTCCCGACATCGCGCGGGGCTCCGAAAAACTGACCGTGTTCAAAAATTCCGCGCGGCAACGGCCTGTCGGCCAGCAGCTGCCTCGACGACATCCGCACCGCCTCAACTTTGTGCCTCCGTGACCCTCTCTGCGTGCCTGTGTGTCCTTCTCTGTGTGCCTCAGTGTCGCCCTCTGTGTGTGCCTCCGTGTCCCTCTGACCCTCTGTGCGTGCCTGTGTCCCCTCTGTATTCCTCCGTGTCCCTCTGTGTGCGCCTCCGTGTCCCTCTGTGTGTGCCTCCGTGTCCCTCTGTGTGTGCCTCCGTGTCCCTCTGTGTGCGCCTCCGTGCCTCCTCTCTGTGTTGTGTGCATCATTTGTGTCCTCTGTGCGTGCCTCCGTCTGTCCCTCTGTGTGTGCTCCGTGTCCCCTCTGTGTGTGCCTCCGTATTGTCCCCTGTGAGTTCCTCTGTGTGCGCCTCCGTGTCCCCTCTGAGTGTGTGTCCCTCTGTTGTGGCGCCTCCGTGTCCCCTCTGGTGTGTGCCTCCGTGACCCTCTCTGTGTTTGCCTTCCCTCTCTGTGTGTTTGCACTCCGTGTCCCCTCTCTGTGTGTGCCTCCGTGAAAAACCCTCTCTGTGTTTGTGCCTCCGTCCCCTCTGTGTGTGCCTCCGTGACGCTCTCTGTGTGTGCCTCCGGTTCCCCTCTGTGTGTGCCTCCGTGTCCCCTCTCTGTGTGTTGCCTCCGTGACCCTCTCTGTGTGTGTGCCTCCAGTGTCCCTTGTGTGTGCCTCCGTGACCCTCTCTGTTGTGTGCCTCCGTGTCCCCTCTGTGTGTGCCTCCGAGGACCCTCTCTGTGTGTGTGCCTCCGTGACCCTCTCTGTCCCACTCTGTGTGCCTGTGTCGCCCTCTGTGTGTGCCTCCGTGAATCCCCTCTCTGTGTTGCCTCGTGACCCTCTCTGTGTGTGCCTCCGTGACCCTCTCTGTGTGTGCCTCCGTGACCCTCTCTGTGTGTGACCCTCCTGTGTACCCTCTCTGTGTGTTGCCTCCGTGACCTCATCTCTGTGTGTGCCTCCGTGACCCTGCTGTGTGTGCCTCCGTGACCCTCTCGTGTGTGTGCCTCCGTGACCTCTCCTACTCCTGTGTTGTGCCTTCCGTGACCTCTCTGTGTGTGTGTGCCTCCGTGACCCTCTCTGTGTGTGTGCCTCCGTGACCCTCTCTGTGTGTCCCTCTCTGTGTGTGACCTCCTGTGGTGTGTGTGCCTCCGTGACCCTCATGTGTGTGCCTCCGTGACCCTCTCTGTGTGTGTGCCTCCGTGACCCTCTCTGTGTGTGCCTCCGTGTCCCTCTCTGTGTGTGTGCCTCCGTGACCCTCTCTGTGTGTGTGCCTCCGTGTCCCTCTCTGTCCTTGCGAACTTACCGCGGACATTGCTCCAACTTCGCGTCACTCACCCGACCTCGCTTCCGGTTTGGTCGCGCTCGCCGCATGCAGGCACATGCTGGTGGGACCGGCCCTGTAGGGCGAACACTCGACCTCCGCGCGGCCCCCGCTTCCGGTTTGGTCGCGCTTGCCGCATGCAGGTCGCATGCTCGTGGGACACTCTTACCTTGAAATTATCAGAATTCTTAAACGGAAAGTCAAGAGTCTTGTTCTCTGCCTCCCACATGCCCTGTTTTCGGCTGTTCACGGCTACAGAATGTTGGCTGGAATCAAACCGAGGGTTAAAATGCAGAGCGAGGTTTTCAGCATCCTGTCCAATATTAATTTCGAATCTGGAACTAAAGTAGATCAGACTTCATTAACCGCCTCCTCCACACAACACAAGAACTTTGGCTCGACCATTATCCGAAAAGCTCCAAGAACAGGTGCGCAGCGGCAGAGAGGCTGCCGCACAGCGTCACAGGCCCGGGTTTGATCCCGACTACAGGCGCTGTCTGTATGGAGTTCGTACGTTCTCCCCGTGACCTGCGTGGTTTTTCTCCGGAAGCCCCGGTTTCCTCCCACACTCCAAAGACGTACAGGTTTGTAGGTTAATTGGCTTGGGTAAAATTATAAATTGTCTCTGTGTGTAGGATAGTGTTGGTGTGCGGGGATCGCTGGTCTCCGAGACCTTCGGTTTCCTCCCACAATCTAAAGGCGTACAGGTTGGCCGGTTAATTATTTGTTTAATTTGCTTGGTACGAATGTAAAATTGTCCCCAGTGAGTGCGGGGATCGCTGGCTGGTGCGGTCTCGGTGGGCTGAAGGGCCTGTTTCCGTGCTGTAGCTCGAAAACTAAAAGTTAAAAATAACATAGCTCCAAGATCAATTTTGATGCAAAATAGTTTTTAAACTGTCTGAGGCACTGAGCACTCTGGATTTAAAAAAACAATTGTTGGAGGAACTTGTTTAGTTTAGAGACACAGCGCGGAAACAGGCCCTTTGGCCCACCCAGTCCGCACCGACCAGCGATCCCCACACACTAACACTATCCCACACATACTAGGGACAATTTACATTTACACCAAGCCTATCAACCAACAAACCTGTACGTCTTTGGAGCGCGGGAGGAAACTAACCCACGTGGTCTTGGGGAGAACACTCTGTACACACAGCACCCAAAGTTAGGATCGAACCAGGGTCTCTGCTGCTGTGAGACAGGAACTCTACCGTTGCGTCCCTGTACTGCCCTCAGATTAGTTTGGGTGTCAGGGGCTACGGGGAGAACGCACGAGAACGGGGTTAAGAGGGGAAGATAGATCAGCCATGATTGAATAGAGGAGAGACTTGATGGGCCGAATTGTCTAATTCTGCTCCTATGAATTATGGGCATGAACACAATAATTAAGCAGCGTCTGTGGAGCCACAAAAGATGGGTCAATGTTTCAAGAGGGAGGCGTCCAGTATAAGGAGGTGGACACACATTGAGTAGTCAGGAATAATGCTGATAGAACAAAGTATGGCACAGTACAGATCAGGAACAGGCACTTTGGCCCACAATGTCCTCATGCCAAGATCGACTAATCTCATCTTATCCCTATCCCTCCATTCCTTTCCCACCCATATGCCGATCCAAAACCCTTTTACACACCACCATCCTCACATCTACCTCCCCCACCACCCCTGGCGGCACGTTCCAGGCGCTCACCACCCTCTGTGTAAAAAAAAAACTTGTCCCGTACATCTCCTTTAAATTTTGCCCCTCTCGCCATAAAGTTGTGCCCTTTAGTTTCTGGCATTTTCACCCTGGCACTCTACCCTATTTCTGCCTCGTATAGTTTCATATACTTCTACTGGGTTTATATACTTCAACTTCCGGTGTTCCAGAGAAAACAATCCAAGTCTAACTTCTAATCGTTAACACCTAATCCACGCATCATTCTGGTTTGGTGCGCAAGGACAGGGTTCTCTGGCACTATGAGGCAACAGTTCCACCAACTGCACCACCAAAGTTACATAGAATTCAGCAAACAGAGAGGGAACAGAAAATCTGTATTGCATTTAGTTTACTTTAGATTAGAGACACGCTGCATAAACAGGCTCTCACTGAATTATGTGAAAAAAAATCCACATTTAAAATTGTAATTCAATTTTTCCCTCCACCATGTTCATTGACAATCGCGCAGAAGATTCAATTCAATTCAATTCAATTCAATTCAATTCAAATTTAATGTCATTGCACAGATACAAGTATGGGTACAACGAAATGCAGTTTAGTGTCAGTACGTAGTGATAGCAATGTTTAGATAAGTACATATAAATAAATACAGATGTGGGAATCTATCGGCGGGACTCCGAGTTCAGCAGTGCGATGGTGTTATTGTAGAAGCTACTCCTCATCCTGCTGGTGCAGGACCTGAGGCTCCCTGCAAATTCACGTTGCAAAAAGTCGAGACTTTCCCTTGGAACGCAATGCCCCCTAACACGAGGGGTCACATGGATCGTACGGGAAGGTTTAGTTGAGCTGAGTTTAGACATACAGCATGGAAACAGGCCCTTCAGCCACCGACTCCGCGTAGACCGGCGATCCCCGCACACACTCAACACTATCCTAGTCAGAACACTGACCACCTCATAGTCGGGATCGAACCTGGATCCCTGGCGCTCTGAGGCCGCGACTGTTCCGCTGGGCCAGCGTTCCGGTGTTCAGAGGAGAATTGGTCAGGGCAAGGCTAGAGACGGAGGCCGCAGGTATCTGGTGTGGGTGCGGGGGAGGGGGTGTGGGCATCGGAAGCCTGGCAGCGCTGGGTTTGGCAGGACCGGGAGTAACAAACATAGAAACATAGAAAATAAGGGGCACGAGTAGGCCATTTGGCTCTTCGAGCCAGCACTGATCATGGCCTATCATCCAAAACCAATACTCCATTCCTGCTTTAACCTCATATCCCTTCATTCCTTTAGCCCTTAAGAGCTAAATCTAACTCTCTCTTCAATACATCCAGTGAATTGGCCTCCACTGCCATTCTGTGGCAGAGAATGCCACAGATTCACAACTCTCTGGGTGAAAAGGTTTTTCCTCATCCCACTCCGAAATGGCCTGCCCCTTATTCTTAAGCTGCGACCCCTGGTTCAGGGCTCCCAGAACATGGGGGAGCATTTTTCCTACATCTAGCCTGGCAAGGAGGAAAACAGACGATGATTCATCTCTTACCTCTGCGATACTTTTCTGATCTTTCCTTGGACTTCTAGAGTGCTAAGAGGCGCCAGTATCATATCCTGTAATATCAGCTCCTGTGGGAAGGAAAAACTTCCTGAGATGGCAATATTAACATAGAAAATAGGTGGAGTAGGCCAGTCGGCCCATTGAGAGCCAGCACCACCATTCAACGTGATCATAGCTCAGCGGAACAGGTGGCATGTGCGCCAGAGGTGAGAATGAACATTTGACGATTTACCTCCCCCCCCTTGACTCCATTCAAGGACCCAAGCAGTCCTTCCAGGTGCGACAGAGGTTCACCTGCACCTCCTCCAACTTCTTCTACTGCATCCGCTTGCTCCAGCCCTGAATCCAGTCTGAAGAAGGGGTTTCCGCCCAAAATGTTGCCCATTTCCTCCGCTCCACGGACGATGCTGCCGCACCCGCTGAGTTGCTCCAGCACTTTTGGCTACCTCCCGCTGCTCTGGATGTCAGCTGCCCTACATCGGTGAGACCAAGGCGATCGCTTCGCCCAACACCTCCGCTCCGTCCGCATTAACCAACCCGACCTCCCGGTGGCTCAGCACTTCAACTCGCCCTCCCATTCCCAATCCGACCTCTCAGTCCTGAGTGAGCACCACCGTAAATTGGAGGGGCGGCACCTCATATTTCGCTTGGGTAGTTTGCACCCCAGCGGCGTGAACATTGACATCTCTAATTTCAGGTGGTCCTTACCAAAGCTAGTATCTTTGGTCCTTACTTTCTCCTCCCCTTCCCAGCTCTCCCTCAGGCCTCTGCCTCCACCTCTTCCTTTCTTCCTCCCGCCCCCACCCTCACATCAGTCTGAAGCAAGGTTCTCGCTCCCGAAACATTGCTCCGTGGATGCTGCCTGACCCGCTGAGTTTCTCCAGCATTTTTGCCCACTGACAATGAATGAGGCCGTTCGCTTGATTCGGGCGGTGGCGTCTGGAGCGGCCCGTGGGGGGGGGGGGGGCGGGGAGGGGGGCAGGGGGGGAGGGGGGGGAGCGCGAGGCCCCGCCGCCGCCGCCCTTTGAATCGCGCTGGCGGTTGGGCGCGCGCGGCCTCCCCGCGCCACGGGCGCCCCCGGCTCACCGTCGCCTGCCCCCCCTCACGCCACAGCGCTGATGGCGTAGGCCGCTCCCGGCCCTCAGCACGGGGCGCCTGGATTGGCGACCACCGACGCCGCCGCTCCCCCCATACCAGACCAGACATCCCCCTCCTCCACAGAGCAGACAACACCCCCCCCTCCTCCCCCACACAGACCAGACACAGGGACCCACCTCACAGACCAGAACCACCCCTCCCCCCCCCCCTCCCCCCACACCCCCTCAGACCAGAGACACCCCCGAGACTCACCCACCAGACCAGAAGACACCCCACCCTCCCTCACAGACCAACACCCCACCCCTCCTCCACACCAGGTCACCCCCCCCTCCCCCACTCACTGACCAGACACCCCCCTCCACCCACCCCCGCCTCCCGAGCAGTCTCCCTCCCCCTCCAGACCCCCTCCCCCACCGACAGACACACCCACCCACTCCTCCCCCCTCCCCCCATCACCCCCCCCCACCCCTCCCCCACACAGACCACCGGTCACCCCCCCTCCACACCACCCCCTCCACGCCCCCACAGCCAGACACCCACCCCTTCCTCCCTCCACACTCCCCCCTCCCCCATTCCCCCACCCAGACCATAAAGGACCTGACAGCCCAACACCCCCCTCCTCACAGGACAGACCACTCTCTCCTCCACCTCAGGACCCAGAACCAGTAAAGACACCCCCACCCCCTCCCCCACCAGCCCCCCCCACAGACAGACACCACTCCTCCACAGAGAACCACCCACCCCCTCTCCCAGACACTCCCACCACACCCCCCCTCCAAGCCGGACTCCACCCCACCCACCCACCCAGACCAGACACCATACCCACCCAGACACCCCGCCCCAGACCCCCACCAGGAGACCAGCCCACACCCCCCCTCCCCCAAGTCCCAGACCACCCCCAACCTCTCCCCCCACCCCAGCGACCACCAGACACCCCCCCCCCCCTCCCCCACAGACCAGACACCCCTTCCTCCACCCCAGAACAGACACCCCCCCCAAAGAGGTAGACACCCCCCCCCCTCCCCCACAGACCAGGACACCCCCCCCCCCCCACCCCACAGACCAGACCAGACCCCCCTCATCCACAGAGAACCCAGACCACCCCCCCCTCCCCCCCACAGACACCAACCCTCCTCCCAGACGACACACCACCTCCCCCCAAGACCAGACACCCTCTCCCCCTCCCAGACCTGACACCCCCCTCCCCCACAGGAGGAGCAGCAGACACCCACCCCCCCCACCCACTTCAGACTCCACAGAACACGACACCCACCCCCCCCCAGACCCTCAGGACACCCACAGACACCCCACCAGGACACCCCCTCCCTCCCCACAGACCATCACCCCACCTCCACAGAACCAGACACCCCCCTCCCCCACAGACCAGACATCTCCCCCCCTCCTCCACAGAGCAGACAAGACACCCCCCCCCCCCTCCCCCCACAGCCAGACCAGACACCACCCACCCTCTCCACAGACCAGACACACACCCCCTCTCCACAGACCATACACCCCACCCCCCTCCCCATCAGGACACAGAACACAACCCCTCCTCACCAGACCAGACACCCAACTCCCCCAACCCACAGACAGACCACCCCCTCTCCACAGACCAGACACCCCCCTCCCCCACCACCAGCAGGACCCTCCCCCCTCCCAGACAGATCACCACCCCCTCCCCACAGACCCAGACCACTGGACACCCCCCTCCCTTCCACAGACCAGACACCCCCTTCCTTCCACCACAGACCAGACACCCCCTCCTCCTCCACAGACAGACAGACACCCCCCCTCCACCCCCCCTTCCCCCACAGACACGCAGACCCCAACCCACTCCTCATCCTCCACCTCCTCCTCCAGACAGACCAGACACCCACCCCTCCCCCACAGACCAGACAGGACCCCCTCCTCCCCAGACCAGACCACCCACTCCCACCCACCTCCTCCCCCTCAGACACCCCCCCCCTCTCCCCAGACCAGACCAGACCAGACACCCCCCCTTCCACCAGACAGACACCCCCCCTGCAGGACACCCACCCCTGACACAGGACCAGACCACCCTCCCTCCTCCACAGGACCAGACCACCCACCCTCCCCAGACCACAGACCCAGGACACCCCCCCTTCACCAACCAAAGTTCCCCCACCACTAGACCAGACACACCCCCCTCCCCACCCAGGAACAGACACCACCCATCCTCCCACAGACCAGACCGACCCCCCTCCCCTCATCAGACCAGAACCCCCTCCTCCCCCAGACAGTCCCCCCTTTTAGACCCCCCTCCCCCCACACAGACACAGACCACCCACCCCTCAGGACCCAGCACATCACAGACCAGACACCCACCCCCCTACCCACCCACACACAGACAGACACCCCCCCACACAGACCACACCAGACCAGGGACACCCACCTCCCACCCACCAACAGACAAGGACACCCCCTCCTCCCCAGAGCAGACACCGCCTCCCCACAGTCCAGACACCCCCTCCCCCCCCAGACCAGACACCTCCTCCCCCCCCCAGACCAGATTTACCCCACCAGAGCAGACACACCCTCCTCTCCTACAAACATACATATTCCGACTCTGACCAGACACCCCCCCCTCTCCAAAGATAAAAGAAAGGACACCCCCCTCCCACCCCAGACAGACCAGAAACCCCTCCCTCCAGACCACACCCTCGCAGACTAGGACACCCCTCCCCCCCCCCCCCAGACCAGACCTACCTCCCATGCCAAGGACACCCCCAGACCAGGCACCCCTCTCCCCCCCCCTCAAGACTAGACACTCCCCCCCCCCCCCTATGTTGACAGGCTGATTAAAGCCAAGAGATGTCAGGCATCTGGAAGCAGCAAGTGAAAAATGAGTGACAATGTTCGATGCACTGAGACATGTAAGTATAATGCATTATGAAATATTAACCGAAGGAGTCAAAAATGCTGGACAAACTCTGAAGAAGGGTTTCGACCTGAAACGTCGCCTATTTCCTTCCCTCCATAGATGCTGCCTCACCTGCTGAGCCCCCCCCCCCCCCCCCCCCCCCCCCCCCCCCCCCCCCCCCCCCCCCCCCCCCCCCCCCCCCTTTCTCCAGCATTTTTGTCTACCTATGAAATATTGAGTGTCATAATACTGTGATTCATTCATTTTCTGACTATTATCATAAATGTGATCACTTCAATTAAAAATAGAGGCTGACTTTGTTAATTGTCTGAGTTTCGATTGCTGGAAGCAGGCTCATAAACATTAGGTGCAGTCGTGTAAGCCTACATTTACAATTTGTTTTCTTAGGTCTACGTTTGTGCCTGCTAATGTCGATTTCAAATGGTTTATTAATGGAAAGGGTGTGCCTTCCAAATCACAAGTTTCCTGCAGCCTACAACTGAAAGTTAATACCAATCATAAAAATAATGCTTGCTTGGCAATCTTCTTCATAAGAAACAAAATTTGTAAACAAAATATGGACCGTCAACAAAATAGAGAGAGTACAGAGGAGATTTACTAGAATGTTGCCTGGGTTAAAGAAGGAATGCGAAGATGCTGGAGAATATGGGTACACAAAATGCTGGAGAAACTCAGAGAGTGCAGGACAGCATCTAAGGAGGCGAAGGAGTAGGCGACGTTTGGGTCGAGACCCTTCTTCAGACTTTACTAGAATGTTGCCTGGGTTCCAGCAACTATGTTACAGAGAAAGGTTGGACAAGTTAGGTCTTTATTCTTTGGAGCGCAGAAGGTTAAGGGGGGATTTGATTGAGGTCTTTAAAATGATGAAAGGGATAGACAGAGTTGCCGTGGATAAGCTTTTCCCATTGAGGGTAGGGAAGATTCAAACGAGAGGGCACGACATGAGAATTAAGGGACAGAAGTTTAGTGGGTAAAATCGTGAAGGGGAACTTCTTTACTCAGAGGGTGGTGGCTGTGTGGAATGAGCTTCCAGCAGAAGTGGTGGAGGCATGATCGATTTTAACATTTAAAAGTAAAGTGGATAGGTATATGGACGTGAAGGGAATGGAGGGGTATGGTCTGAGTGCAGGCAGATGGGACTAGGGGAAAACAAATGGTCGGCACGGACTGGAAGGGCCGGAGAGGGCCTGTTTCCGTGCTGTAATTGTTATATGGCTATAAAGTGAAACACTTTGTAGTTATAGCAGGGATTGAGGCGCATGAGAGCAGGTTGAAAAAACAAAGGCAACGAAAGCTGTGGGGGCTTGCGCTCGTGTGTTCGCGTGTGCACAACTAATCCGGCCCTCATGAAGTCGCATTTTGCCCAATCTGGCCCCCGTGGCCTAAAATGAGTTTGGCAGGTTCAGGGACAGTTTCTTCCCAGCTGTTATCAGGCAACTGAACCGTCCCACCACAACCCGAGAGCAGCGCTGAACTACTATCCACCTCTTTGATGTCCCTCGGACTATCCTTGACCGGACTTTGCTGGCTTCACCTTTGCACCAAACGTTATTCCCTTACCATGCATCTACAATATTCAATAGATTGATTGTAATCAAGTACTGCCTTTCCGCTAGCTGGTTGGCTCGCAACAAAAAAGATTTTCACGATCCCTCGGTAAATGTGACAATAAATTAAACTGAAACTGAACTCTGATGCACATCAAGTTCTTTACCACGGATTGCCAGCACTGAGGGAGCTGCTGAGGTAAAACATCTTCTGCAAGTTAAAAGCTTTGGATAAGAAGTTTAAAAAATGGGTTCAAGCTAGCTGGCGGATGCTTCAGTGAGCTAATAATTCATCACAAGTTACAGCACAGTTGAATGAAGCTGGTGGGAACTCACCGTGTCCATGATGGTATCTGGATCCCATCCTTCCTCCTCTTTAGAAGAATAATCAGGTCCTGGATTTGAACCTGCGGCAGTAATCATGGTTTATAAAGACAATCTCAACCAATCTGGTTGACACTCAGAGGTCCAATCAATGCCTTCCTCTCATATCTCCCCACAATCTGGAGCTTCCAACCAAAGGTTAGACAAACTTTGGGCGGGCAAGGATTGTTAATATGTGTAGGAGGGAACTGCAGATGCTGGTTTGAACGGGAGATAGGCACAAAATACTGGATTAACTCAGCGGGTTGGGCAGCATCTCCGGAGAGAAGGAATGGGTGACATTGAATGGGAAAAAATAGGTGTAGATGGTGATATAGAGAGATATGGAACAAATGAGAGAAAGATATGCAAAAAAAAAAAGAACTACAATGGGTACAGGCCATTGATAGCTGTGGGCTAGGTGGGGGGGGGAAATTCGACGAGTTACAGGACAACGAGCACGACATTTGAAACCAGTACAAAGACATGGGTGGGGGAGGGTCGGAGATAGAGGGGATGTATATGTTGTTTGATTTTAATATGCCAAAGGTTGCTGGGTCAGTGAGTCACAATCGTTTTGTGGTGCCTGTAACATGCAGCCTGTGGAACTCATAGAGTCATACAGCACAGAAACAGGCCCTTCAGCCCAGCTTGCCCACACTGACCAACATGCCCCATCTACACTAGTCCCACGTTTGGCCCGAATCCCTCTAAACCTTTCCTATTCATGTTCCTGTCGAAACGTTTTTAAAATGCAATAGTTGTTATAGTTTCTGCCTCAACTACCTCCTCCGGAAGCTCGTTCCATTTACCCACTGCCCTCTGTGAAAATGGTGCCCCTCAAATTCCTATTAAATGATTCCCCTCTTGCCTTCAACAATGTCCTGTGGCTCTTGATTCTACTCTGTGAATCTGCTCCTATCTGTTCTCCTCGCGATTTTATACACCGCTATACAGGATCATCCCTCATCCTGCTACGGTCCAAGGACTACAGTCCCAGCCTGCCCAACCTCTCCGTATTGCCCAGGGCCTCGAGTCCTGGAAAGAGTTAGAAAAGGTGCAATAACAAATTTGAAGAGGTATTTAGACCGACATGTGAAATGGGCAGGGAAGGAGGGATACAGAACATGTGCAGGAAGATGGGATTCGTTATTAGGGCTGCATGGTGGCACAGCGGAGGACATATAAACGTTTATGTATAAACGCTTGTTGTAGCCTCAGGGCTTGTTAATGGGGGACACTGGGAACTGGAGACACAAAGGCAAGATACTTATAGAGCGGAGAGAAAAGGGAGAGCACTATGTGGCAGGTCAGTGTGGGACCTCAATATTATGAAACATTTGGAATTTTCCGGAACGATGGTACCAGAGGGCTTTAAGAGGAAGAAAGTGTGAACAACAGCAATGTGGGAAATCTGAAGGAAATGTTCATATTTCCATGATGGAAATGAAACATTCCCTCCTTGCTCTCCAAGGGGAAATAGTTCCGGCATTGTTAAACCTCTCCTCAAGGCCCTCTCGTAAATATTCTTTGTATCACCTTTTCCAGCTTGAAAACGTCTTTCTCTATAACATGGTGCCAGAAATGCAACACAATAATCTAAACGTGATGAACATTTGGAACAGATTAGTACAAGAGGACAAGTTTTAAGAGAAAGGATGAAAAACAGCAAACATTGGGAAATTGGAGAGAAAATTCTACCTCAGATCCATGTTAAACATATGTCATAAAAAGGAACTGCAGATGCTGGTTAATATGAAAAGAAAGGAAACAAAATGTTGGAGTAACTCAGCGGGTCAGGCCGTATCTCTGGAGGGAAAGGGGAAAAACATCTCTTCAGACGGAAGTAGTCGTTTCTGAACTGAAATGTCACCTATCCATGTTCCAGAAGATGTCTGCCGACCGCTGGATACTTTCACCAATCTACGACTATCTGTTCATGTTGAACTTGAACTCCAGTGGATCTGTAGCTTTTGATCAAGCTTCAAATATTATCTAGAGTAGGAAGGAACTGCAGAGATGAAGCTTTTAAACCGAAGATAGACCACAAAAAGCCAGGGAGCAAACTCACGGGAGAACAAGGCAGCATCAACTGGAGTGAGTTAAGGGTGATGTTTTGGGTTGAGACCCTTTTCAGTTCTTTAATTTATAATCTCACCCAAAACACAAACATAAGGGCCCGTGCTCACTGGCGAAGCTCTGTGGAACAATGTTGGGGCAGAATGGTTTGCAGTCGGACTTGAAATTACAGACCCGGGTTTTCTGTCTAGGGTCAGTCTCTTTTCATCCCCGGAGGTGGCTTTGTGGGACCCTCTTCTGGACCGCCTCCAAACACTGGCACATCTCTCCTTAAATGAAGGCCGAGGCCATAAATCTCCGAGGCCCAGCACTCCGGGGTACAGACCCGACACCTCCTTACCCAACGACAGACCAACACCCTGTACTGTTGCAAACAATATCTCCACGTTCTCCAGTCCTTGCTGTTGTACTGCCTGCTGATTTGTATGGTAATTGAATGCACCGTGTGACAAATAGATTCCTCTCTACTCCACCATTTGATGTTTGACTCTCCATTGGATAATAGTCTGTCTAAAAGTACACGGCTCCCCGCACTTTCCCCACATTGAGTGAGCTAATGTTACATTCATCGAACCACAGGTTGTTGATTGTACTGGGCTCACAATGGTTGGAACAGTCCACCCTGCAACCGATTTTGGGCTGAAGCTCATGGCACTGATCTCCTGCAGCGAGTGGGGTTCCCTCTGGTTTGAAGATGGTAGGTTGTTACTTTAGGGGGGTTTCCTGATATCCAACTGGCAATATCTACCCTTTATTGATCATCTGGGTATCACAGTGGTACAGCTGGTAGAACTACTGACCCTCACGCACCAGGGAGACCCGGGTGTCAATCCGGACTTTCGTGTTAGTGCTGGGTCAAGTGTGGAATTATGTTACGATCACAAGTTATAGGAGTAGGATTAGGCCATTCGGCCCATTGAGTCCACTCCGCCATTCAATCATGGCTGATCTCTGCCCCCTAATCCCATTTTACCTGTCTCCTCCCCATAGCCATTGACACCCGTTCAAATCAAGAATTAGTATATCTCTGCCTTAAATGCACTGACAATTATCCAAATCATGAACATACAGACGGGAGTGGCGCAGCTTCTGGTAGAGCTACTGCCTACGACGCCAGAGGGACCCGGGTTCGTTCCTGACCAGGGTTCTGTCATGTGGGTAACGGAGTTTTGTACGTTCCCCCGTGGACGAGCGTTGGGTTTTCTCTCGAGGGCGACTCCGGTTTTACTCCGCCACTCCCAAAGAGACGAAAGTCAAAACTGCAGGTTAATTGCCTTCGGTAAAGATTATAAATTACCCTAATCTGCAGGAAAGTGACGAGTGAACTTGGCGATCGACTGTGTAGGCGAGGGACTAGGTGGGCCATACAAAGGGCCTGTTCCTGGCCCTGTTTCTCTAAACTAAAATAAGCTGGAG
>CM069167.1:11413690-11593690 GCA_035221665.1 Okamejei kenojei
TTTTAATGGCTATAAAGTGAAACAACTTTGTAGTTTTTTAGCAGGGATTGAGTGCGATGAGAGCAGGTTGAAAAAAATACAAAGGGCAACGTATGCTGTGGGGGGCTGCGCTCGGTGTGTTAGCGTGTGACAACTAATCCGGCCATCATGAAGCATCATTTTGCCAATCTGGCCCGTGGACTCTCTTTAAATGAGTTAGGCAGGTTCAGGAATGTTTCTTCCCAGCTGTTATCAGGCAAACTGAACGTCCCACCAAACCCTGAGAGCAGCGCTGAACTACATCCACCTCTTTGTTGTCCCTCGGACTATCCTTGACCGGACTTTGCCTGGCTTCCACCTTTGCCACCATCGTTATTCCCTTACCTGCATCTACATTATTCATTAGATTGATTGTAATCAAGTATGCCTTTCCGCTCTAGCTGTTGGCTCGCAACAAAAAAGATTTTCACGATCCCTCGGTAAATGTGACAATAAATTAAACTGAAACTGAACTCTGATGCACATCAAGTTCTTTACCACGGATTGCCCAGCATGAGGGAGCTGCTGAGGTTTAAACATCTTCTGCAGTTTTAAAAGCTTTGGATAAGAAGTTTAAAAAATGGGTTCAAGCTAGCTGGCGGATGCTTCAGTGAGCTAATAATTCATCACAAGTTACCAGCTCAGTTGAATGAAGCTGGTGGGAAATCACGTTGTCCATGATGGGTATCTGGATCATCCTTCCTCCTCTTTAGAAGAATAATCAGGTCCTGGATTTGAACCTGCGGGCAGTAATCATGGGTTATAATGACCTATTCAACCAATATGGTTGACACTCAGAGGTCAATCAATGCCTTCCTCTCATAATCTCCCAGAAATATGGAGCTTCAACCAAAGGTGTTAGACACACTTTGGGCGGGCAACGGATTGTTAATATGTGTTGGAGGGAACTGAGATGCTGGTTTGAACGGGAAGGAAGGCAAAAAATACGGATAACTCAGCGGGTGGGGCAGCATTTCCGGAGAGTTGGAATGGGTGACATTGAAATGGAAAAAAATAGGTGTAGTGGTGATATAGTGAGATATGGATCAAATGAGAGAAGATATGCCCCCCCCCCCCCCAACAAAGAAACTATGATGGGTACAGGCCATTGATAGCTGTGGGATAGGTGAAAACGAGTTACAGAAACGGAGACGACATTGAAACCAGTACAAAGACATGGGTGGGGGAGGGTCGAGAAGAGGGAGGGGATGTATCTGTTGTTTGATTTTTTATATGCCAAAGGTGGCTGGGTCAGTGAGTCACAATCCGTTTTGTGGTATTCTGTGTAACATGCAGCTGTGGAATCATAGACTAGAATCATACGCTCAGAAACAGGCCCTACAGCCCAGCTTGCCACCAATGACCAACATGCCCCTCTACACTAGTCCCCCACGTGGGCCGAATCCCTCTAACTTTCCTATTCATGTTCCTGTCGAAACGTTTTTAAAATGCAATAGTTGTTATAGTTTCTCATCAACTACCTCCTCGGGAAGCTCGTTCCTGTTACCACTGCCCTCTGTGATACATGGTGCCCTCAAATTCCTATTAAATGATTCCCCTCTTGCCTTCAACAATGTCCTGGGCTCTTGATTCTACTCTGTGAATCTGCTCTATCTGTTCTCCTCGCGATTTTATACACCGCTTATTAAAGGTTCATACCTCTTCCTGCTACGGTCCATGGACTACAGTCCAGCTGCCCAAACCTCTCGTTTGCCCAGGGCTCGAGTCCTGGAAAAATTTAGTAAGGTTGCAATAACAAAATCTGAAGAGGTTATTTAGACCGACATGTGAAATGGGCAGGGAAGGAGGGATACAGAACATGTGCAGGAAGATGGGATTCGTTATTAGGGCTGCATGGTGGCACAGCGGAGGACATATAAACGTTTATGTATAAACGCTTGTTGTAGCCTCAGGGCTTGTTAATGGGGGACACTGGGAACTGGAGACACAAAGGCCAGAACTATAGAGGGAGAAAGAGAGAGACACATGTGCAGTCAGTGTGGACCTCAATATTATGAACATTTGGAATTTCCGAGATGGTACCAGAGGGCTTTAAGAGAAAGATGAACAACAGCAATGATGGAAATTGAAGGAGATGTTCATATATCCATGATGGAATGAAACATCCTCCTGCTCTCCAAGGAATAGTCGGCCTGCTTAACCTCTCCCTCAGGCCCTCTCGTAATATTCTTTGTATCCTTTCCAGCTTGAAAACGTCTTTCTTGTATAACATGGTGCCCAGAAATGCACACAATAATCTAACGTGATGAACATTTGGAACAGATAGTACAAGAGGACAAGTTTTAAGAGAAAGATGAACAACAGCAACATTGGAAAATTGGAGAAGAAATTCTACTCAGATCCATGCTTAAACATATGTCATAAAAAAGGAACTGCAGATGCTGGTTAATATGAAAGAAAAGAAGAGAAACAAATGTTGGAGTGAACTCAGCGGTCAGGCGCGTATCTTGGAGAAAAACATCTCTTCAGACGGAAGTAGTGTTGAAACTGAAAATGTCACCTATCCATTGTTCTCTCCAGAGATGTTGCCTGACCCGCTGAGTGACTTCACCAATCTACGACTATCTTTCATGTTGAACTTGAACTCAGTGCGATCTGTAGCATTTTAGATCAAGCGCTTCAATTATTATCTAAGTAGGAAGAACTGCAGATGCTGCTTTAAACCGAGAGATAGACACAAAAAGCAGGAGCAACTCAGAAGGACAGGCAGCATCACTGGAGAGAGTAAATGGGTGATGTTTTGGGTCGAGACCATTCTTCAGTTCTTTAATTATAATCTCACCCAAACACACAAACACTAACGGCCGTCGCTCACTGTCGAAGCTCAGTGAACAATGTTGGGGCAGAATGGTTTGCAGAAGGACTCTGAATACAGACCGGTTTCTGTCTGGGGTCAGCTGCTTTCATCCCGGAGGTGGCCTTGTGACCCTCATCTGGACCGCCTCCAACACTGGCACATCTCTCCTTAAATGAAGGGAGGCCACTAAATCTCCGAGGCCCAGCACTCCGGGTACAGACCGACCGACCGACCAACACCCTGTACTGTTGCAACAATATCTCCACGTCTCCAGTCCTTGCTGTGTACCTGCCTGCTGATTGTATGGTAATTGATGCATGAGAACAAATAGATTCCTCTCTACTCCACCATTTGATGTTTGTCTCCATCTGGATAATAGTCTGTCTAAAAGTACACGGCCCCGCACTTTCCCCACATTGAGTGAAGCTAATGTTACATTCATCGCTCAGTTGTTGATTGTACTGGGCTCACAATGGTTGGAAACGTCTGCACCGATTTTGGGCTGAGCTCATGGCACTGATCTCCTGCAGCGAGTGGGTTCCCCTCTGGTGAAGCTGGTGGTGTTACTTTAGGGGGGTTTCCTGATATCCAACTGGCAATATCTACCCTTTATTGATCATCTGGGTATCACAGTGGTACAGCTGGTAGAACTACTGCCTCACAGCACCAGAGACCCGGGTTCAATCCGGACTTCGGGTGCTGTCAGTGTGGAATTTGTACGATCACAAGTTATAGGAGTAGGATTAGGCCATTCGGCCCATTGAGTCCACTCCGCCATTCAATCATGGCTGATCTCTGCCCCCTAATCCCATTTTCCTGTCTCCTCCCCATAGCCCTTGACACCCGTTCAAATCAAGAATTTGTCTATCTCTGCCTTAAATGCACTGACAAATATCCAAATCATTAACATACAACGGGAAGTGGCGCAGCTGGTAGAGCTACTGCCTCACGACGCCAGAGACCCGGGTTCGATCCTGACCACGGGTTCTGTATGTGCGGAGTTTGTACGTTTCCCCCGTGACAGCGTGGGTTTTCTGAGGGCGCTCCGGTTTCCTCCCGCACTCCAAAGAGACGCAAGCTGCAGGTTAATTGCCTTCGGTAAAGATTCTAAATTACCCCTAATCTGCAGGAAAGTGAGAGTGAACTGGGATCGCTGTTAGGCGAGGACTCGGTGGGCCAAAGGGCCTGTTCCTGCCCTGTTTCTCTAAACTAAAATAAGCTGGAGAAATGGCTACTTCAGAAAGTGTCACAGGATTTTTAAACATCCAGCTAGGCATGTGGTTGAGATGTCAACCAGATAAGCAAAGCTTCCTTGAACAGCCAGCCAGACAGTATGTGTAGGAAGGACCCGGCGGAACAGGCAGCATCTCTGGGGAGAAGGAATGGGTGACGTTTCGCTTTGAAGAAGTTCTCCTCTTTCCGAGGAACGTTCAGCGACATCTTCTCTCACTGCTCCCGCCGTGATTCCTCCTTCCCTCCGAAAAGGAAGAAGGGTTTTGACCCGAAACATCACCCATTCCTTCTCTCCAGAGATGCTGCCTGTCCCATTGAGTTACACCAGCATTTTGTATCTATCTACCTTATATTTAAACCGGCATCTCCAGTTCTTTCCTACATATGTGTTGGAAGGAACTGCAGATGCTTGTTTAAACTGAAGGTAGACACAAAGTAAGTAAGTACTTTTATTGGCCAAGTATTCATATACAAGGAATTTGCCTTAGTGCTCCGCCCACAAGTAACAACATGACCTACAGTGGCAGAGAATGACTCAGAAAACACTAAACATTAATAATAATAAGATATTAATGATAAAACACCTTTGATCAAGCATGTGAACCAACAAATTACCAGATCAAAAGGAAGCTACAGATTTTAGGCTGTTGAGTAGAGCAACTAGTCTAGGATTAAACTAGGGTGGTCTTGGTTAAAACTAGTCTTGTGGCAGCTTTGACAGTCCGGAGTCGCCTTCCAGAGGGGAGTGATTCAAAGAGTTTGTGGCCAGGGTGAGAGGGGTCAGAGATGATCTTACCCGCTCGCTTCCTAGCCCTTGCAGTGTACAGTTCATCAATGGAGGGAAGATTGCAGCCAATAACCTTCTCAGCTGATCCAATCAATCAGGTATGAAAATCAGAAACATAACCCTGGTACCCCCCTCCCCCCACCCCCCCCCCCTCCCCAACCAACACAGCCAGACCCCAGTCTACAAAGAATGGACCCTGCACCCTCTCTTTTCCATTCACCACCTCACACCTACTTAAGGCAAGACTCCAGTATGAAATGACTGCACCATTTCCCACCCCAACCAACACTTCTCAACCCCACTCACAGCCTGACCTCAGTCTGCAAAAGACTGGGCCTTTCTACACCACAACCCTCCAATCACCACTTCACACCCAATCACCCAACCCTCTGTGCTGCACAACATCACTTATCCAATTATCAACAATTAAAATAGAGGAGGATGTTGAGGCTTTTCAGGAGGGCAAAAGAGCGGAAATCTCCAGGACCGGACAATGTTTCCCCCTCTTAAGCTCTGTGCCAAACAGCTGGCACCAGTCTATACAGACATTTTTAACCAGTCCCTGCAAACATGTACTGTCCCTGCCTGCTTCAAAGTCTCCACTATTGTCCATGTACCAAAAAGGCAAGGATTTACTTGTCTTAATGACTACAGGCCTGTCACACTGACCTCTGTAGTCATGAAGATACTCGAAAGGCTTGTGCTGGCCAAGCTGAACAATATCACAAACTCCCTGCTGGACCCTCTGCAGTTTGCATATCGGGCCAATAGATCTGTGGATGATGCAGTCAACCTGGGCCTGCACTTCATCCTACAGCACCTAGACCGCCAGGGAGGATCCTGTTTGTTGATTTTAGCTCTGCATTCAACACCATTGTGCCAGAGCTTCTACACTCCAAACTTTCCGAGTTGACAGTGCCTGAACCCCTCTGTTGGTGGATCACCAGCTTCCTGACAGACAGGAAGCAGCATGTGAGGCTGGGAAAGCACATCTCGGACCCGCAAACACTCAGCATAGGAGCATCGCAAGGCTGCGTATGCTCCCCTCTCCTCTACTCTCTCTACACCAACGACTGCACCTCCACAGACACCTCTGTCAAGCTTCTCAAGTTTGCGGACGACACTACACTGATTGGACTGACCCAGGATGGGGAGGAATCTGCCTACAGACAGGACAGATGGCATCCTGGTGCCATCGCAACAACCTAGAGCTCAATGCTCTTAAGACGGTGGAACTGATTGTAGACTTTAGGAGAGGTCTCCCTCCCCTCACCTCACCCCACCCCACTCACCATCAACAACACCACAGTCACATCTGTGGAGTCTTTTAAGTTCCTGGGCACCATCATCTCCAAGGACCTTAAGTGGGGGGCTACCATCGACTCCACAGTCAAAAAGGCACAACAGAAGATGTACTTCCTGCGGCAGCTGAGGAAACACAATCTGCCACAGGCAATGATGGTCCAATTCTACACGGCCATCGTAGAGTCTGTCCTCACCGTCTCCATCATGGTCTGGTTTGGCTCAGCCACCAAGCACGACACCCGGAGGCTGCAGCGAATTGGTTCAATCAGCACTGGTTTCACATAGTTGATTACCTATAAGGTCACCTGTGATGTCACCCTTGCCGTCCCCTGTAGAAAAGACTTTGTGAAACCAGTGCTGATTGAACCACCACCTCTACCTTTGGGGTATCCGCCAAAGATCTGCTCCATACAGCATTGAAACACTTCGCCGGCCGAATTATTACCAAACAGCATCCGCAGAAATCTATAGCGTCCGAAAGATGTGCTGAAAGTAGTGAGCAGAGATGATATATTGTCCAGGGGGATTTGCCAGAACAAACTCTTGGCATCTAGAACCGAGAACACTGTTGCCTTGCCCATGTGTGCGGCCACATACTCCACGGTACGCATGGGGTGATGAGGTCTCTTGAGTGCAGTGTTTAAGTCCCTCGGGTTACTACATATATGTATCTCGTGCTTGTTCTTCTTGGTGGCAGGTACCATCGAGGACCTGTGCGGGTAAGGACATGCAGGAGCACAGTGTCAATTTGGTGTAAAGACCAACCTGCGCTTTGCCGACATCTGTCCCCATTTCATACCAACAGTCCCTCCAACAGTCCATAACATGCCATCTGGGACATCCGCGTAACCATACAAATACTGCTGAGATGGCACCGGCTTGTTCACCGGTAGAATATGTTTTCTATTCCACCTGTAGATTCCTCCTACCTGATTGGACTAAATAGGATCGTAGCTCAATAGGACCGCGACTTATTTTACTACGTCCATGCGATCATACCCCTTCTGGGACTGATGGCAGACCGTCTGACCCTCCGACTGGCTGGAGTGGACCACTTGACTGGTCGGAATACGTCTTCTGAATCCGTCGTTTGTGTTGCAGCTGAGCCTGAACTGCTTGAGGCTCGTAAACGTGAGGCTGAAGTAGTTGCCTTGCAGTGGGAAGAGTGGTGCGAGTCTGTCTGGACATCAGGCGGTGTGCTGGTGAACCCAGCACCGGGTTGCATGAAACGCTGCGAAGATTAAGGAGGTCCAGAAATACATTGGACCCAGCTCTTGTGGATCTCTCCATGACCTGCTTCGCACAACGGACAGCCCTTTTCGGCCAGCCCATTCGACTGTGGCTGCTGGTGGTGTGTTTAAAATCCCAACGCTTAGCAAAGTCTTTGAAACATTGACTAGCAAATTGTCCAGCATTATCCGACATGAGGGTGAGTGGTGCCCCATGGACCGGAAAATGTCTCACAAGTTTCTGAATTACCGCCGCTGACGAAATTGTGCGGAGCAAATCGATTTCGAACCACCCGGAATAGGAATCCACCAGTAGCCACTGTGGACCACGGTAAAGCATGAACCGGGTGTAACAAAAGTGGTTCCTTTTGTTGATGTGGTGTCAAGCTGTTACATACCGTGCATGATTGCGTCATCTGGCATACGTGGTCCGACATAGCAGGCTAGAAAAACATACATTTCGCTCGCTGAACCATTGCCTCTGCGCCGGGGTGTCCTCCATGTATAGCGTCGAAGTACTTCTGCTGTAGCGAAGCAGGGATCATAGCTTTGTGGCCTTTCATAATGACCCTGTTCTTGATTACCAGTTCATCTCTGATGGCAAAATATGGCAGCACTGAGAGTGGTAGCATATGCTGCTTGTCTGGCCACCCTTGTTAAATGATGGACGCAAGGGTCTGTATAGTGTCGTCCTCAGCTATGCGTGCCACTAACACGTCCAAACATCATCACATCAGAAGTATCCTTGTGAGTAAGTTGTCACAGTGGAGCTGGGAGTTCGCTAAATTTCGCAATGAACTTGTCAAGATCGTTTACCATGCCCAGACACCTCTGCAGGCAGGTAACATCAGTCAGCACTGCCATTTCGCTGATGGCTGCCATCTTCACGGGATCAGCTTTGAGGCCGTCGCTGGTGAAAGCATGTCCCACATAGTTCACCGTGTTGACACAAAACTTGTACTTGTGGGGGTTGAGTTTCAAACGCACCTTCCTTGCAGGATCGAGCACCTTTCTCAAATTGACATTGTGCTCCTGCATGTCCTTACCCGCCACAATAATGTCATTAACGATAATCGCACAGGGATATCCGCCAAAGATCTGCTCCACACAGCATTGAAACACTTCGCTGGCCGAATTATTACCAAACAGCATCCGCAGAAATCTATAGCGTCCGAAAGATGTGCTGAAAGTAGTGAGCAGAGATGATTTATTGTCCAGGGGGATTTGCCAGAACAAACTCTTGGCATCTAGAACCGAGAACACTGTTGCCTTGCCCATGTGTGCGGCCACATACTCCACGGTACGAATGGGGTGATGAGGTCTCTTGAGTGCAGTGTTTAAGTCCCTCGGGTTACTACATATACGTATCTCCTGCTTGTTCTTCTTGGTGGCAGGTACCATCGAGGACACCCAGTCAGTGGGCTCCGTAACGAGTAATAACCCCAGAGCTTCCATCCTGTCGAGCTCTGCCTCAACTCAGTCTCGCATAGCAACTGGGATGCTATGAGCAGTGGTGCCCACGGGTCTCACATCCAGGTCTATAATCATCGAGTATGTGAGAGGCAGCTTGCCAAGTTCGTCGCTTAAAAGATCATTGTAATCCGCAAGGATACGCTGTGTAGAATCGGGGACCGGCGCAAGCTGATGTACGACCGTGCCAAATTAAACCAGTCCCATGATAATACATGCATCTATACCAAGGAGAGGCACAACTGTGCCTTTAATTATGAGAAATTGTAATTTATACGATCGTGCCGCTAGGTGACACTGCAGCTCCACCACTCCAACAGAAAGCACTTCGACTTGAGACATCACATTGTACCTCGCACCTGTGTCTATCTTTGCAACAACAGCCACATTATTTATCTTTAACATGACCATGGGATCTCTGTATTTATTCCGTGATCTCTGGTTTCCTCCCACACTCCAAAGACATTCAGGGTTGTAGGTTAATAAGCTTGGTTAAAATGTATATTGTCCCTCGTGTGTGTAGGATAGTGTTAGTGTGCGGAGATCGTTGGTCGGAGCGGACTCGGTAGGCAGAAGGGCCTGTTTCTGCTCTGTATCCTAAACTCTAAATACTAGAGTAAAAAAAAGACAAAAGTGCTGGAGTAACACAGCAGGTTAGGCAGCATCCCTGGAGAACACGGATAGGTGACAGGCCCGTACGAAGCTTTTCAAAAAGGGGGGTGGCATAACAGGATTCCAAAAATGTTATGTGAAATAATGTGCACACAGCGCACATCACAAGAGGGAAGCCCCTCACGTCCGGGTTCCAGGGCCCTCTTAAGGGCCCTGAAAGCTCTGGGGTATTAGATGCTCTCTGGTGCATTCTGTGCCTTATTTTGGAGCTTTCTGCACCAAATGTATGACCAATATTTCAGAAATAATTTTGGTTGAGTCAAGAGTAATGAGTGGGTGGAATGGGATGATTGGGATCATTGTTGTGTCCTTTTTTAAAAATTAAGAATTGTTGTCCTTGTTTTAATACTCAAGTTGTACTGTTTTAAAATGTTTTAAGTAAAATGTTATAAAGGAGCATGCAAAAACTGCAAATAAAATACTGTAAGTTTTTGCAGTAAAGAAAACCTTTTTTTAGAAAATGTTTTGTGTGTTGATTTGATTGCCTGTTACTGTTAGACGGTGTTAGTGTGTGCAGTGCACCTTTAATAGTCCTCCTGGACTATTAAACTTCACATCACATCAACCTCAACATGAAATAGTTCCGTTTTCTGAGAATGCAACTGTGCAAACCTACTCACCACTTTGTCCAAGTCATGGGCAAAGTCATAGTGAATGTGCATTAAGGCGAGTGCAGACAGCCCGTCATTGCTCACGGAAGTCCTGGTCTTTCCTTCTTTGCGGATGTGAAAAAGTGTTTGTCCTCGTTGGCTGGATCAAAGTAAGGTGCCGAGCGAGATCGCGCCCACTGCAAGCATGCCACCTGAGATGAGCATCTCTCTGCCGCTCAGGCTCGTGTCCAAGGGCCCCGGCTACCTCCGCAGTCAAATGGAGGGGGACAAGCGGGGTTGGCAGAGCGCTGTGGAGAGACTGGCTGCCGACAAGGCAAAGAACTTGAAGAGCCAGACGGCGAGGGGGTGCAAAGTGGAGCCCAATGGTTTGGGCAGCTCTGCCCCTGAGGAAGGCAGCGGCAGCAGGGCCAGCAGCAGCATGAAGACTTACCTGGCCTCCGGCAACCCCAGCAGAGCGGGCAGCTGGGGCTCCCGCCTGACATTGTGCGTCGCTCCAGCTCCAAGAGGCAGCTCAGGCCCGATTCGCTAGTCATGTACCAGCAGAAGTGTGAGTTTGTGCTAGGAGCGGCGGCCACCAGCAGCGCCCGCAGTTTCAAGAGCCGCGGCAGCCTGGTCCGTTGGTTGCTGCCCGGCTCTAGCGGCCGGGGTGACAAGCAGCAGGGGATGGCAACAGGAGCAGCAACGTCGGAAGGGGAGAATTAGCAGCGGGAACAGAGGCTGCAGCACCCCAGGGTGCACAAGTAACCACACCAGCAGCACCCCAGGGTTCACAAGTAACCACACCAGCAGCACTCCAGGGTTCACAAGTAACCACACCAGCAGCACTCCAGGGAGAAACAGCAGCCTCGCCAGCAACACCCCAGGGTGCACAAGTAACTACACCAGCATCACCCAAGGGTGCACAAGTAACCACTCTAGTGGCGCCCCAGGACGGACCAGTCGCCATGCCAGCAACAAGAGAGAGAGAGAGAGAGAGAGGGGAAGTGGCAGAGGAGGTGGTGAGGAAGGAAGGTCAGCGCTCCTCGGACAGGGACGGCATCATTGCCCCGCAGCCTTGGCCGTCCCTGCCCACTGCCAAGTGCCACCGCCAAAGGGGGAGGCTGTTGGGAACTCCTCGCCGCCGTCTCCCCTCCTCCGCCAGCCAACAGGAAGGCGCGGGGCCGAGCAGTGCAGGTGCTTCAGACGGCAGAAGGGGGCCTCCCCCTTCTTTCCTCGCTCCCTCCCTCGTCCCAGCCTCGGCGTGCGGGAGGGGTTGTTTGAAAGCGGTTGTCGTCGTTGGCGGAGCGGCAAGCAGCGGCCGCTGTGAGGGCTGGCGGAGGGCATGAGGAGGTGGAGCCGCCGTCCCCACTGCTGCTGCTGTGTGGGGCCCGTCATACACTCCGACCCTCCGACACCCCGCACTGCAGCCGTCGCCGCCGCCTCCGACCAGAAACGAGGTCCCGCGGCGTGGGGTGGGAAAGGCGAGGTTGGGGGGCGAGGGCCGGCGGGAATAAAATGATGGTGGGGGGGGTGGGGGTGGGGGTGCGGTGGTGTCGACCCGGCCTGGTGTCGGGTCACGGCCGCTGCCAGGACTCGGTTCAGATTCAGTCCTTCCCGCCCGGCAACGGGAGCATGGTCTCAGCGGACGGGACCCGCCAGTGAGGCTCCGACGCCGCGGATGGAGCGATGGACACCGCGAACCCCCCCCCCCCCGGAGAAGATATGGAACGGGCGGGTGGTTTAACACCCCCGATATAAAACAAACAGAGTCCCCGCAACGCAACATTTCACGGCCCCACTCACCCAAACTAGGCCCGGAGCATCGAGGCGATGCATTGAAAATGGCGGTGATCTGATCCCGCCCACTGCGCACGCGTGGAGAAACGGCGTCAGTTTGCGTCGCTTCTGCATCTTTGGTCACCAGCTTCCCCCCACTGCACAGGCGCGGATGGTTGCAAATATATATATTTTTTCCTCTGGAAAAAAAGGGGGTGCGGTCGCACCCAACGCACCCCCCCTTCGGACGGCCATGGGTGACGTTTTGGACCAGGAAACCTTCTTCGGACTCCAGGGCCGGCAAACGCTCATCATCATAACCCAATCATCCCTGGGATCACTTATAGACAGAAAAAGCTGGAGTAACTCAGCCAGACAGGCAGCATCTCTGGAGAGAAGGAATGGGTGACATTTCGGGTCGAGACCCTTCTTCAGACTCGACCTGAAAAACCACCTATTCCTTCTCTCCAGAGATACTGTCTGTCCCGCTGAGTTACTCCAGCTTTTTGTGTCCATCTTCTGTTTCAACCAGCATCTGCAGTCCCTTCCTACACATCCCTGGGATCATTCTCGTGAACCTCCTCTGGACCTTTTCCAACGCACAGGAATGCAAGAGGCTTGCAGAACACTCTCCAACGCCATCCCTCAGATGTGAGACCCAGAACTAGACATTAACTAGATGCGGCAACTGAAGGAGTTCGAATTGACAACTGAATGGAGGCAATTGAACCATCCTACCACAACCAGAGAGCAGCGCTGAACTACTATCTACTTCATTGGTGACCCTCGGACTATCCTTGATTGGACTTTGCTGGCTTAACCTTGCACTAAACGTTGTTCCCTTATCATGTATCTATGCACTGTAAATGGATCGATTGTAATCATGTATTGTCTTTCTGCTGACAATAAACTACACCAATCTGAAATCAGCTGGTGCTGGGAGTGTGCGTTGAGATGGTGGAGAGAGGGTTTGGCTACCTGTGCCCTGATGACCCTGCACTGAGATTGTGTGATGAGCAGATCCAGATGACGCCTTACTCTGTCTTTAACATTACTTTTAGTTTAGAGATACAGCGTGGAAACAGGCCCTTAGGCCCACCAAGTCCGCGCCGACCAGCGATCCCTGCATATTAACACTATCCTACGCGCACTTTCTGTCCTAGATCTCGTCCATTGTCAGCGTGAGGCTAAGTGCAAATTGGAGGAACAGCATCTCATATCTCACTTTGGCAGCTTACAGCCCAGATGTATGAATATTGATTTCCCTAACTTCAAGTAACCCCGGCATTCCCTCTCTCTATCCCTCCCCCACCCAAGTTAGACCAGCTTCTCGTTTTCACCCAACAAATAACTAACAATGGCCTGTTTCCTTTATCATCGTTACTTTTTTGCTTATCTTTCATTCATTATCTTTCTACATCATCATCTATATCTCTCGTTTCTCTTACCACTAACTAGTCTAAAGAAGGGTCTCGACCTGAAACGATACTCCTTCCTTCTCTCCAGAGATGCTGCCTGTCCCACTGAGGTATTCCAGCTTTTTTGTGTCTATCTTCAGGTTTGTAGGTTAATTGGCTTCGGTAAAATTGTAAATTGTCCCAAGTGTTTGCAATATAGTGTTCGTGTGTGTAGGATCGTGTTAGTGTGCAGGGATCGCGGTTAGGCACGGACTTGGTGGCCGAAAGGCTCGTTTCCACGCTGTACCTCCAAACTAAACTAAACTCCGCAGGTCAGGCAGCATAGCATCCCTGGTAGAAATGGACAGGTGACATTTCGGGTTGTTACCCTTCTTCAGAATGAAGCATCCTGATCTGAAATGTCAGCCATCCAGTTCCACCAGAGACGCTGAGTTACTCCAGCATTTTGTGTCTGTCTTGGGTATAAACCGTGTTAAGTTCCGTGTTAAGACATTATGTTTGTACAGGACCTGTGTAAAAGCTCACCAATCTATTGCAGTAAAGGCTAACATCCCGTTTTCCCAAGTAAACATTCAATGATACAATAATTTATTGCCACATGTACCGAGGTACAGTGAAATTCTTTGTTTATGTTATACAATACACAAAGAGTCGCCACCTTTCTGGCCCGAGCAAAGTAACAGATACACTTAGAGTCATGTTGGTCTCTCTTTGTTTAGTTTTTGAGATACAACGTAGAAACAGGCCCTTCGGCCCACAGGGACCAGTGCCGACCGGCGTTCCACGCACACTGACACTATCCTACACACATTAGGGACAAATTACACATACACCAAGCTAATTAAACTAAGTAACTGCACGACTTTGGAGTGTGGGAGGAAACGGGAGATCTCGGAGAAAACCCACGCAAGTCACGGGGAGAACGTGCAAACTCTGTGCAGACAGCACTTATAGTCGGGATCGAACCCGGGTCCCTGGCGCTGCGAGCGCTGTAAGGGAGCAACTGTACAGCTGCACCAACGTGCCACCGTTCCTTGTTCTCAGCGTCTCTCCCCCCCCCACCACTGTCTCTCTTCGTTCCCGGCAGTGCGGCCACCCCCCCCCACCCTCAGATGGAATGAAAGTGTCACACCAAGTGAGTAAAGGAATCAGACAAGACAGATCACAAAGTGAATACATTTTTATTTGAGTTACAAGCGTAAAGCGAGTCATTCTTGAGTTTGACATCTTGGTGTCATTTGATTTGGAAGATAAGCCCTAGCAATAGCATAGAATAAATGGTCAAACTGGTAGAAGAGGCAGCCTGGGTGCATGCGAGGTCCAGAACGACTAGGAATTGGGCAGATTTGGTCTCTGCTCTCTGCCAGACACCTCGTGAGAGGAGGACAAACTGATGTTCTGCATTCCTGCCTTCTCCCCGTAAACCCTTGACGCCCGTACTAATCGAATCTGTCAATCTCCGCCTTAAAAAATACCCAATGACTTGGCCTCCACCGTCGCCTGTGGCAATGAATTCCACAGATTCACTTCATCTGTGCCTAAAGAAATCTCCATCCTTATGTTTCCCCCGCCGCTCCCCCTTCTCACCCTCCCCCAAGTCCACTCAATCTAGCCCGTTCACTGTTCGATAAATTGCAGTGAGATTCCCCCCCTAATCCTTCTGTTCCCCAGCGAGTACAGGCCCAGAGCCATCAAACGGTCCTCATTCGTTAACCCAGTCATCCTCGGGATCATTTCTCGTAAACCACCTCTGGACCCTCTCCATCGCCTGGTGGGTTAAATTGCAGGTTAAATGTTTGGAACAGACACTCCCGGTGAGAGTAGCCCGGAAAATGGAATAACAAAGGCAGTGAAAGCCACAGGTCCTGAGAAGAATCGTTTGGGGAGTAAGACTAGAGTTGAGAGAATAGTAAAGCCAGGAGCTGCACCAATGCCTCTCACTGACCAGAGCGACGCACTGCCTCTGTAGATATGCAGGAAGGAACTGGGTATTTACAGAGGCAGACACGAAAAACTGGAGTAACTCAGCGGGACAGGCAGCATCTGTGGAGAGAAGGAATGGGTGACGTTTCGGGTCACGACCCTTCTTCAGTTCTTCATCAAACTTCATCATGAAGTTGAAGTTAAATTAAAGTTCTGATCAAGAGAAAGAAGGTGGTATCGGTCAGGTATAGGAAGGAACTGCAGATTTACACCAAAGTTAGACTCAAAATACACAGGGACAGGAAGCATCTCTGGAGGGAAGGAATAGATGACATTACGGGTGCAAATTTGGAGGAACAGCACCTCAATTCAATACCGTTCCTTCTTTCCAGAGATGCTTCCTGTCACTCTGAATTATTCCAGTATTTTGTGTCTAACTTTGGTGTAAACCAGCATCTGCAGTTCCTTCCTAAACCCGAGCGATACCACCTTCTTCTGTCTGCCTCTGTAGATGCCCAGTCTGACCTCTTCCCGTGTAGCAACAGGGCAGTAAAGATGGAAACAGCTCCACATCCCAGCCCATGGACAAGCAAAGAGTTCCAATAGTCGACACAAAATATTCAGCGAAAAAGCCCTTTCATTACATAACCACATGTTTACTTTCTTCTACTCCCCCAAAACCAAATGCAGGAAATGTTAATCCGTTCCTCTCCCGCGTTTAAAGACCCAACGTTGTATACATTCCCCAGAGAATCTTCAGTTATTCAATTTGAGGAGTTGCAGGTCGATATTTCCGTTCACCCTTAGGTAGTCAAACACGTTTAACCCAGGCCGGTTGGGAAATGTCACATGATGACTATCCTGGGAGATGATAAGAAATTCCTCTCCATCGAAATTGATGACAACCTATCAAAGAAACAACGGGAAACAAATTATGGGCGGCACGGCCGCGCAGCGGTAGAGTTGCTGCCTCACAGCGCTAGAGACACGGGTTCGATCCTGACTACGGGGGCTGTCTGTACGGAGTTTTACGTTCTCCCAGTGACCTGCGTGGGTTTTTCCGGGATCTCCTGTTCCTTCCTGCACTCCAGAGACATACTGGTTTGTAGGCTAATTTGCTTGGTATAATTGTAAATTGTCCCTAGTGTGTGCAGGATAGTATTAGTGTGCTGGTCGGCAGGAACTCGGTGGGCTGAAGGGCCTGTTTCTCTGAACTAAACTGGAAGCAGGGACTGAAGGAATGAATGAATGATGCTTTATTATCATAAGCCACAGTGATATTCTTTGGGGTGGGAGATTGCAACCTTCACGTGGTCCGCCCTGTTTCAACTAATGCAATCAACTCGACATGCACAAACGGAAGATCAAATAGAAAAAATTGTCCGACAACTTTAGGCTGTGCACGCCACACGAAAGAAGAATAAGTGATATTCTTTATTTTGTTTACCCAAGGGTACGCAAAGTGCGCCACATAAAGGGCACCGATAAAGTTACAAACTTCCATTTTACACAAACCAATTTAAACACATTCCATTTGTGGTCCCTCTTAGTTCTTGGTGGTCCCCACCACGCCGGGTCCCCCTTTGTTCTCTCACCAGGATCACAACATCCGAGCAACACAGATGTGGATTAGGAGGCAGAATATGAAATGCCGGAACAAACTGAGTTTCTACTGACTATATCCTGTTCTTGATAACAATATCCTCATTATGTCCCTTCCTGCTTTATCCACAAACTACGGGCGCTGTCCGTGCGGAGTTTGCACTCTCCCCTGTGATCATGTGCGTTTCCTCCGGGTGCTCTGGTTTCCCCGCACATCCCAAAGATGTGCAGGTTTGTAGGTTACATGGCTTCTGTAATCTGTCCCTAGTGGGTAGGATAGGCATAGTGTACTGGATGCTCGCTGGTTGGCGTTGGAGTCACTGGGCCTGTTTCCAGGCTGTAGCTCTAATGGCGGCACAGCGGTAGAGTTGCTGCCTCGCAGCACCAGAGACCCGGGTTCGATCCTGACTACGGGTGCTGTCTGTACGGAGTTTGTACTTTCTCCCTGTGACCTGCATGGGTTTTTTTCCAGGTGCTCCGATTTCCTCCCACTCTCCAAAGAAATACAGGTTAGTAGGCTAATTGGCTTCTATAAAATTGCCCCAAGTGTGGAGGGAGTGGGCGACAAACCGGGATGACATAAAACTCATGTGAACGGATGATCGATGGTTGGCGTAGAGCAATGGGCCTGTTTCCGCGCTGTAGTTAAGTCAAATTGTAAACTGTCCCTAGTGCGAGTGCAGGATAGTGTTAATGTGCGGGGATCGCTGGTTGGTGCAGACCCGGTGGGCCAAAGGGCCTGTTTCGACACTGTGTCCCTAAACTAAACTGAAACTAAAACCCATTCACATCAAAACCCACTCTTACCTTGAAATGTTCAGACCTCTTAAACGGAAACTCAACAGTCCTGATCTCTTTCTCCCACCCGCCCTGTTTTCGGCTGTTGAGAGCGACATGAAGTAAGTTCTCTTCAAACCGAGGGTTAAAATGCAGAGCGAAGTTATCGGGATCCCGTCCAATATTAATTTCGAATCTGGAACTAAAGTAGATCAGACTTCATTAACCGCCTCCTCCACACACACAAGAACTTTGGCTCGACCATTATCCGAAAAGCTCCCAGAACAGCGCTGCGGTGAGCAGCGGTAGAGTTGGTGCCGCACAGCGTCACAGGGCCCGGGTTTGATCCCGACTACGGGTGCTGGTTGTATGGAGTTTGTACGTTCTCCCCGTGACCTGCATGGGTTTTCTCTGGGAGCTCCGGTTTCTTCCCACACTCCAAAGACGTACAGATTTATAGGTTAATTGGCTTGGGTAAAATTATAAATTGTCTCTGTGTGTAGGATAGTGTTGGTGTGCGGGGATCGCTGGTCTCCGAGACCTTCGGTTTCCTCCCACAATCTAAAGGCGTACAGGTTGGCCGGTTAATTATTGGTTTAATTTGCTTGGTATGAATGTAAAATTGTTCCCAGTGAGTGCGGGAATCGCTGGTTGGTGCGGTCTCGATGGGTTGAAGGGCCTGTTTCCGCTCTGTAGCTCGAAAACTAAAAAAGCTCCAAGAACTATTTCGATGCAAAATAGTTTTTAAACTGTCTGAGGCACTGCAGGGCTCTCGATTAACTTTTTTTCCCTGTTGCCAGCCGGGCAACTTTGAAAGCTTTTTAGGTTGCCAAATGACCGTTTAGGTGGTCATTTAAGACGCTTTGCATGACGAGTGCGATAATGTGCTCGGACGAAGTGCGTAGTTACCATTCAGAATTATGCTCAATGAAGCATTCACATATTATGTTCAAGAAGGAACTTCAGATGCTGGAAAATCGAAGGTAGACAAAAGTCCTGGAGAAATAGGCAATGTTTCAGGCCGAAACCCATCAGTCTGAAGAAGGGTTTCGGCTGGAAACGTTGCCTATTTCCTTCGCTCCATAGATGCTGCCGCATTTGCTGAGTTTCTCCAGCACTTTTGGCTGCATTCACATATTATTTATACTTCAAATAACTCACAAACTAAACATATTCACCAATCAAGACTTGATATATACCACAATGACATGCAGCAAAATTATAATACAATATCTCAACTCTTTTTACACATTACAATTAATGCAATTTCTATTAGTTCCTCCACTTCCAAACAAAAATGTGGTTGCATTATTCAGCAAATGATCAACCTGTGTCAATAAATCCCGGACTATTTACAAAAATTACCATGACATGGCCATAGCATGGGTTGTTATTGCTATTGACACAGAAACACTGGCTTCCCACATCATTTATCCATAACAAAATATACAGGTTACAAGGAAATTTCTGAAGGCATTTTATGATAATAGCTGTTAAAACCGACTATACCCGTCTGACAGGTTAAACATTACACTAACTGACAAGAGATGGCCAAAGGACATAACTGCAGCAAATGTTCTTTTGGTAATATGTTTAAAGGTGTCAAAACAAATAATAACATTGGGAATTAAAACACATTTGATTGCATTCTGTTATCAAACATAGTCAATGTTCGCTCTGAAGACCATGAATCACAATAGGGTCAGGCGGTGAGTGAATCAGTGCGGGGTGGATAGATGGCGGGGGGGTTGAGAAGGCAATCGGTGCGGAATGGATGGATTGAGGCAGGTGAATTAGTACGTGTTGGGTGGAGTATGTAAAATTGTGAGGGGAGAGCACGGGGACGTCAGTGGTGTTGAATGGGGGATCAGTACGGGATGGATGGGGGATCAGTACAGGTTGAATGGGGGGGGATCAGTACAGGATGAATGGGGGTAGACAAAAATGCAGGAGAAATTTAGCGGGTGAGGCAACATCTATGGAACTAAGGAAATAGGCAACGTTTCGGGTCGAGAGCCTTCTTCAGACTGTTCCCCCCCATTCTGCTTGAATGGGGGGGGGATCAGCACAGGATGAATGGGAGGAACAGTACAGGATGAATGGGGGGGGGGCAGGACAGTGTGGATCGGAGGGTCGGTGCAGGATGAATGCGGGATCACTACGGGATGCATGAGGGGATCAGTACAGGATGCATGAGGGGATCAGTACAGGATGCATGAGGGGATCAGTACAGGATGCATGAGGATCAGTAAAAGATGAATGGGGAGATCACTACAGGATGGATGGGGGGTTTGGTGCAGGGTAAATGGAAGGTGAGTCAGTACGGGATGAATGGGAGAATCAGTGCAGTATGAATGGGGGGGAGAAGTGCAGGATGGATGGGAAGGGGGGTCAGTACAGGATGAATTGGGGGACCAGTGTAGGATGGATGGGGGGGGGGGTGGCAGGAAAATCAATGCGAGGTGGGTAGGGTGATGAATAGATTTTGGGGGGGGGGAGATGGGGAGAGGAGCACAGGGGATGTCAGTGAGGACTGAATAGAGGGAATGGGGATCAGTGCGAGATGGAGAGGAGGGGCCCCAGGATAAGAGGAAGAGGGTGGAGGGGGGTGTACAAGAGAGAGAGAGAGAGAGAGAGAGAGAAAGTGAGAGAGAGAGAGAGAGAGGTTGTGTTTTCTTCTCAGCTCTGCGGTTGAGAAGGATTGTAGCAGCCTTTCAAGGATTTTGCTGTTGGAGAAGGAACAGAGGCAGAGGGGCTTCATAGTTTAACTTATCGTTGGACTGTTGAAACTTTCCTCTGGTCTAGGATTCCTCTACTAGTGTGAAAATTCCTGAGTTTTCTCTACATTGTCGAGGGTGCGGTTGTCGTTGGCGGACTGCCAAGAGTGCCTGGAGATCGAGGGCACGAAGATTGCGGTGTCTTTGTCTTTTTTGCACCGTTTTTCTGCCCTAAATTCATTTTGCACAGTGCGGCTGCCTGGCTTAATGTGAAGAAGGTACTTTTGCTTCTGGCTCGACTGGGATAGAGCTTCCCAAAAGCTGCTCTCGGCTGTGGACGAACTTGGGGACTTTCCTGCTTCAGCTGGAGGTTTCTGCTTTCTGCTGCCTGTCTTTGACTGTGACTGTTTCTGGAACTTAATTGGAGCTGAGCTGCTGGGGTGCCTGGAGCTGATTTGTGCCTCTGTCAGGATGGCGATGGCTGGGGCGCGGCTGAAGGTCCGGACCTACGCAGTTGCAACAGCGGCGGGTACTAGGCCATTGAGCATGAGCCTCATGTTGACTTGGACTGGGACGGGTTTGGTATCTCGGTTCAAACTGGGCCTATGATGTCAAGGGGAGACGTTACAAAGGCCTTGAATGACCTTCTTGGGAGGGGAGCTATTGTCTCTTCCGAGCTCGAAAGAGGAAAGGTTGAGGTGATACTAAAGACCCGGGAGGGTGTGGGCCCGAGCATTGGAGCTGGGGGTTTCAGTGAGGGGGGTCCACATACAGGTGGATCCGTGGGTATCCAGGGTGAGACCGGTTCTCCTGCGGAGTTGCCCCACATGTATTCCAGACGCATCACTTATTCCACACCTGTCTAAGTTTGGGGAGGTGCGGTCTAAGTGCTTTAGGCTCATGCACCCTGGGGGGAACCCAGAGGAAAAAGGGGTCTTCAGTTTCAAGAGGAGGGTGTTCATGAAGGTGGGTGAGGGGGATGGCGCTGAGGGGAGTTTCGAGGTGGAGTATAGGGGTCTCCCTAGAACCGTGCGTTGGAGTTGGGGAAAGGCACGGTGTCATGCGTGCGGCGAATTTGGACATCTCTGGAGGGAGTGTCCTATTCGCGGGGTCACTGCGAGAAGTTCTAGCGCAGCGGCCCAGGGATGCGCTGCTGGCCCATCCGGCGTGGCCCGTCAAACCTCAGTGGCGCGGGGTGGTACTGCTGACCCGGCTAGGGCTGCCAGCTCTGCCTCGGTGATCCAGGGCGGCAGTGATAGCCCATCTGGGCCTGCAGGTTCTGCCTTGGGGACCCAGGGCAGCGATAGCCCCCGCCCCCCATGTCTTGAACCTGTGGTGGCGGCTGAAGGCGGGGCACAGGGGGAGGGGGTGAGGAAGGGGGCAATTGGGAGAAGCAGAGGCAGGAGAAGAAGAAGGACAGGAGAAAGTCCGCCCGAGCGAATAAAACGGGAGCGGGTGTGCACCTGCCGAGTTCTGATACCACCCAAGAGGTGCCTGCCAGCTCCAGTGAGGTGCAGTTTGCACCTGTCGTGGTCCAGCAAGGAGCTGAGGTGGTTCAGACGGGGGCAGGGAAGCAAAAACGTGTGGGTGGTAAAGTGGCTGGGGATAGTGTGGAGGCCGAAGACACTTCTGTTATGGAGGTCACCGTACTGCCACATGCTAGCGGGACAAAAAGGAGGTTAGTGCCTGGCGAGGAAGAGCAAGGGCGTGGGTCCAAAGTGAGGGGGATGTCTTTCTCCAGACCTTCCACTACTGATGTGGTTGGTGGTCTTGAATAGGTGTCCTCCGGGTCGGAGGTTGGGCCTCTATCTCAGGGATCTTCCCGCGAGTGTTATAAGACCATGTGATGCGGTTGACTCCTCTGGTGGTGTGTCCTCGGAGCGGGAGGATGCCCCTTCGTTTTCAGGGGACCTCTGAGGGAGTTATCGCATCGGGAGTTGAGTTAGCTCCCCTGGGTGTGTGTCCTCTGGGTCGGAGGAGGTCCCCTCGTTTCAGAGACCTACTGAGGGTGTTGGCACGCAGATGATGGAGTTAGCTCCCCTGGTAGTGTGCCCCCTGAGACGGGGGATGAGCAGAGTCAGCCCGAAGGGGGAGGTTCAGGGGCATTGGTGTACCACTCTGTGCTCCATATCAGAGCCAATGGAGGTGCTGGGGGGTGTGCTGCCTCTCAGGCTGAGTCGGCAGGGGAGAGTTTAAAGGCAAGTGGAGATTCTCTGGGTGTTGCCTGTGGAGAGGGTACTCTAGGTGCTGTGGAGGTCGGGTCTGTTTCGGGTCGTGATCCTCCTTCAGTTTCCGAGGGTGCCAGTGTACCACAGGCCCTGGGGGTGCCTCTTGTGTTTTCTTCCCCAGGCCCAGACGTGGAGGGTGATGGGAGAGTGCAGGAGCCCAGCCAGTCAGTGGGCTGCTTGTTGCGGTCAGGGGTGTCGGGACCCTTCCCTGGCATTGATCCTGGGGGTGGTGGCATGCCGGAGGAGGGGGAGAGTGATGGGGCCAGTTTGTGTAGAGGGATTAGTGAACTTTCCGAGAGTTCTGGTTTTTCAATTTTTGATAACGACCCTGGGCGCTGCACTGGTAAGCTTGTTGTTTCAGGTGCGAGTGGGTTGGCCGAGTGCCCAGACTCCAAGGCCATGTATCATGCAACAGTTATCTGTGAGGTGCGAGAGTTCCTAAAAGCAAGTCATACTCGCAGAACAAAAAAGGATGCTGCAAAGAAACGGTGGGAGGATTGGCCAGCTTTGATTAAGACTCTCGAGGCTATCCTTGGCAACAAGGACAGCGATCTTCCTGACTCTGAGAAGAGACAGTTTGGGGACTTTTTGAAGTTCCTCAGAGAGAGAGTCTAGGCGGAGTGTGAGGATCTCAATTTAGTGTGCCTGCACATTCACAGTAGCTACATTAAATTTAAACGGGAGTAGAGAGAGTTTTCGCAGATTTCAGCTTTTATCAGTCCTTAGAGAGGGAAAATTTGCGGTTGTGTTTTCTGCAAGAGACGCATACTGTTGTTAGTGATGAACCCACCTGGCGACTGGAGTGGGAAGGGGGGGTCTACATGAGCCATCTCAGCTCGAACTCGAGTGGGGTGACCTTTCTGTTGGCCCCGAATTTTCTGCCAAATGTTTTAAAAGTGCAAGAAGTTGTGCCAGGGACGTTTGCTCCATCTGGCCGTGAGCCTGGATGGCATGCCGTTGCATTTCATTAACGTGTATGCCCCTAGCTCCGGCACGATGCAGGCCGGCCTACTTCAGGAGGTGACTGCGCTGTTGAGCACAATTGATAGGGGAGAGTGTGTCTTCCTTGGTGGGGATTTTAATTGCACACTTGAGGCGCGAGACCGTTCTGGTACTCAGTGTGCCCCTGCTGTAGCAGAGATGCCAAGTGTCCCGGATTCGCCGTATTTTATCCCGGCGAAATAAACTTTTTACGGTGTACCGGCAGCCAAACATGCTGTTACGGAACACCGCCGCGCCGGTGTTCCTCCCGTGGTGAACACCGGCGCCATGTGTCCCCGGTTTGCCGGCCCGCGCGATCAGCGGCACTTTGCCGGGCCCTAGTGTCCGCGCCTGCGCAGTGGGGGAGGGTTGCCGGGCCCCAGTGGCCGCGCGTGCGCAGTGGGGGAGGGTTGCCGGGCCCCAGTGGCCGCGCGTGCGCAGTGGGGAGGGTTGCCGGGCCTGGCGCCATTTCGAGCCACGCCACGCCCGGCCCAGAGCCCGGGCGGCGGCAGCCCGCGCGATCAGCGGCACTTTCTTGCCGCCAGCCGGCCGCTCGCGGCAGCCCCATCACCGGGCCTCCCCCCCCACCCCCACCCAGTGCGCAGGCGCAGACCCGCCGGCAACCTTGCCAAGTGCGCATGTGCCGCACCCGCCCGCCGGCAGCCCGCTGATCTGCACCAGTGCGCAGGCGCATAGCCGCCGGCAACAACCCCAGGTGAGTACGGAGAGAAATGCATTTAACCCCATTTGTTACGGACAAATGGGTTAAATGTTACTGTGAACTAAATTTAGGGTTGGCATCTCTGCTGTAGCGAAGAAGCTGAGAGAGTTGATTGAATCCTTTGAGTTGGTTGATGCCTGGCGGAACCTCCACCCTGATTCCACTGCTTTTTCGCGGAGGTCTGAGGGTGGTGGTTCCCGCATTGATCGAATATATATCTCACGAGCGTTTGTTTCCCGTGTCTCAGCGGCATCAATGCGGCTGGTGCCGTGCTCGGACCACTGTCTGGTGCGTGTGGATTTCAATCCAGCGCGCGCTCGGGCTGGGTCCGCGTACTGGTACTTTAACAACAGGCTGCTGGAGGATCGGTGTTTCCGGGAAGCATTCAGTCGGTTTTGGGGGAAGTGGAGAGAGAGGCAGAGGTGCTTCTCTTCCCTTAGGCAGTGGTGGGACGTGGGGAAAGCTCACATCCGTCTCTTTTGTAAGGATTATACGTGGGGGTCGACCGGAAGGCGGGACTCAGCGGTCGAGAGGCTTGAGAGGGAGATACTGGACGCAGAGTCTCGTCTGGGTCGGTTTGGTGAAGACTCCTGCGAATGGGGAGAGTTTCAGATGAAGAAGGAAGCTTTGAGGAGCCTGCTGCTTGAGCGGTCCCGAGGCGCCTACGTGAGGTCGCGGGTCCAGATGCTGTGCGATCTGGACCGAGCTTCGCCTTTCTTTTTCTCTCTGGAGAAGGGGCGGGGAGCTCGCAAACAGCTCGTGGAGCTGCTCGCAGACGACGGCTCCTCTGTCACTGATCCAGAGAGGATCAGTGCCTTGGTCAGGTCCTTTTATGGGTCCCTGTTCACTGCGGATAGATTCAACAGGGAGGCTCAGCGAGATCTGTGGGAGGGTCTACCGACTGTAGATAGGGGGGTGGCAGATCTTCTTGATGGCCCCTTATCTTTGGAGGAGTTGACTCGTGCCCTGCATCAGCTCAGGAGCGGTAAGTCCCCTGGGATGGATGGGCTGACGGTAGAGTTTGTTAGAGCATTCTGGGATGTTCTTGGTGGAGATTACATGTTGGTTCTGGGGGAGAGCCTGGCGACCGGGGAGATGCCCCTCTCGTGGCGTAGGGCAGTTGTTGTCCTGCTGCCCAAGAAGGGTGAACTCCGCTTGTTGAAGAACTGGCGCCCGGTCTCTCTCCTATGCACAGAGTATAAAGTTTTTGCACGGGCAATGGCAAATCGCCTGGGCTCCGTGCTGTCTCAACTGATTCATCCTGACCAGTCCTATACAGTCCCTGGCAGGTCCATTCAGGATAACATCCACCTGGTAAGGGACCTGATTCATCTAGCCCAGGGCACTGGTCAGCCAGCTGCTTTTCTGTCTCTTGATCAGGAGAAGGCTTTTGATAGGGTGGAACATGAATACCTTTTCGGGACGTTGCAGGCGTTTGGGTTTGGACCACATTTCGTGGCCCGGGTCCGGCTTTTGTACACTGCAGTGGAGTGCCTTGTGAAGGTTAATGGTGCGTTGTTGTCTCCTTTTCATTTTGGGAGGGGGGTCCGTCAGGGGTGCCCCATGTCGGGTCAGTTATACTCGGTCTGTGTGGAGCCGTTCCTGTGTCTTCTTCGGAGGAGGTTGACAGGCCTGGCCCAACCTGGCCCGGGGGTGGAGGTGGTTCTTTCGGCGTATGCCGATGATGTACTCCTTATGCTTACTGATCCTGGTGACCTGCGGAGGATGCGTGACTGCCGGGAGATTTTCTCGGCTGCATCTTCTGCTAGGATTAACTGGAGTAAGTGTTCTGGACTATTAGTGGGTGAGTGGCAGGTAGACTCCCTGCCAGAGGAGATGGTAATGTTTGCGTGGAGTACCACGCACCTCCTCTATCTGGGGGTGTACCTGAGTCCCACTGAGGGTGCTTGGCCGGCAAACTGGCAGGAGTTGGAGACAAAAGTGATCGCCCGGTTGGGGCGCTGGTCAGGCCTGCTTGGAGTTCTTTCCTTTCGTGGGAGGGTGCTGGTCATAAACCAGCTGGTGGCCTCCATGTTATGGTACCGGGCTGGCTACTCTTGTGCCGCCCTCTATTTTTGCAACTGCTTTACAGAAGAAGCTGGTAGATTTCTTTTGGGGAAATAGGAAGCACTGGGTTTCCGCGGCGGTCCTGAGTCTCCCGTTAGAGGAGGGCGGCCAGTCCTTGGTATGTGTGCGTACCCAGGTGGCAGCTCTCCGCCTCAGGACTCTGCGGAGGTACATGTACGAAGAGAACCCACCCAGATGGCACGCTCTGGCCACGTATTTTTTTCCGTCGGGGTCGTTGTCTAAGGGGGGTCTCACGGCTCCGGTGGCGGGTATCAGTCGACCCGCCCTAAGGGGTTTGCCTGTCTTCTACCGGGATGTGCTAAGAGTGAGGAATTTGGTTGTTTTCAGCCAGCGTGTTGTTCCAAGAGGGGAGGGGGTTGTCGTGGCTGCGGGAGTGGCCGGTCCTCACCCTGTCATGGCGGGTGTCGAGGAGAGGCGAGTGCCTAGAGTGGTTCTGATAGAGCTTACCCCGCTCCGTCAGATCTGCTCATTGGGCCTAGGATCCGGGATATTTCTCGGGTACCGGTTCCACACAATCTAAGCCGCCTTTCTGAGATGACCAGCTTGCCATTTCGTGATGCGAAGAGACGCACACTGTACAGGATGCTCCTGCACATTCTGCACCTCCTTACCTTCGTCTCCCGTCCCGATACACCATGGCGGACGGTGTTACCACCTGAAGGCGGGGGAGGTCCTCAGTGGGGGTCCTTCTATAAGCGAGTTGTTCCCCTTTACATTGGGGACCTGGGGTGGAGAGTGTTGCACAGAGCGGTGGTTTGTAATAAACTTTTGAGTCGGTTCACGGGCTCGTCCGCAGCATGTATTTTCTGTGGCGAGCAAGAGACCGTGTTCCACGTGTTTATGGAGTGTGAGAGGCTACTGCCCCTGTACCAATATCTGAAGGGGTTGTTCCTCAAGTTCTGGTTGCATTTTAGTCCCACGATTCTAGTGTTCGGACACAAGGCAGGGAGTGGGGAGAGCCGAGTGGGGGGGGGGAACTTCCCTGTCGGTTTGCTCCTGGGCCTGGCCAAGATGGCCATTCGCGGGTCCAGGCAGCGGGCGGTCGATGGTCAGGCTAGAGTCGGCTGTCTGCCCCTTTTCCGGGCCTACGTCCGTGCACGTGTGTCCCTGGAGCGGGAACATGCGGTGTCCACGGGGACTCTGGAGGCCTTCCGTGGACGCTGGTCACCGCGTGGGGTTCAGTGTATTGTGAACAATGAATGTATTGTTGTACTATAATGGTTTTATATAGTGCCATTTTTGATTATGGTTTGATGTGTTGTATTATATGATTGTGTCAATAAAGTTTTTGAAACTTTAAAAAAAAAAAAAAGAGAGAAAGGGGGGGTGGCAAATGAGGTGGGGGAGCAGAGGTGGTGGGGAGGGAGGAAGGTCAGCGCTCCTCGGAAAACATCGCTCCACTGCCTTGGCCGTCCCTGTCCAACGCCAAAGTGCCGCCGACAAAGGGGGAGGTGATTGGGAACTCGTCGCCACCGCCTCCCCTCCTCCGCCAGCCGACAGGTAGGTGCGGGACCGGAGCAGTGCAGCTCAAAGATCCTATAGTTATAGGATCTTTGGTGCAGCTGCTTCAGTCGGTGGAAGGAGGCCTCCGCCTCCCTCTCTCCCGCTCCTCCCGGCCTCGGCATGCGAGAGGGGTTGTATTGAAAGCGCCGTTAACGGGTTTGCAGGCAGCGGCCGTTATCAGGGCGATAGCGGCCGCTGCCTGTAAATCAAAAGCTACTGCTGCAAATCCACCAACTGCGTTTTCAAAACAGCCCCTCTAGCACGCCGAGGCCGGGAGGAGGGGGGGAGGGAGGGAGGGAGATCGAGGCCTTCTTCCGCCGGGCGGGGTGCGGGAGGAGGAGGCGGTAGAGCCGCTGCTGCTGCCGCTGTTCGGGACCCGTCATTCACTCTGACCCTTCATCACCACGCACCTGCCATCTTCGCCCCGCAATCAAAGATACTAGAGGAGTACAGCCGCCCCCGTCGACACGAGACGTCACGCTCCTATTCTCCAGAGATGCTGCCTGACCCGCGGAGTTACTCCAGTTTTTTGTGTCTACCGGTATAAACCAGTATTTGCTTGCCAAGCCGGGCAAAATGAGTCGGCGTTTAGGTTGCCCGGCGGCACTTTGGGTGGTCATTGGCATCCGGGCAGCCGCTAATTTCGAGCCCTGCACTGAGCGCTTTGGCAAAAAAAAAAAAAACAACTGCTGGAGCAACTTGATGAGTTGAGTTTAGTGATACAGCACGGAAACAGGTCCTTCGGCCCACCGCGTCCACACCGACCAGCGATCCCCGAACACTAGCACTATCCTACACATACTAGGGACAATTTACATTTACACCAAGCAAATCAACCTACGTCTTTGGAGTGTGAGAGAAAGGCGAAGATCTCAGAGAAAACCCACGCAGGTCACGGGGAGAACGTACAAACTCTGTACAGACAGCAGCCGTAGTCGGGATCAAACCCACGTTTCTGGTGCTGTGAGGTAACTGCTCTACCGCTGCGTGACTGAGCACCGCCAAAACGTTAGATTTTAGCCTCAGTGCATGGAAACAGCCGCTTTGGCCCACAGAGTCCGCGCCGATCATCAATCACACCGTACACTCACACTATCGTACACACACGGGACAGCACACTACACACTAGGGGTAGTAGGGACTATCGCAACGTTTAAGAAACATTCAGACAGGTGCATGGATCGGATAGGTTTAGTGTTGGTGGGCCAAAAGCAGGCAGGTGAGACTAATTTAGATGGGACTAGTTAGTCGCTGTGAGCAAGTTGGGCTGAAGGGCCTGTTTCCACACTGTATGACTATTTTACAATTTACCGAAGGCAATTAACCTACAAACTTGTACGTCTTTGGAGTGTGGGAGGAAACTAGGAGCACCTGGAGAACACCCACGGGGACACAAGAAGAACGTACAAACTCCGTACAGACAGTGCCCGTAGTCAGGATTGAACCTGGGTCTCTGGCGCTGTGAGGCGACAACTTTACCTCTGCACCAACGTGCCACACCTGGTATCGGGGGCAACAGCTGGGGTTTGCCAAGTGGCGCTCTGCACAATCGTGGCAGTTTTCACAACCAAGTGACTATGACTAACCAGTTTAATTCAGAGCCAAAATAGTAAGATTAAATGAGAACTTACCAGTTTGAAGTTTGATCTTTATTTTATGAGGAGTTGCGATGAGGGATTTCGTGAAGACCCCGCCAGCACGCATGCGCGACATTCTTGAAAGCAGCGGTGTGGAATCACAGAACTACCCAGAAATGAACTAATATAGTAAGATTGAAGAGATTCTATTTACCAGCTGACCTTATAGTAGAGGGTTGGGAGAGGAGGGCACAAAATCCCTCATCGCAACTCCTCATAAAATAAAGATCAAACTTCAACTGGTAAGTTCTCATTTAATCTTACTATTTCATTTCGGAGTCACGTGAGTGACTTCGTGAAGATTTCAAAGCTCTGTGATTACATGCCCTGGATCACGTCCATGCTCACACACTGCCGTAATGCTGATGGAGGAAGTATGTTAATGTATTTCAGACTTGAACAAGCTGAAAAATAATAACATTTGTTAATACAACAATAAAACCCCTGTACTCAGGGACAAACGTTTAGGGACAGCACTTAAAACTAAATCTGCCAATGTTGCGGGAGCGGCCACAGGTCTGTTATAAAACCGCTGAAATGTAGTTTCACTGGCCCAGCCCGCTATTGCGAGGACATGATCCGTGAACACCTCCATGGTCCTCGCCGCTGATGTGGATGCAGCCCTGGTAGAATGACATTTTAAATTGTTAGTGTCTTACCTGCTGCACCGAATACCACCTTGAGCCATCTCCTGTTGCCCATTTTCAGACCTGTAGTCGCAGGTCTGTGTAGTTTAAGCAACTCTTCTATAACGCAGTGACTTTATTGTGGGTCGAAACTATTCTATCCAGGCAATTCCTGTAGAGTTTGGACCCGTTGTGCTGTCTTCAGTGCCATTACCATCACCACTTTGAAGGTGAATATTTACCAGTGGTAAATCCGCCAAAGGCGACCAGCTCCTGAGTAGGGTCAACACCACCCCCGATATCTCTGGTAATATATTGAGGTCGGGGAGGGATAGAACATACCCTTCAGTGTGGATACCAGCAGGTGAGATCCCACTCCAATGTTGAGATAGGATGACAGTGCACTTCTGGCACTGTATATGGCACTGTAACTGAGGGACTCATCATAATGCAGGCCCGTGAGGATTCCAGCACATTGGAGATCGTAATAGATATGTAGGTGGTCTAGGTCCAACTATGGTAACCTCACATATCCTTATGTGGGTGAAGGTACTGCTTCCTAGTGGACTCTCTCTGCACGCTGCTGTATGATGTCCATGGTCCTTTCTGTTGCAGATCTGGTTGCGTTTTCTGCAACACCTATCTGATGAAGCAGAATGGGGGAAAGCATAGAAAACCCATTTCCCCCCCAATGTAGCGAGAACGCGTCCATCGCCACTGCCCCAGGATCTGGTTCTCAAGAGACATATGGTGGTATCCAATGATTCAACCTGGACGCAAGGAGGTCAATATCTGGTGTTCCAAATTAGGCTATAGTTTTAGCAAATATTTGGAGGTTCAACATCCACTTGATTATTAAATACTTGTGACCTGGTGTCCGCCACTGTATTGAGCTTAACCGGAAGGTACGTAGCTGATGTCCAAATATTTCTTCCAATCCACTAGAGCCAAATTAATTTTTCCAATTCATCACAAGATATTGACTTGATACCACCCATAAGGTTTAAATACACCACCTCAGTGGACGGACATGCGTATGCTGCAGATTAGTGCATTAAGCCCGTAGCCTGTGACATGCTCCCAGCATTTCTAAACAGTTTATACCTTGTGATTGAAGAAAAGTAGACACGTGCAAATCCCATCTACCACCCCAACTGGAAATGGTGTCGGTAGCTCCCCAGCCCTTGGTGCTTGCGTCGGTTTGTAACACGACTAATGGGTTTGATGTAATGATGGGATTTAACAATCACAAACATAGCTAATCCACTATTGTAGCTCAATTTATGCCTTGATAGGCGGCTGCATAGGCCCGTAAAAATGTCCAGCATTCGCTTTTAATGCCGAGATTTTGCTCTTTGCAAGCTTAGATAGTGTAACGTCCCAATTATGTAGCTAGAATGTAGCTACAGGTTTAGCAATTATTTTAGCAGTATGTCTAATAGCTGGTTTCCTGGCGCATATGCCTCTATTATGTCTATAGCTTTGTTCCCTGGGATAGTGACAATCAGCTCCCTTGCATCCCAGAATGTATATAACCGCTCTCCTACTTGTGAGGTTAAACATGCAGCACTTCCAAGAGAACCAGACCCCCTTACCTCCATGGTTACCGGCGGGCCTGACGTTCTGGTTCTTGGTGTTCCGTTGAATTGTGTTGAGCTGCTGCCGGCGTGTAGGTCCTTACTGGTCTTTCAGGTGCCCCCCCCCCCCCCGAGGTCTTGCATATGGTGTTTGTCTGCGCACTGCCGGCCTGCTGGAGGGAGATGGGTTCATCAGCCCGTCTGCCTTCGCCTCCTAATCCAGGTCCTAGACCTGTTTGGGCAGGTCCTCACCGAACAGCTGTCTCGGTGGTGGCGTCGCAGATGCCTAGTACAACCCCGCAAATATGGGGTTTGGAGTCGGTTTGATGGCGATACTCCGGGAAGTGTAAGCTTCATGACTAACATTGCAAGAGCATCCTCCTGTTCTGTCGTCATTTCCATGCCGTCAACCGACCTGGCAAAGGCAGTAATCCCCAACGTCAGCAATTTCAGGATGTTTAGGAACTTCAGCTCCCGTGCCCTTATCCCCGGACTGATGTTGCCCCAGATGGGCGTGTTGACTGTCGGTACATTCAACGATATGCAGTTGTTTGGGCCTGGTATATGTTGATCGCCTCGGTAAAGACCTGTTCCTGCAGCTGGTGTGTGGTGAGGTAGTCTATGCTGGGCCCCTGGTTTGGGCTGAGTGCTTCGGCTGGGCCAACTTGGAGACCACATTCAGCAGTTCCTCCTGGGTTTTCTCAGGTACTGTAGGTTCCTGCTCCAGCCCGTCTTGCGTGTCAGCCAGCTGCTGATCCGTGGCATCCCCATCGATGACGTGGACATGCTGGGTGGCCCAGCCGCATGTCTCCTGGACTGGAGGACATCTGGTCCAGGTGCAGAGGTTGTGCTCTAGGATACGCTCCATCCGAGCCATGCGACCGCATCTACGGATGACAAGTCGACTTCCTCAGGTTCTGGAGAATCCCTGAGGCTTCTGTCATCACCCCACACCTCGTCGAGGTGATAACAAGGGTGCCTAGACAGGATGTCGCTGCCTGCCGCTTCTGCGTGGCTAAGCGACTCCCGCGCGGACCTGCCGCTGGCCCGCCGTCTTCCGGGCGGAGGCGGCCCGCTAGTCTGATAAGACACGAGCGGTGATGAGTCGGTCCCGGCTGCCGAAGCGTGGTACCCCGACGTCCGCGCGGGCTTGCCGCCTGTCCCGACGTTCGGTCATGTCCTGCCGCTAAAGGAGGGTGCGGTGACCGAGATGAGACTACACCGGCCCGCGTTCCGGCAGGCTCCCCCGGCGGTGAGTCTGTGCCGGCCGCACATGCGAGCTTGCAGACCCAGGCCTCAATCCTTCACCGGTCCGCGAACTGGCGGCTGCTCTGGTGGAAAGTCGACCCCGACTCCTACAGCGGGGCTTCACCGACTGTTGTACGATTCTTCCCCTGGTCCTCTCTCTGGTGACCTGCATAGTTGGGGAGAGAGAACATGCCGCCAGGCGAATAACACGTTTACGCACCTTTGCTCCACTGTCCCTATGCTTAGGTGACAGTGGTAGGGAGTCAGGGTCTTGCCTACCCTGCTCCTGCCCAGTGCTCCTACCACTCTACGGCTCCACGGCCAGCCGTGGTGGAGAATCGGGTCCTGGCTGCTGCAGGGCTCCCCGGTTTCCGTGTTCTTATCCCGGCCCGCAGAGCGGGTGCTGCCGGCATTGCGGGCAGTTCCGGGAATAGTGGGCGCTGACTCCCATCCGAAGTCCCATGGCCCCGGGAGGCAGACTTCGATGCCTTCATTCTGGTCTCCCATCCATTGTTTCGGTAAGCAAAGTCTAGTACTGAAGCTAAACAACTCAAGGTTAGTATCTTACGTGAGGGTCTTTATGAGCTTGCGGTGGAGGAGCGCACTCTCTCCCCCCCCAGCCCCAATGGAGACCAGACTCTCATGCGGGACATAGACTGCCGCTAACGGCAAGGCTCCCGCCTGTGTGTGAGTCGGGGCCCCGGCTCTGTCTACTACCTCTATACTGTAGCATGGCCTGCGGCCTGCGGCGTTGAGTCGGAGCTCCTGCTCTGCCTTCGCTGCCCGCGAATGGCAGTCTCCGAGCCCGGACCCTCCTGGTCCACGGGCTTGTCCGACTGCCGAGTAGCGTTGCCGTCAGCCCGTGGTGACCCTGCGGGCTGCGGTGTAGATTTGGGCTGCCGCTCTGCCGTCGCTGCGCGAACGGTGAGCCCGGACCCTACCGTGTCACCGAGCTGCCCAACCTGCCCGGTGTAAAAATAAAGTCGGGGAAACGGCGTAAGTAAAGCCGTCAGCTCACAGCCGTTGCCTGCAAGCCCCATTACCTGTTAATACAGACAGGGATACTGCAGGCTGTGGACTAGAGTTGAGGAGCTCCTCACTGCCCGTCGCTCGCATGCGGTCGACGATATGTCGCGCATGCGTGCCTGGCGGGGTCTTCACGAAGTCACGCACGTGACTCCGAAATGAAACATACAATAACACTTCTTCAATAAACAAAAGGCATTTCCCGGATCCACGAGGCACAACAAGGCACTAAACACACACGAGGAAAAGCAGTGAGCTTTATCATAGTCATAGAGAGATACAGAGTGGATATAGATCCTTCAGCCCAACTTGCCCACACAGACCAACATGCCCCATCCACACTAGTCCCACCTACCTGCGTTTTCCCCATATCCCTCTAAACCTGTCATATCCATGTACCTGTTTTATAATTTCTTAAACATTGCGATAGACCCTGCCTCAACTACCACCTCTGGCAGCTCGTTCCATACACCAACCACCCTTTGTGTGTGTGTGAAAAAGTTACACCTTAGATTCCTATTAAATCTTTCTCCTTCACCTTAATCCTATGTCCTCTGGTCCTCAATTCCCCTACTCTGGGCAAGAGACTCTGTGCATCTACCCGATTAGGCTGTGGGCCGAGCAACGAAAATGTGTCCAGAATTTGACTTTTGTGTCTCTGGGATCTACTTGAAATTTGTTGCAAAATTTCAGATAAAACAGATAAAATATAATTGAGAAGGATGTCATAACTCGTCAGTGCCAAAAGTTGCACATTAATTAATTAAGCTAATTAGAAAATTAGATGGAAAAAAAGTGCCATCTAGTGTTCCATGCTCATATTACTCCGTGGGAGCCTAATTCCATGCTGCTGTCTATTTAAACCATATATTATTATACCATATATATAATATATGACGTGAATATGAATAGAATTAGTAGCACTCACCGGCGGGCTGACAGCCCGACTGATCCTTCACAGCATCCATTGGTGAGCCGATAGCCCGACCGACCGACTGACTGTCCGACCGGCTGACAGACCGAACGACTGACTGACTCTAATCCTATTCCTAACCCTAGCTCTACATTTTTATTTATCTGTTCACATCATAATCTTACAAAGATAAATCAATTGTAAAGCAAAATGATCAGCAAGGTTAGCATTACTTTTATTCCTTGGAAACCTTGTTATTGTTTTGATGTAATTAGGAGGCAGCCATGAAGCCAAAGTGCACGCTGCCTAGCCACCATGAAACAAAGCGCGTGATTTGTCAATTGGCGTCCGACGCAATGTCAAACGTGCATTGATTGGACAATTACTACTCGGAAAATTGAAGGTTTTCCGCATATTTAAAAAATATGTGCAGGTTTTGTTCTTGACGAGTTTCAGGTATGATTTCTATAATATTTTTACACAATATGTGAAAAATTCAGGTAGTTACGTGTTTGGGTCACGAACTTAAACGAAAAAGCACCTCGGCCCACAGCCAAGATCTAGTCACTTCAAGTCACTTTTATTTCTATAGCACATTTAAAAAACAACTCTCGTTGACCAAAGTGCTTTACATTGGTGGAGGTACAGACGTTATACAACAGTGGTTCATAGATTAAGTACATACATACATATCGCCCTCCCTCAGAGGACGTCAAAAAAGGCTTGACAGTACAGATGAGTTTAAATCTCGACTTAAAAGAGTCGATGGAGGGGGCAGTTTTGATGGGAAGAGGGATGCTGTTCCACAGTCTATGAGCTGCAACCACAAAGGCGCGGTCGGTCGCCCCTGAGCTTATGCCTAGACTATGGGATATTCAGTAACCCCAAGTCGGCCAATCTGAGGGACCTGGAGGTGGTGTGATATTTTCCTCTCATGATTTTATACACCTCTATAAGATCACCCCTCATCCTCCCCCCTGCGCTCCAGGGAACCAGACTCCCAGCCTGCTCAACCTCTCCCTATAGCTCACACCCTCTGGTCCTGGCAACATTTCTCCGCACCTTTCCAGCTTGATAACATCTTTCCTATGAACCGGTGCCCAGAACAGAACACAATGCTCTAAATGCGGCTTCACCAACTACGTTGCAGAAATTTGCCCGGACAGAATTCATAAAACTACTCAAACACGGAGGGACGAAACAGAAGTCGCTCTCACTGAATTATGTGAAAGGAAAATCCACATTTTAAAATCTTAATTAATTTTTCCCTCCACCCGTGTTCATTGGCACTGGCCCAGAAGTCACGTTGCGGAAAGTTGAGATGCAGATCATCCTTTGGGACACAATGCCCCCTAACACGAGGGGTCACATGTATCGGAGGGGAAGGCTTAGTTTAGAGATACAGCACAGAAACAGGCCCTTCAGCCACTGACTCCACGTGGACCGGCGATCCCCGCACACACTCAACACTACGCACACTGGCGACAATTTACCAGTTTTTAAAACCAAATCCAATTAGCCAACAAACCTACACGTCTTTGGAGTCTGGGAGGAAACCGGAGCACCCGGAGAAAACCCACGCAGGTCGCGGGGAGAATGTTCAAGTTCCAAACTGACGGTGCCCCATAGTCAGGATCGAACCTGGATCCCGGGCGCTGTGAGGCCGCGACTGTTCCGCTGGGCCACCGTTCCGGTGTTCAGAGGAGAATTGGTCAGGGCAAGGCTAGAGACGGAGGCCACAGGTATCTGGTGCGGGGGAGGGGGTGTGGGCATCGGAAGCCTGGCAGCGCTCGATTTGGCAGGACCGGGTGGAACAAACATAGAAATATAGAAAATGGGTGTACGAGGAGGCCATTTGGCCCTTCGAGCCGGCACTGACATTCTACGTTCAATATGATCATGGCTGATCATCCAAAATCAATACTCCGTTCCTGCTTTCACCTCATATTCTTTCATTCCTTTAGCTCCAAGAGCTAACTCATGGGGAACATTTTTCCTACATCTGGCCTGTCCAGGGAGGAAAACAGAACAATGATTCATCTCTTACCTCGCCGATACTTCTCTGACCGTTCCTTGGACTTCTATAGAGCCACGAGGTACCAGTACCAAACCCATTATTATCAGCTCCTGTGGGAAAGGAAAAACTTCCTGAGATGGTAATATTAACATAGAAACATAGAAAATAGATACAGGTGTAGACCATTCGGCCTATCGAGCCAGCACCACCATTCAATATCATCATGGCTGATCATCCAAAATCAGTACCCCGTTCCTGCTTTTTCCCCATATCCTGTTTGTACCGAGTTATATCTAACTCTCTCTTGCAAACATACAGTGAATTGGCCTCCACTGCCTTCTGCGGCAGAGAATTCCACAGATTCACAACTCTCTGGGTGAAAAAGTTTTACCTCAGCTCAGTCCCAAATGGCCTACCCATTATTCTTAAACTGTGACGCCTGGTTCTGGACTCCCCCAACATCGGGAACATTTTTTCTGCATCTAGCCCAGGGGAGTCAAACTCAATTTAGGCCAAGGGGGCCAGATTGGGTAAAATGCAACTCCATGAGGGCCGGTTCAGTTGTGCACGCGCGCTCGCGCTCCCACAGCTTTCGTTGCCTTCGTTTTTTCAACCTGCTCTCATGTGTCTCAGTCCCCGCTATAACTACAAAGTGTTTCACTTTACGAATTTTGTTTCTTATGAAGAAGATTGCCCAGCAAGCATTATTTTTACGATTGGTATTAACTTACAGTCGTAGGCTGCAAGAAAGTTGTGATGAGAGAAAAAACGATGTTATTTTGGCTAAGATTGTTTCGGGAGCCACACCCTTTCCATTAATAAACCATTTGAACTCGAACATTAGCATGTAGACCTAACGAAACAAATTGTAAATGTAGGCTACACAACTGCACCTAATGTTTCCAGCAATCGAACTCAGACAATGAACACAGTTAGCCTCTAATTTTTATTGAAGTGATTACATTTACAGTAATCGAATAGTCAGAAAATGAATAAATCACAATATTATGACTCAACATTTCATAATGCATTTTACTTGCATGTCTCAGTGCATAGAACAGTGTCACTCATTTTTCACTTACTGCTTCCAGACGCCTGACATCTTTTGGTTTAATCGTAAGCCCCCCTCAGTCATGACTAACCAAGGGTGATGCATCCTAGTTGTTGGTTGCTTGGTCCAAACCTGGGCGAGAGCAGTCGCTTGTGGCTGTCAGAGATGTCATTGCCCAGACGTTCCAAGTTTCCAGTTTTAGAGCTGGTCTCTTTTGTTGTCAGGTGTGGGGATTGCAGACCGTGGCAGGACAGCACCTTATTGGCTGAGGCCTGCCCAGCTTGAGGCGAGTGGTAGCTGTCTAGCCATCTAGCCATGACTTATAACCGGTAAGTGTTGCTCCCTGTGTTATGGCAAAGCTGAAATGTCATGTGGAGGACAGGCTGTTGCCCATGCAGCACGTCCCCCCCCCCCCCCCTCCACGCCGCTGATCGATCCAAAGGAACAGCAGGGCCGTTACAGTTTGGCACCAGCGCCGTCGCAGGAGCTGCCAGAGCGAGGTTGTAGACAACGACGAACTGCCTTAGAGACTCTGGCTGGATTTTTCTTGCGGTTTACTCCTGGAGCCTTCTCCATGACTGGATATGGCCACAAGGCCACAGTGGGGGTTTTAAATCAGTTTTCCCTCTCCTAGATGGACCGCCTTCCAAGGCTGACGAGCCCCATCTGCCCGAGACTCATGGGGGCGGGAGCATCTACCATCCCGTGCAGGTCTATAGCACCTGCCCACTGCACAACCAGCTTTAACCAGCCTGAACATCAGGGACCAATTTCTGGGCAGTTGCGATTATCATAATGTCATTTAGATGTCTGTGTGTCAGCTGCAAGCGCAGTTTGCATTTGTTAATGTTCATTATGGAGAGGTGTCTGGTCTGGGGGGGTGTCTGGTCTGGGGGGAGGGGGGTGGCTGGTCTGGGGAGAGGCTGTGTCTGATTTGGAGAGGAGGGAAGGTACTAGTCTGGGGAGGAGGGGGTGTCTGGTCTGTGGGGGAGGGGGTATCAGGTCTGTGGGGGAGGGGGTATCAGGTCTGTGGGGAGGGAATATCAGGTCTGTGGGGGAGGGGGTATCAGGTCTGTGGGGGAGGGGGTATCAGGTCTGTGGGGGAGGGGGTATCAGGTCTGTGGGGAGGGGATATCAGGTCTGTGGTGGTGTCTGGTCAGGGGGGGTGTCTGGTCTGGGGGGGCGGCGCGTCGGGTGGTTGTCAAATCCAGGCGATGCTTCACCTGCCGGCAGGCTGTGTCCAGAGGGTGTGCTCCGTCTTGAGCGCTGGGAGCGGCCGACATCAGCGCATGAGGAGGCAGATGGCGATGATGAGCCGGGCGCTGGTAGCGTCCGTGCGGCGCCGGGGGAAGGGGGGAGGGGGAACTGGGCCTCTGCGCATCCCTCTGCAATCGGATCCTCGACTTCCTCATTCACAGACCACAGTGTGTTCGAATTGGAGGAACCACTTCATCCTCAGTAACAATTCGTACAGGAGCACCTCAAGGCTGCGTGCTCAGCCCCCTACTGTACTCACTCTATACTCATGACTGCATAGCCGGTTATAGTGCGAACTCCATCTTCAAGTTTGCCGACGACACCACTGCGGTTGGACGAATTGCAGATGGGGACGAGTCAGAGTATAAAAGTGAGATCGACCGACTGACCAAATGGTGCCAGCACAACAACCTGGCTCTCAACATCAGTAAGACCAAGGAACTGATTGTGGACTTTGGTAAGGGAAGGATGAGGACCCACAATCCTGTTTATATCAACGGGACAATGGTGGAAAGAGTCAAATTCCTGGGCGCTGAACCATCCTACCACAACCAGAGAGCAGCGCTGAATTACTATCCACCTCTTTGATGTCCCTCGGACTATCCTTGACCGGACTTTGCTGGCTTCACCTTTGCACCAAGCGTTATTCCCTTATCATGCATCTACAATATTCAATGCATTGATTGTCATGTATGTCTTTCCGCTAGCTGGTTGGCTCTCAACAAAAAAGCTTTTCACTATATCTCGATACACGAGACAATAACCTAAACTGAAACTGAACTCTGATGCACATCAAGTTCTTACCACGGATTGCCAGCACTGAGGGAGTTGCTGAGGTAAAACATCTTCTGCAAGTTAAAAGCTTTGGATAAGAAGTTTGAAAAATGGGTTCAAGCTAGCTGGCGGATGCTTCAGTGAGCCAATAATTCATCACAAGTTACAGCACAGTTGAATGAAGCTGCTGGGAACTCAATACTCACCGTGTCCATGATGGTATCTGAATCCATCCTTCCTCCTCTTTAGAAGAATAATCAGGTCCTGGATGTGAACCTGCGGCAGTAATCATGGTTTATAAAGGCAATCAATTCGACCAATCTGGTTGACACTCAAAGAGGTCCAATCAATGCCTTCCTCTCATATCTCCCCACAATCTGGAGCTTCCAACCAAAGGTTAGACAAACTTTGGGCGGGCAAGGATTGTTAATATGTGTAGGAGGGAACTGCAGATGCTAGTTTAAACGGGAGATAGGCACAAAATACTGGATTAACTCAGCGGGTTGGGCAGCATCTCTGGAGAGAAGGAATAGGTGACATTTCGGGCTGAGTCCCTTCTTCAGACCGAGAGTCAGGAGAATGGGAAAAGAAAGATGTAGATGGTGATATAGAGAGATATGGAACAAATGAGTGAAAGATATGCAAAAAAAGAACTATGATGGGTACAGGCCATTGATAGCTGTGGGCTAGGTGAAAACGAGTTACAGACAATGAGACGACTTTGAAACCAGTACAAAGACATGGGTGGGGGAGGGTCGGAGATAGAGGGGATGTATATGTTGTTTGATTTTAATATGTCAAAGGTTGCTGGGTCAGTGAGTCACAATCGTTTTGTGGTGCCCCTAATATGCAGCCTGTGGATCTCATAGAGTCATACAGCACAGAAACAGGCCCTTCAGCCCAGCTTGCCCACACTGACCAACATGCCCCATCTACTAGTCCCAACTGCCCACGTTTGGCCCGAATCCCTCTAAATATTTTCCTATTCATGTACCTGTCTAAACGTTTTTAAAATGCAATAGTTATAGTTTCTGCCTCAACTACCTCCTCCGGAAGCTCGTTCCATTTACCCACCAATGAATTCTATTAATTGATTCCCCTCTCGCCTTCAACAATGTCCTGTGGCTCTTGATTCTACTCTGTGAATCTGCTCCTATCTGTTCTCCTCGCGATTTTATACACCGCTACAATATCATCCCTCATCCTGCTACGGTCCAAGGACTACAGTCCCAGCCTACCCAACCTCTCCGTATTGCCCAGGGCTCTGGAAAGAGTTAGAAAAGGTGCAATAGCAAATTTGAAGAGGTATTTAGACCGACATGTGAAATGGGCAGGGAAGGAGGGATACAGAACATGTGCAGGCAGATGGGATTCATTATTAGGGCGCAGTGGTGGACATATAAACGCTTATGTATAAACCCTTGTTGTACCCGCGGGGCATGTTAATGGGGGCAACTGGGAACTGGAGACACAAAGGCCAGAACTATAGAGGGAGAAAGAGAGAGACACATCTGCAGTCAGTGTGGACCTCAATGTAATGAACATTTGGAAGAGATGGTACCAGAGGGCTTTAAGAGAAAGGTGAACAACAGCAATGATGGAAATTGAAGGAAATGTTCATATATCCATGATGGAATGAAACATCCTCCTGCTCTCCAAGGAATAGTTCCGGCCTGCTTAACCTCTCCCTCAGGCCCTCTCGTAAATATTCTTTGTATCCTTTCCAGCTTGAAAACGTTTTTCTTATAACATGGTGCCCAGAAATGCACACAATAATCTAACGTGATGAACATTTGGAACAGATAGTACAAGAGGACAAGTTTTAAGAGAAAGATGAACAACAGCAACATTGGAAATTGGAGAAATTCTACTCAGATCCATGTTAAATATATGTAATAAAAAGGAACTGCAGATGCTGGTTAATACGAAAGAAAGAAACAAAATGTTGGAGTAACTCTGCGGGTCAGACCGTATCTCTGGAGAAAAACATCTCTTCAGACGGAAGTAGGGTCCGAACTGAAATGTCACCTATCCATGTTCTCCAGAGATGTTGCCTGACCCGCTGAGTGACTTCACCAATCTACGACTATCTTTCATGTTGAACTTGAACTCAGTGCGATCTGTAGCATTAGATCAAGCTTCAATTATTATCTAAGTAGGAAGGAACTGCAGATGCTGCTTTAAACCGAAGATAGACACAAAAAGCTGGAGTTACTCAGGAGAACAGGCAGCATCACTGGAGGGAATTAATGGGTGATGTTTTGGGTTGAGACCCTTCTTCAGTTCTTTAATTATAATCTCACCCAAAACACAAACACTAACGGCCCGTCGCTCACTGTCGAAGCTCGTGAACAATGTTGGGGCAGAATGGTTTGCAGACGGACTCTGAATACAGATCCGGTTTCTGTCTGGGGTCAGCTCTCTCATCCCCGGAGGTGGCCTTGTGACCCTCATCTGGACCGCCTCCAACACTGGCACATCTCTCCTTAAATGAAGGGAGGCCACTAAACCTATGCCCAGCACTCCGGGTACAGACCGACCGACCGACCAACACCCTGTACTGTTGCAACAATATCTCCACGTCTCCAGTCCTCGCTGTGTACCTGCCTGCTGATTGTATGGTAATTGATGCACGAGAACAGTAGATTCCTCTCTACTCCACCATTTGACGTTTGTCTCCATCTGGATAATAGTCTGTCTAAAAGTACACGTCCCCGCACTTTGAGTGAAGCTAATGTTATGTTCATTGCTCAGCATTTTTAAGTTCCAGGGTCATTGTCACAGTCAGTTGTCAATTGTCCCTGACTCACAGTCGTTGGAAACCTCTGCACCAATTGTGGGCTGGGTTCCTGGCACTGATCTCCCCCAGAGAGAGGATTCCCCTCTGGTGAAGCTGGTGGTGTTACTGAGGGGGGTTTCCTGATATCCAACTGGCAATATCTATCCTTTATTGATCAGTGGGTGTCACAGTGGTGCTGCTGGTAAAGCAATTGCCTCAAAATTCCTTTGTGTGGAATTTATATGTTCACAAAATATAGGAGTAGACTTCGACCTATTAGTAGAATTAGGCCATTCAGCCCATTGAGTCCACTCCGCCATTCAATCATGACTGATCTCTGCCTCCTAATCCCATTTTCCTGACTTCTCCCCATAACATTTGACACCTGTTGTAATCAGGAATTTGTCTGCCTCCTGACCTATGATAGACACAAAATGCTGGAGTAACAGGCAGCATCTCTGGATAGGAATTGGTGACGTTTCGTGTCGAGACCCTTCATCAGACTGACTTCAGGGGGGGAGGGAGATGGATAGATAAGGAAGTGTAAGGTGTGAAAACAGGACAAAGGGAACAGCGATCAGGGACAATGTAGAATTGATCAATGTTAGCTGGGAGAAGGTAACAACAAAGATAAACAGAGATAAACAGAGATAAAATGTTGTCGGAGACAGTGAGACTGGTTGGAGATCTGGGAAGGTGGAGGGAGAGGGAATGCGAGGGTTACTTGAAGTTGTAGAAGTCAATGTTCATACCGCTGGGGTACACAAAAAGCTGGAGAAACTCAGCGGGTGCAGCAGCATCTAAGGAGCGAAGGAGATAGGCGACGTTTCGGGTCGAGACCCTTCTTCAGACCGCTGGGGTGTAAGCTGCCCAAGAGAAATACGAGGTGCTGTTTCTCCAATTGTTTTATTTATTTATTTATTTAAAAAAAAATTATAATACAACTTAGGAGATAGGTCCGTAGGTACAGAAAACAAAAGTATTCGTCTAGTCCTGGGTTCAAGCTTCCGTCGAGCCTCAGCGCTGGCCCATTCTACCCCTTCAAATAACCATGAACGGGGACCATATTCTAATAAATAATTCAGGTTTGTCGATTAAGACATATCTAATTTTTTCCAGATTTAAGGTCTCCGACATCTCCATAATCCACATTTTAATTGTAGGGAATGCAGGGTTTTTCCAAAATTTTAATATTAGTTTTTTCCCAGTTATTATACTATAATCCAGGAAATTTCTTTGGTTTATTGTTAGTTTTAGGTATTGTTCAAATATGCCCAATATTATTAATTTAGGATCGGGATCCAGTTGAATATTAACCACTACGGAAATAATTTTAAAAATATCCACCCAAAATGTTTTAATTTTTATGCAATTTACAAAAGTATGGGTTAAATTAGCCTCATTGACACTTATCCATATATTTAGGAGAGATATTAGGAGAAATTCTGTTTAATTTTGTTTTAGAATAATACAATCTGTGTAATATTTTAAACTGTATTAAAGAATGTCTGGCGTTTAACAAACATTGATGTATATGTTGTAGACTTTCATCCCAAATATCTTTCGTTATGGGTTGAACTAATTCACTTTCCCATGCTTGTCTATGTGATTCCGTCGACGGATTCTCGCTATCTAACAGAATATTGTAAATATATGATATTAATTTGACTGTATTGGGATGTTTATTCAAACATTCATCTAGAATCTCTGGCTCTCTAATTCTGTATTCTTGTTTCTCCAATTGTCACCCGAAACGTAACCTGTTCCTTCTCTCCAGAGATGCTGCCTGTCCCGCTGAGTAACTCCAGTATATTGTGTCTAACTTTGGTGTAAACCAGCATCTGCAGTTACTTGTGCAAGAAAGATTTGCAGATGCTGGTAAAACTGAAGGTAGACACATAATGCTGGAGTAACTCAGCGGGACAGGCAGCATCTCTGGAGAGAAGGAATGGGTGATGTTTCAGGTTGACTCATTCCTTCTCTCCGGAGATGCTGCCTATCCCGCTGAGTTACTCCAGCTTTTTGTGGCTATCTTCAGTTTAAACCAGCATCTGCAGTTTTCCTTCCTAAATAATGATCCATTCCACATCTTCCTTGGACTTCATCCGCTTTGATCTCTCCTTTTCACACCTCGCCCTTCCATATCTCCACATCTCCCCCCCCCCCCCCCCCCCCCCCCCCCACCCCCCCCCCCCCCCCCCCCCCCCCCCCCCCCCCCCCCCCCCCCCAACTCTGTCTTGACCTCGAAACATCACCCGTTCCTTCTCTCCAGAGATGCTGCCTGTCCGCTGGGTTACTCCAGCCATTTTGTGTCTCCGGTGCAGGAGTAGGCCATTCGGCCCTTCGAGCCTGCACCGCCATTCAATATGATCATGGCTGATCATCCAACTCAGTATCCTGTACCTGCCTTCTCTCCATACCCCCTGATCCCTTTAGCCACAAGGGCCACATCCAACTCCCTCTTAAATATAGCCAATGAACTGGCCTTAACTACCTTCTGTGGCAGAGAATTCCACAGATGTGTGAAAAGGTTTTTCCTCATCTCAGTCCTAAATGGGCAACCCCTTAGACTCACCCGACACGGAGCAAAGACAAAAGTACGTGAGGCTCTCATCATAGACACATAGACATGGAAACATAGAAAATAGGTGCAGGAGGAGGCCATTCGGCCCTTCGAGCCAGCACCGCCATTCCAACCAATAACCCGTGACTGCCTTCGCCCCATATCACTTGTTTCCACTAGTTCCTAGAGTTCTATCTAACTGCCTGCCATTCTGAAAAGGACCCGTTCACTCCTACTCTTTGCTTCCGGTCTGCCAGCCAATTTTCTATCCACGTCAAAACCCTACCCCCCAATACCATGTGCTCTAATTTTACTCACCAGTCTCCCGTGTGGGACCTTATCAAAGGCTTTCTGAAAGTCTAGATACACTACATCCACTGGCTCCCCTTCATCCATTTTATTGGTTACATCCTCAAAAAATTCCAAAAGATTAGTCAAGCATGATTTTCCTTTCATAAATCCACGCTGACTTGGACTAATCCTTTTACTGCTATCCAAATGCCCCATTATTACCTCTTTAATAATTGACTCCAGCGTCTTTCCCACCACCAAAGTCAGGCTAACTGGTCTGTAATTCCCCGTTTTCTCTCTCGCTCCTTTCTTGAAAAGTGGGGTAACATTAGCTATCCTCCAATCCACAGGAACATCAGAGGCATGTTGTTTGCCGATGATGCTGCAGTTGTGTCCAGCACTCTGCAGGAACCATGGACATTGATGGACCGCCTCTATTGGGCTTCCAAGGACTTCTGGCTGACCATTGCCGTCCTGCTCATGTTGTCCCATTGTTTAAAAAGGGTTCTAAGAGTAAACCTAGTCATTATAGACCTGTTAGTTTGACGTCAGTGGTGGGCAAATTAATGGAAAGGATACTTAGAGATAATATATATAATCATCTGGATAAACAGGGTCTGATTAGGAACAGTCAACATGGATCTGTGCCTGGAAGGTCATGTTTGACTAACCTTCTTGATTTTTTTGAAGAGGTTACTAGGGAATCTGATGAGGGTAAAGCGGTGGATGTTGTCTATATGGACTTCAGTGAGGCCTTTGACATGGTTCCACATGGAAGGTTGATTAAGAAGGTTCAATAGTTGCATATTAATAGTGGAGTAACAAGATGGATTCAACAGTGGTTGAATGGGAGGTACCAGAGAGTAATGGAGGATAACTTTGTCAGGTTGGAGGCCGGTGACCAGTGGGGTGCCTCAGGGATAATTGTTGGGTTCACTGTTGTTTGTCATGTACATCAATGATCTGGATGATGGTGTGGTAAATTGGATTAGTAATTATGCAGATGATACTAAGATAGGTGGTGTTGTGGATAATGAAGTAGATTTTCAAAGTCTACAGAGAGATTTAGGCCATTTGGAAGAGTGGGCTGAAATATGGCAGATGGAGTTTAATGCTGATAAGTGTGAGGTGCTACATCTTGGCAGGACAAATCAAAATAGGACGTACATGGTAAATGGTAGGGAATTGAGGAATGCTGTGGAACAGAGGGATCTAGGAATAACTGTGCATAGTTCCCTGAAGGTTGAATCTCATGTAGATAGGGTGGTAAAGAAAGCTTTTGGTGTGCTGGCCTTTATAAATCAGAGCATTGAGTTTAGAAGTTGGGATGTAATGTTAAAGTTGTACAAGGCATTGGTAAGACCAATTCTGGAGTATGGTGTACAAATTTGGTCGCCAAATTATAGGAAAGATGTCAACAAAATAGAGAGAGTACAGAGGAGATTTACTAGAATGTTGCCAGGGTTCCAGCAACTATGTTACAGAGAAAGGTTGAACAAGATAGGTCTTTATTCTTTGGAGCGCAGAAGGTTAAGCGGGGACTTGATAGAGGTCTTTAAAATTAAGAGAGGGATGGACAGAGTTGACGGGGATAAGCTTTTTCCATTGAAAGTAGGGAAGATTCAAACAAGAGGACATGATTTGAGAATTAAGGGACAAAAGTTTAGGACAAAAACTGGAGGGGGAACTTCTTTACTCAGAGAGTGGTAGCCGTGGGATGAGCTTCCAGTGGAAGTGGTGGAGGCAGGTTCAATTTTATCATTTAAAAATAAATTGGATAGGTATATGGACGGGGAAGGAATGGAGGGTTATGGTCTGAGTGAAGGTAGATGGAACTAGGTGAGAGTAAGTGTTCGGCATGGCCGAGAAGGGCCGAGATGGCCTGTTTCCGTGCTGTAATTGTTATATGGTTTATATCTGAAGAAGACGAATGTCCTCGGGCACGATACAGAGGCACCGCCTGTCATCACCATCGACGACTACGAACTCGATGCCGTCCATCAGTTCACGTAACTTGGCTCCACCATCACTGACAACCTCTCCTTGGGCACGGAGATTGACAAGAGGATCGGGAAGGCAGCTGCAACTCTCGCTCGCCTCACAACTCGAGTGTGGACCAACCCACAGCTGACAGTGCTGCCTCTACGGAGAGCTGACATCTTGGAGGAGAACCATCGGCCGCCACCAGCTACGTTACACGGACGTCTAGAAGAGAGATATGTAGGCGCTCAACATCGATGTGGGGTCCTGGGAGAGCCTTGCAGCTGACCACACGAGGTGGAGAGGCACCCTGAGCCAACATCTCAAAACGGGGGAAGAGCAACTGACGAACGCAGCAGCAGACAGGCGGGCGCACAGAAAGGAGCTCAGCAACTTCAACAGACCAGAGACTACACACACACACACACACACACACACACACACACACAAATGTGGTCTTTGTGACAGAGACTGTCATTCCCGCATTGGTCTCTTCAACCACAAGCGACGTGCTCCAGCCGAGGTTTGGGGCAAGCAGCCAACAACTAGGATGCATTACCCGTGGTCAGTCATGACCGAGGGGGACCTACGACTAGCCTGTCCAATCCCTTAAAAATCCCGTATGTTTCCATAAGGTGGCTTCTCATCCTTCTAAATTCCAGCGGATACAGGCCCAGTCGACCCATTCTTTCATCATATGCCTCCTGATCTCAGTTGAGTGTGAAAACGCACACCTCCAGATTCATGGACAGTTCCTACCCAGCTATTATCAGGCAACTGAACCATGCTACCAACAATAGAGAGCGGTCCTGAGCTAGCATCTACCTGACTGGAGACCCTTGGAATATCTTTTAATCAGACTTTACTAAATGTTATTCCCTTTATAGTGCATCTGCCCACTGTGGATGGCTCGCTTGTAAACATGTGGCAGGGAGCACAGCGGTTGAGTTGCTGCCTTCCAGCACCAGAGCCCCAGGTTTGATCCTGACTACAGGTGCTGTCTGCATTGTGTTCATACATTCCCTGTGTGACCGCGAGGGTTTTCCCCGGGGGCTCTGGTTTCCTCCCACAAAAAAAGTGTATCGTCTTTCCGCAGACTGGTTAGCACGCAAGAAAAGTTTTTCACTGTACCTCGGTACACGTGGCAATAAACTAAACTAAGTTTACTGGATCACCTAAGATGTATCTAAGTACCATACTTGTACTTTTGGTTAGTTTAGAGATCCAGTGTGGAAACAGGCCCTTCGGCCCACCAAGTCCGCACTGACCCCCCCGCACACTAACAATATCCTGCACGCACTAGGGACAATTTACACATACATCAAGCCGATTAAACCTTCACGCGCCTGGTACGTCTTTGAAGTGTGGGAGGAAACCGAAGATCTCGGAGAAAACCCACGCGGTCACGGAGAGAATGTACAAACTTGGTACAGACAGCACCCGTAGCCGGGATCGAACCTTGGTCTCCGGCGCTGCGAGCGCTGTAAGGCGGTAACTACCGCTGCACTGCCCGATATATAAAAATGACTGCACTGCACCTCAGTACTTGTGACAATAAAATACCATTGAATCTACTTGAAAGAAAAAATACCTACTTGCCTATTAAGTCCGACTTTACTGATGGGGATAGACAAACCAGGCCAATATCATCCATGGATGGCTAACAAAGAGTCTGAATATAGAGTGCGTCCCGACATGAAGCGTCACCCATTCAGAGATGCTGTCTGACCCGCTGAGTTGCTCCAGCACTTTGTGTCTACCATAAGATCACAGATCATGATAGGAGCAGGATTAGGCCATTCGACCCATCAAGTCTACTCTGCCAATCAATCAGGGCTGATCTATCTCTTTCCCCTTAACCCCATTCTCCTGCCTTCTCCCCATAACCTCTGACACCAGCACTAATCAAAAATCTCCCTATCTCTGCCTTAAAGATATCCACTGACTTGGCCTCCTCAGCCTTCTGTGGCAAAGATTCTTGATTAGTACGGGTGTCAGGAGTTATGGGGAGAAGGCACGAGAATGGGGTTAGGAGGGGGAGATAGATCAGCCATGATTGAATGGCGGAGAAGACTGATTAACCAAATGGCCTATATCTGCTCCTATCGCTTCATGATGTTATTATGACGTTAGTCTTTTGAGATACAGCGTGGAAACAGGCCCTTTGGCACTCTGAGTCTGCACCATCCAAGGATGACCCCATACACTCATGCTAATCAACACACACCAGGGACAATTAAAAATAATAATAATGAAGGGTGGGGAAATAGTTGTTTAAGAATATTTGTTTTACTTGTACTATAATGGTGGGGTTTTGTTTGGAATCATTTAGTATTGTACATGTTATTGTAAATAACTGAATAAAATATTTTGGTTGAAAATAAAGGGACAACTGTAGATCAATCACTATTGCTGATTTGATCCATGTCTGCTATTGCTGACCTGATCCATAATCCATGTCGGGTTTCCACTATGCCATCTTGTGGAATGTGAGCAACCATGCTTTCAGTTTAAATTACAACTTCTAGCCGACAGTACCTATTTATGTGGTTCCTGTATGTATTCTTATTAAAGTACATATTGTGAAGTGTTATGACTCAGTGTCAATAGCACTTTATACATGGTGTCAGAAGTGAACTTCAGATCGACTTTGGCTGCTATTTTTACGAGTGTTTACCCTCTCACAAATGGCTGAAGCTTTCCGAAAACCAGAACCTCTCGTCTTCGATAGCAGAATCGGAGAGCGATGGCGTATCTTTGAGCGACATTATAATGTCTCCATCGCTGCATCTTACTGTGATAAGCCGGCTGCTGCCCGTGCTAACATGCTCCTCAACTACGCAGAAGATGAAGCTTACGAACGTGCACAACAGTTTGTGTGTGCAGACGAAAAAACGCATCAACCTGTCGATGGTGCAGCTGCGGTCGTTACCCGGCGACACGGAATGTCTCAAAAGAAAGTTTCAACAACTGTCTGACCCTCCGGCCAATCCTCTCATCGAGCGGGTGAAGTTCTCCTCACGAAGCCAGAATGAGGATGAGATTATTGAATCATTTGTGTGTGTGTGATCAAAAAAGCTGCTGGAAGCTGTAGATATGATGAGCTTGCGGGATGAGTTTATCAGAGACAGATAGTGTGCAGTCTTATTAACAACAAACTAAGAAGAAAGCTTGTCCGTGACCCTGCCATAACTTCAGATAGGGCAGTCGCTGTCTGCAAAAATTACAAGCTGTATGTCCGTCATGCCAGAATGCTAACAGAGGCACAACATTCTACCATGGGAATGTATAGTGTCCAGGCTTTGTTTCCTAGACGACCAAAACAAGAGATAACAATGCAAGCGCAGTTTGATAAGCCTGTGACAAGATTTATTGCAAAGTGCACAAATTGCAGTGGTGCGAGAGGGGACAGTTGCCCCGCTTTGGGCCAAATTTGCCGTGGCTGCAAAAGGTGCAACCATTTCTGGAGATGTTGCAGATCTCGGCCGAGCAGAGAGACGACAAAACAAATCGTGAATCTGCTATAGGCCGCGCCTTTGTCTGTGTTATCTGATAGCAGCACTCATGATAAGCCTAAAGTGGATGGCGTGATTCTGTAAACTCATTCCATTGCAGGACATGTTTAAGAAGGAACTGCAGATGCTGGAACAATCGAAGATAGACAAAAATGCTGGAGAAACTCAGTGGGTGAGGCAGCATCTATGGAGCGAAGGAACGGGTGACGTTTCGGGTCAAGACCCTTCTTCAGACTGATGAGGGGATGGGGGGGGGGGGGCGGGAAGAAGAAAGGAAGAGGCGGAGACAGTGGGCTGTGGGAGAGCTAGGAAGGGGAGGGGAAAGAGGGAGAAAGCAAGGACCACCTGAAATTGGAGAAGTCAATGTTAAGACCGCTGGGGTGTAAACTGCCCAAGTGAAATATGAGGTGCTGCTCCTCCAATTTACGGTGGGACTCGCTCTGGCCGTGGAGGAGGCCCAGGACAGAAAGGTCGGATTGGGAATGGGAGGGGGAGATGAAGTGCTGAGCCATCGGGAGATCAGGTTGGTTATTGCAAACTGAGTGGAGGTGTCGGGTGAAGCGATCGCCAAGCCTACGCTTGGTCTCACCGATGTAGAGCAGCTGACATCTAGAGCAGCGGATGCAATAGATGAGGTTGGAGGAGGAGGAGGTGCAGGTGAACTCTGCCTGGAAAGGCTGCTTGGGTCCTTGGATGGGGTCAAGGGGGGAGGTAAAGCGACAAGTGTAGCATTTCCTGCGGTTGCAAGGGAAAGTACCAGGGGAGGGGGTAGGAAGGGTGGGAAGGGAAGAATTGACCAGGGAGTTACGGTCTCTGCGGAAAGCCGACAGGGGAGGAGATGGGACGATGTGGCCAGTGGTGGAATTCTGTTGGAGGTGGCGAAAATATCAGAGATGATTATCTGTTGTATGTGACGGCTGGTAGGCGGAAGGTGAGGACAAGGAGGACTCTGCCCTTGTTACGAGTGGGGGAATGGGGAGTGAGAGCAGGGTTATGGGGTATAGAAGAGAGCGCCTCATCTATAGTCGAAGAAGGGAACCCCCATTCCCTAAAGAATGAGGACATCTCCAATGCTCTGGTTTGTGACACCCCATCCTGGGTGCAGATGCGGCGTAGACGGATCAGTCAATCAATTAATCACATTTATTCATCACATACACAATAAAGTGCAGTGAAATGAACTTGGCAGCAGCTGTACAATCAAAAAAGGACACACAATACACAATAAAAAAATTAACACAAACACCCACCACAGCATTCTTCACTGTGGTGGAGGCACAAAGTACAGTCAGTCCTCCTCCATTGTTCCCCCGTGGTCGGGGCCATAAACCTCCGCAGTCGCCGCTGCGGCCGGCCAGATGTACAGGCCCTCTCAGTCGGGACGGTAAGTCCCGAATCGGTGCTTCCCTACCGGAGACCGCGGCTTCAGGATGCTGTAGGTCGGCGGTCGGAGCTCTTCTCCAGTGATCGCCAGCAAGGGGTCGCAGGCTCTGGACGCCGCACCCGCGGCTAGAAGCTCCGCAGACCACGGCTTCAGGCTGTAACAGTCCGCGGGCCAGCGATCGGAGCACTCCCTTCTCGGCGAGGGCTCGCCCGCTCGGCGGTGAAAAGTCCACACTGCGCCCGCTGCCGACTCCGGGAGAGGCCGCACCAACCCATGGTGTTAGGCTGCGAGGGAGGCGACACGCAAAAGTCGACTCTCCGTGGAGGAGGCGACCAAAAGCGAATTACCTTACCCTCACCCCCTCTCACCAAGAGACATTGAAACACACATTTGGACACACTTAAAAAAAACAAAAAAAGTAGAAAAGACGAACACGCTGGCTGGCAGGGCAGCCGTCTCGCTGTGCCCTCACCGACCTGGGAATTGGGAGTAGGGGATGGAGTCCTTACAGGAGGCAGGGTGGGAAGAAGTGTAGTCCAGTTAGCCATGGGAGTCCGTGGGTTTAAAGTAGATGTCGGTCAGAAGTCTGTCATTGCAAGACATAATGTGCAAAATAGTGAGCCCATAGTGAAGGTAAACAACAATGCGATTGAAATGAAGATCGACACTGGAGCAAAATGTAATGTTTTGTCTCAAGAGGAGTTTGTTCATGTTCGGAATGCGGAGCAACTGAAAACTTGCAGTACTACTCTCGTGGCGTAAGTTGGAAGTGAGCTTAACCCAGTTGGTATTGTAAAGCTGCAATGCCATCTATGGGATCCATCGTTCCAGCTGGAGTTTTATGTCGTCGACAGCAAGGTCGTGCCACGCTTTGGGCTATGATGCCTGCAAAGTTATGGGACTGGTTTCCTTCAGCAAGGCTGTGCATCAACTAATTAGAATTCCTAATTCTACACAACGTATTCTTACGGATTACCAGGATCTTTTCACTGAGGAGCTGGGACTGACATATTTTTAGATCTTCTCAATCTCCGCAATATTCCACACGATCCCACACTCAGTTCGTCGGCTTAGCGACTAATGTCCAGGCAGCCCCGAACCACTCTTCCCGTCTCAAGGTACCTGCTTCAGCCACAGGTCTACGAACCTCAGGGTAGTTCAGGCACAGTTGCAACATAAAAGACTGATGCAAAAGGCGTATTGCGACCGTTCCAGAAATCCACTCCAACCACTGACGGAGGGGCAGACAATACGACCACAGAACCAAAACGGATATGATCGCATGGGCACAGACAAAGAGTTGTGCCCGGAACCAAGGTCCTATTTGATTCAATCGGATGGAGGTCTCTACAGACATAACCGAAGACATATTCTACCGGTGAACGAGCCGGTCCAATCGCCGCAAGTTTGAAACGATTGTGATGATGACCCAGATGACATGCTATGGGACAGAGGACGGATACGATTGTTTAAACAATGGACGTGACAGCAGACCGTGAGCGGTTCTGGGATCAGGACTTTGTCTCTACACCTGTGAAAGAACCACCAGTAGGGGCCGGTGCTGATGGTAAAATATTCTGTAGGGCCCGTGGAGAAGTCTCCCGTGAAACCTGTGCTGGTTGAGTCATCGCCTGCTAAGACACTCCCATTATATTACAGATAATGGCTGCATTACCTGCAAAGAGTACTGCTAAGGGGCTGTTCCAAACACTTGCAGGACCGGTTTGCAAGCCTGTGATAAGATACAAGGACTTTGGCTAGAGGCAGATCCTGGACTCTAACTAACTATAACTGACATTACTCATATTGCATCCTCCGCTGCTTCACTGTAGTTGATAGTTAACTTTATATCCTTATATAATATGTCTTTGCATGCTTAGTATTTAACCTATGGGCAAAAGCCTAAGAAGAAGGATGTACTATTGCTGATTTGATCTATGTCTGGTTCTGCTATTGCTGACCTGACCCTTAATCCATGTCGGGTTTCCACTATGCCGTCTTGTGGAATGTGAGCAACCATGCTTTCAGTTTAAACTACGACTTCAAGCCTACAGTACCGATGTATGCTGTTTCCGTATGTATTCTCATTAAAGTACATGTTATGAAGTTTTCTGACAGTGTCTTCAGTAGGTTTATACAATTTACTGAAGCTAATTAACGTACAAACCTGCACGTCACTGGACTGAGAGGAAACCGGAGCAGCCGGAGAAAACTCACGCGGTCACGGGAAGAACGTGCAAACTCCGTACAGACAGCACCCGTTGTCAGGATCGAACCGGGGTCTCTGGCGCTGTGAGGCAGCGACTCGACTGCTGTGCTACTGCGCCGCCTGAGTAGCTTGGGAAAGCGCCGCAGGACGGGGAGCGGATGGTGGGGACGGGGAGATGCAGGCCCAGCGGCCATTGGTGCAGGAATGAGGCACGGACATGGTCAAGGGACCAGGATCAGAGCAGAGATCTCAGAGGGTTGACGGACCGGGATTCTAAATGTGAGGGCCAGTGAGAGCCAGTGAGTCAAGGACAGTGAGCCTGGACATTGAACCTGCGTGGTTCAGTGAGAGTGCACAGTGAGTGTGGGACAGTGAACGAGTGTGAGTCTGAGTCAGGGCCAGTGAGGCTCAGTGAATAGGGCCAGTGGTTCAGTGTGTGAACAGTGATCCAGTGTGGGTTCAGTGAGAGGACAGTGATCCAGTGGAGAATCAGTGAGTTATGACAGTGATCCAGTGTCAGTCACTGAGCCAGGACAGTGATCCAGTGTCAGTCACTGAGCCAGGACAGTGATCCAGTGGAGAGTCAGTGACCCAGGACACAGTGATCCAGTGGAGAGTCAGTGAGTTATGACAGTCATCCAGTGTCAGTCACTGAGCCAGGACAGTGATCCAGTGTCAGTCACTGAGCCAGGACAGTGATCCAGTGGAGAGTCAGTGAACCAGGACAGTGATCCAGTGGAGAGTCAGTGAACCAGGACAGTGATCCAGTGGAGAGTCAGTGATCCAGTGGAGAGTAAGTGAACCAGGACAGTGATCCAGTGGATAGACAGTGAGCTAGGACAGTGATCCAGTGGAGAGTCAGTGAGCCAGGACAGTGATCCAGTGGAAAGTCAGTGAGCCAGGACAGTGATCCAGTGGAGAGTCAGCAAACCAGGACAGTGATCCAGTGGAGAGTCAGTGAGCCAGGACAGTGATCCAGTGGTCAGTGAGTTAGGACAGTCATCCAGTGCGGGTCTGTGAGTAGGGACAGTGGTCCCGCGTGGGAAACAAGAGAATCTTCCCAACCCAGCAACTTTCCCAGTGTGAACGTATAACGACACGTTGTCTGAACAAACTTTCCCCGCCCAAGGTTTGTTTTCTGACAACTTCACCTCCATCCATCAATCACTGCCGTGTCTCCTTGCCAGCTCCCATTGGGATGCTGCACGGGTGCCTATTGCGCCCTCGCATTGGCTGCCAGCTCCAAAGGGGAGGTGTAGGGGTGAAGCTTAGTCGGGGCCGATCCTGAGTGGTGTCCAGGCTGGGTGAGATTGCCTTTATAAACCAGGGTTGTGGAGGCCAGGCAAGTTGTCCTCGCTTTGTTTCAACGAGCTGACTGCGCCCGTGAGCCACAAGAAGGATGGCGAAAACAGTGAGTACTGATCTCTGTGTTAACGAAGAAACTGCAGATGCTGGAGAATCGAGGGTTACACAAAAAGCTGGAGAAACTCAGCGGGTGCAGCAGCATCTAAGGAGCGAAGGAGATAGGCGACGTTTCGGGTCGAGACCCTTCTTCAGACTGGTCAGGGATCAGGGAAACGAGAGATATAGACGGTGATGTGGAGAGATAAAGAACAATGAATGAAAGATATGCAAAAAAGTATCGATGATAAAGGGAACAAGCCATTGTTAGCTGTTTGTGGTGTGAAAATGAGAAGCTAGTGCGACTAGGGTGGGGGAGGGAGACAGAGATAGAGGGAATGCCAGGGCCCGAGGGCTGAGGGAGAGGTGATCTCTCACCAGCCGGTGCTTATCCCTCACCACCAGAGGTGACGGGGATAAGGCAGGAGAATGGGGTTTGGAGGGTGAGATAGATCAGCCATGATTGAAATGGCGGAGTGGACTTGATGGGCCGAATAGCCGTATTCTACTCCTATCACTTATGACCGTATTATGACTTTAGTCTTTCGAGATACAGCGTGGAAACTAGCCCTTTTCCCACCGAATCTGTGCCGACCAGCGATCACCCCTTACACTAGCACTCGATTGAAGCCATGATTGAATGGTGGTTGATGTGATGGGCTGAATAGCCCATCTATTCTACTCCTATAACATGATCTTAACCTGTGGTGAGTTATTCGGCCAACGATAAGGCTACCAGCTAGTAAGCGCCAGGAACTGAAGATGCCGGTTTACATCGAAGACAGACACAAAAGGCTGGAGTAACTCAGCGGGTCGGGCAGCATCTCTGAGGAAAAAGAATCGGCAATGTTTTGGGTTGAGACTTGGCCTATCTACAGTTTTAACTCACAGTCGATGTTTCACCTCAGTGGCCCTGTCAGTGAAAGCAATCTCTATTAAAGAGCCTCATGGGTATAGGAGATAGACACAAAAGCTGGAGTCACTCAACTGGTCAGCTCTGGAGAGAAGGAATGGGCGACGATTCGTGCCGAGACCCTTTTTCAGACTGAGAGTCGGGGGGGGTGGGGAGGGGTGGGGGGGGGGATGGGAAGGGAAATGAGAGATATAGACAGTGATACAGAGAGATATGAGCAAATGAATTCATATATGCAAAAACCTAACGATGATGATGTTGGGGGGGTCATGCTACAGTTGTAAGACATTGGTGAGGCCACATCTAGAGTGGTAACCCTGTTATAGGAAAGATTTTGTCAAGCTGGAAAGGGTGCAGAAAACATTCACGTGGACGGTAGCCAGGACTTGTGGACCTGAGCTAAAGGGAGAGGTTGAGCAGGATAGGAAGCACAGGAGGATACGGAGTGGTCTTCTAGAGGTGAACGAGAACCAGTTTGAAGTGTAATGTCAAAGATAGACACAAAGTGCAGAAGACCCGAAACGGTGGGCCTGTTTCCATGTTGTATCTATGTTGTATTTAGTTCAAATTGAACATTAAAGGTAGTAGGGAGGAAATGCAGATGCTGGTTTACACCAAAGATAGACACAAAATGCTGGAGTGCTTGAGGGCCGTCGCGCGAAAACGGGGTGGGGGGGGGGGGGGTGACTGGCTCTGGGAACTCTGCGGGCAGGGAGGCATACGAGCCCTCAACCTCAGCCACCACGTTCAGCTGCGGGCTGGTGGGTTTACGCGGGGCTGTGGCCCGTAAGTCCACCAGGAGTGACAAGGCCCGAAGCGCCCAGGAGCGGCCCAGGAGTGCCACCAACGGTAAAAGTCAAGTCGTGTGGGTGGGAGTGGAAGTTGAGGGATAGGATCCGTGTGCCGTATGTGGGGGTTGACGAGGCCGAGGCGTTTCTCGCAAACATGCAGGGGAGGTGGCATCGAATGGCCTCCACCCCCAGCGTTGGTGGCACAAACACCACTGGCGCTCACCCCGGTCTCCAGTGTGTGGCCGCGGCGACGGCAGCAGAGGGCTGGGCATCTCTGCGGGGGGCATTGGGTCTGTGAAGTCCGAGCCGGAGAGCAGCAGGCGGATATCGTCGGGCATTTACTCTAGAAACACCTGCTCGAAAAGCGGGCAGAGTTGACGGCCGTCCATCGACGTGAGCATCTCGCTCATCAAGGCGGACGGTTTCGGGTGGCCGAGGGGGGCAGGCAGGCAGGCAGCGCGCTGAGCCCGAAGGCACGGAGCATTAGGCCTTTGAGGCCCTCGTATTTGCCGATGGCCGGCCGGCGGGTCTTGTAGGTGGGGCAGCAACCGCGCGGCCGTCTCTCGGCTGAGCTCCCCGACCACGTAGAAATATCGGGTGGTGTCGGCAACAATATTTCGAAGGTGGAACTGGGGCCTCTATGTTGGCGAATGCTCTGCCCAGAAAACGGGCAGCTTCAGGCCCGCGGCGCTGGGCTGGGCGTCGGGGATAGCGGCGGCTTGCATGTTGAAAGTCCGAGTACCGGTCAGACTAACGGGGTCACCAGTTTGGCCAGTCGAGACAGTCGGGTATAACAAAGTTCTTTTTTTTTTAAAAAACAAAAATAAAGCAATTACCCGAGTCGATATTAACAGCCAAAATAAACGATGCTCGCTCAAACCGCGTGGAGCTCGAATGAATTTTGAACATTGAATTCTCTCATTTCTGTTAACCTTGCTGTCTCCTCCCCTTCCCACCTCTCCCTCAGCCCTCGGGCCCTGGCATTCCCTCTCTCTCTATCTCTATCCCACCCTAGTCGCACTAGCTTCTCATTTTCACACCACAAACAGCTTACAATGGCTTGTTCCCTTTATCATCGATACTTTTTTTGCATGTCTTTCATTCATTGTTCTTTATCTCTCTACATCACCGTCTATATCTCTCGTTTCCCTGATCCCTGGCCAGTCTGAAGAAGGGTCTCGACCCGAAACGTCGCCTATCTCCTTCGCTCCTTAGATGCTGCTGCACCCGCTGAGTTTCTCCAGCCTTTTGTGAGCTCGAATGAATGGTTTGCCAGAAAACGCTCCCACGCTCATAGCGAGGGTTCAACATTACCAGGCCACTACTAGGTGCCACTACAACCTCTCAGGTTCCTATTAAATCATTCCTCCTCACTGTAAACCTATGTCCTCTGGTTCTTGATTCCCCAACTCTGGGCAAGAGACTGTGCGTCTACCCATTCTATTCCCCTCATGATTTTGTACACCCCTATAAGATCACCCCTCATCCTCCTGTTCTCCAAGGAACTGAGTTCCAGCCTACTTGACCTCTCCCTGTAGCTCAGGCGCTGGAGTCAGAGAGTCCTGGCAACATCCTCGTAAATAGTCTTTGTATCCTTTCCAGCTTGAAAACATCTATGGTGCACAGAAAATGAACAGAATCATCTAATGTGTTGAACATTTGGAAGAGATAGTACGAGAGGGCAGGTTTTATGAGAAAGATGAACAATAGCAACATTGGAAATTGGAGAAATTCTACACAGGTCCATGTTAAGCATGAAATGGAACTGCAGATGCTGGTTTATACCAACGATAACAACAAAATGTTGGAGTAAAGGGCCTGTCCCACTTAAGCGACTAAAAGGTCGCGTTGACCTACGGCCTCCTACAACCTTCCTCGACTATGTGTACGACCTCCCTCGACTATGAAGAAGACCTCCCTCGACTATGTTGCCAACTGACTTCGATCATGCACGTTGTACTCGAGGACGGTCTCTGTCAAATTGGTCCGTGAATGAGCACGACCCCCTTCGACCTCAGGCGACCACGTTGAAAACCAACGACGACCAGCGACAACTGGTTAAAGCTCAAATGATCACCCGATTAAATGACGCCATGTCTGCATTTTCTTCTCACAATAAAAAGCCTCTTAGGCGACCAAAGAAGGAACTAGTTAGGAACTGTTTGCAGCAGCCCTTTTGCTTCAGAAGCCTTTCAAGAAAGGCATAAGGGAAAGAACAATTTGTGAAGAGGAGGCACAAGAAGAGGTCTCAGTGGGTGAAGCCCCTCTTTCAAAGAAGATCCAGGCTTGGACAGTATGATAACCTGACAAAACTGCCTGCAACCCTTCTTGAAAATCACATTGACCAAAGGGGTTACTGGAGGGAAAATTATGAATTCTTAAAATTAACCTGTCCAAATTGCAATGATGGCTAAAAGAAAATGTCTGAGCTACTGAATCAAAAATATAAGCATGTACTCACAGGCGCAGCCAGGATACTCCTTCGCCTTTTCCTCGAACAATCTGCATTTCTTGTCCCTGTCCCTGTAGCCCTCGTTTTCCTTGTCGTAATGTATGACATTCTGCTGGAACCATTCCCCAGGGTCCTCCTCCTGTTGTTGCCTGGTGAAGGAGTCGGGCATAATCTACCTCCAGCTCTCCTTCACAACCAATGGGGCATCTGCCTCTGATGCTGTGCCAGATGCAGGAGAAAGGGCTCTTTTGCTGCCTTCAAATGAGGCAGTGAAGGGTGGGGTGGTGGTGGGGACATTGCCTGCCTCCCTGTTCTCCTCCTCCAGGGGTCTCTCACGCAGGGCTACCTCCTCCTGCGCTATCAACTCCTGTGGCATCTCCTCCTGCCACTCCTCCTCCTGGGTGGGCAACACATGCATGGCACGTTTTTTTGAGGGTTGCGCGCTACCCCTGCGCTGCTGCTTTTTGGGTGCCATCACTGAAACACAAGTCTCCTCTCCAAAAAACTCTCCAGCTATGAATGAGCATGCCCAGGAGTGACAGAGGTCACATGCTGATGTTTACATTACCTTTTTTTTCCACCCGGAGCTATTACCTTTGACTACCTTCGACCTCCTTCTACAACTAGCATCAAGACCTAAAACGACCGACTTTGACTAAAACAGTATCGATTTTTCCCACGGAGACCTATTTTTAGTTGCGGTCAATTATTAACGTTTTGAAAAAAACGCAGCGACCTAGCTGAAGCCTCAAGTACGCAGAGACCGCATCCGAGCATGAACGAGAGTGACGAAAACCTCCTACGACCTCGACTCGCCGCGACTATGGGTCACGGGCAAACTCGCCAGAGGTCACGGTGGTGGTCTCCCAAGTGGGACAGGCCCTTAATTCAGCAGGTCAGACAGCATCTCTGGAGAAAAGCCTCTCTTCAGACTGTGTAAGGATCCTGACCTGAAATGTCAAGAGATTCAAGTTAGTTTATTGTCATGTGTCCCTGATAGGACAATGAAATTCTTGCATTGCTTTAGCACACCAGAACATAGTAGGCATGAATACAGAACAGATCAGTGTGTCCATATACCATTATATACATATATACACACATGAATAAATAAACAGATAAAGTGAAAATAAACAGATAATGGGCTATTAATGTTCAGAGTTTTGTCCGAGCCGAGTTTAATAGCCTGATGGCTGTGGGGGAGTAGCTATTCCTGAACCTGGACGTTGCAGTCTTCAGGCTCCTGTACCTTCTACCTGAAGGTAGCGAGGAGATGAGTGTGTGGCCTGGATGGTGTGGGTCCTTGATGATGCTGCCAGCCATTTGAGGCTGTGACTGTGATAGATCCCCTCGATGGAAGGGAGGTGAGAGCCGATGGTGGACTGGGCAGTGTTTACTACTTTTTGTAGTCTTTTCCGCTCCAGGGCGCTCTAGCCATCATCTATCCATCTGTGCTGCATCTCTAAACTAAGGACTGCAAAGAAAATCCTGGGAAGAATAACTCGTATGGCATTAGTGTTGGTTCAGTTACTAAAGAGGATTCTGAGAGATAAAATATATTTGCATTTGGAGAGACTGGGGGCGATTAGGGAAACGATTAGACATGGCAACACACAGGTAGAGTTGTTGCCTCACAGCGCCAGAGAACCAGGTTCGATCCTGACTGAAAGTGCTTGTCTGAACGGAGTTTGTGCGTTCTCCCCGTTCTCTGAGGATCTTCGGTTTCCTCCTACACTCCAAAGACGTAGAGGTTTCTCTATCTTGAGCAGGAGGGGGCACCGTTTGATGGTACCCTCTGACTACAGTCTGTCTGTTTTCTTTCATCTCCTTGTTATTTTTAGTCCGTTTAAAAGTATGTTTTGGAGGTTTTCTTAGTCTTTTTATGTGGTGGAGGAGGGCAGGGTAAAGGGGGGACCGTTTCTCAGTCTCATCCTGGCGAGGATGCGACTATTCTCCGAGTCAACATCTTCGCCCCCCTCCTTGCGGCCTACCAACTGGATTGGCGCAGCCTTTCCTGCCGGAGGACCGGCCAAAGTTTCAGCTGCGGCAGCACTGATTAACATCGCGGAGCGGGCGGTGCCTCACCGGGGATCGCTTGTTGAAGGTCCGGAGTGTTTGGGCCTGCTGCTTCAACAAAAACGGAGCTGTGGTGCGGAGCTTCCAGCTGCGGGCGGCTCTGAACAACATCGCGGAGTCCCGGTGGTCCCGTTGCCGAGGGCGCCAGCGTGAATCGCCGCCCAGCACGGCCTGTGGGCTTCGGGAGCCGCAGTCTCCGGTAGGAAGTGGCTGATCCGGAACGCCAAACTGCTGAGCGTGTTCTCCGTTCCGACGTCGGAGTTCGATCATCCAGGCGAGAGGGCCGGAAACATCGGGGGCCCCCGACCACGGGTGAACAAGGAGGAAGATGGCTGGACTTTATTGCCTTCCCTCACAGTGAGAGACGTTGATTCTGCTGTGTGGGGGTGTCCATGTTAAATTCTATCGTGTGCTGTGTTTTTTTCTATTCGTATGGCTGTATGGCAACCCAAATTTCACTGTACCAATTTGTGCATGTGGCAATGAATGTAAACTTGAAACTTGAACTTGGTTTGTAGGTTAATTGGCTTGGTATAGATCTAAATGTGTCCCTAGTGAGTGTAGGGTACTGTTAATATGCGAGGATTGTTGGTCGGTGCAGACTCGGTGGGCCGAAGGGCCTGTTTCAGCGCTGTATCTCTAAACTAAACATGATTTGTGCATGGTGATCGTGTCTCACGAATTTGATTGAATGTGCTGAAGTAATCAAGAAGGTTGATGAGGGCAAAGCCACGTACATAGTCTATATGGACTTTAGCAAAGCCACAGTTAAGATGGTAGGCTGCTCTGGAAGGTCAGATTGCATAGGATGCAGGGAGAGGATAGCTAACCGGATACAGGATTGGCGACATGTAGGAAACGGTGTTTGTGGAAGTTGTTTCTCAAAGTGGAGGCTTGTGAACATAGGACAGTACAGCACAGGAACAGGCCCCTTCTGCCCGCAATGGCTGTGTTGAAGATAAAATAATCTCTCTGATCCACATCCCTCCATTCCCGCCAAATTCCAACAAAATGGCACTCAAGCCAGGTGCCCCTGCCTGCTGGCCCCAGAAGTGGATCTGCAATCGATCGTTACAAGCGCTCCACTCTTTTAAAACTCCACCCCAACAGCAGCACTTCTTACTATTGCCTTTATCCTGTAACTGTGCACTGTTGACGGCTGGATTATAATCGTGTAAAGACTTTCTGCTGGCTGGGTAGCACGCAACAAAAAGGCTTTTCACTGCACCTCGCCACACATGACAACTAACTAAACTAAACTCCTCAACTAAAGTTACTCCACCATTCTGTGCCAATCTTTCATTGTAAACCAGCATCTGCAGTTGCTTTTTTGACATGGATCTGTGTGGAGTTTATCCAATTGTTCGTCGTTCTCATAAAACTTGCCCTCTCGTTCTGTCTCTTCCAAATCTTCATCACATGTTGCTTATCTATGTATCTCCCTCTCCCCTGACATCAGTCTGAAAAGAGTCTCACCCTGCAACGCCATCCATTCCTTCTCTCCAGAGATGCTGCCTGTCCCGCTGAGTTCGTCCAGTATTTTGTGTCTATCTTCGGTTTAACCCAGCACCTGCAGTTCCTTGCCACACACTTAAAGTTTAGTTTGGTTGAGTTTAGAGATACACCGCAGAAACAGGCCAACCAGCGATCCAGGCACTGCCCCACACAAACTAGGGGCAATTTTACATTTATACCATGCCAATTAATCCACAAACCTTTGGAGTGTGGGCGGAAAGCGAAGATCCTCAGAGAAAACCAACGCAGGTCACGGGGAGCACGTACAAACTCTGTACAGACAGCACCCGTAGTCAGGATCGAAGCTGGGTCTATGGCGCTGCGAGGCAGCAACTCTACCGCTGCGCCCTTGTTAAAGTCTTTCTGCTTTCGCTGTACCTCGCTACATGTGACAATAACAAGAATGGGGACCAGCATTCTGGCAGGCAGGTTTGCCACTGCTACACGGGTGGTTTTAAACTGAATAAGGGGGGGGGGGGGGTGTCAAATGGGATAGTCGAGGACGGAGTTAAAGGGAAAGATGGTAAAGGGATAGTTAATGACCCCAGAATTAACGGGAAAGAAAGCTCACCAAGGGATAGGAGAGTATGGCCAAGTGTAATAGGGATCGATGTGAAAGGTGAGATGCGTAAGGAATTAAAAGTATTGTATATTAATGCGCAGTGTATAAGAAGTAAGGTGGATGAGCTTGAGGCTGAGTTAGAGGCTGGTAGATATTACATTGCGGGGATTACTGAGACGTGGCTGCAGGAGGATCGGGCCTGGGAACTTAATATTCAGGGTTATACATCCTATGGTAAGGACAGGCAGGTGGGCAGAGGAGGGGGGGGGGTAGCTCTGATGGTGAGAGATGGAATTCAGTCCCTTGCGAGGGAAGACATACGGACTGACGAGGTGGAGTCACTGTGGATTGAGTTGAGGAATTGTAAAGGCAAGAAGACACTAATTGGTGTTATCTACAGACCCCCAGATAGACACATTCTTGATTAGAACGGGTGTCAAGGGCTATGGGGAGTCGGCAGGAAAATGGGATTAGGAGGCAGAGATCAGCCATGATTGAATGGCAGAGTGGTCTTGATGGGCCGAATGGCCTAATTCTACTACTATAACTTGTGAAGGTACAAATTCCACACAGACAGCACTCAAGGTCAGGATCAAACCCGGGTCTCTGGCGCTGTGAGGAAGTAGCTCTACCAGCTGCACCACTGTGACACCCAGATGATCACGACAGACTATTATCCAGATGGAGACAAACATCAAATGGTGGAGTAGAGAGGAATCTACTGTTCTCGTGCATCCATTACCATACAATCAGCAGGCAGGTACACAGCGAGGACTGGAGACGTGGAGATATTGTTGCAACAGTACAGGGTGTTGGTCGGTTTGTACCCGGAGTGCTGGGCATAGGTTTAGTGGCCTCCCTTCATTTAAGGAGAGATGTGCCAGTGTTGGAGGCGGTCCAGAAGAGGGTCACGAGGGGATGAGAGAGCTGACCCTAGACAAATGGAGTCAGAAACCGGATCTGTATTCAGAGTCCGTCTGCAAACCATTCTGCCCCAACATTGTTCACGAGCTTCGACAGTGAGCGACGGGCCGTTAGTGTTTGTGTTTTGGGTGGGATTATAATTAAAGAACTGAAGAAGGGTCTCGACCCAAAACATCACCCATTAATTCCCTCCAGTGATGCTGCCTGTTCTCCTGAGTTGCTCCTGCTTTTTGTGTCTATCTTCGGTTTAAAACAGCATCTGCAGTTCCTTCCTACTTAGGTAATAATTGAAGCTTGATCTAATGCTACAGATCGCACTGAGTTCATGTTCAACATGAAAGATAGTCGCAGATTAGTGAAGTCACTCAGCGGGTCAGGCAACATCTCTGGAGAACATGGATAGGTGACATTTCAGCCGGGACCCTACTTCCGTCTGAAGAGATGTTTTTCTCCAGAGATGCTGCCTGTCCCGCTGAGTTACTCCAACATTTTGTTTCTTTGGTATAAACCAGCATCTGCAGTTCCTTTTCATTACATCATGTTTAACATGGATCTGCGTGGAGTTCCTCCAAGTTGTAATGTTGCTGTTGTTCATCTTTCTCTTACAACCTCCGGCACTATCTCTTCCAAATGTTCATTACATTGAGGTCCACACTGACTGCAGATGTGTGTCTCTCTCTCTCCCTCTATAGTTCTGGCCTGTGTGTCTCCAGTTCCCAGTTTCCCCCATGAACATGTCCCGAGGGTACAACAAGGGTTTAGATGTAAACAGACCATAGCGGAGGGAGGTTTTGTCCATTATAGACAATGATTGTTCTCGGCATTCTCGGCAAAAAATTGTACAAGGCATTGGTAAGACCAATTCTGGAGTATGGTGTACAATTTTGGTCGCCTAGTTATAGGAAGGATGTCAACAAAATAGAGAGAGTACAGAGGAGATTTACTAGAATGTTGCCAGGGTTCCAGCAAACTATGTTACAGAGAAAGGTTGAACCAGTTAGGTCTTTATTCTTTGGAGCGTAGAAGGTTAAGGGGGGACTTGATTGAGGTCTTTAAAATGATGAAAGGGATAGACAGAGTTGACATTGTGGATACGTTTTTCCCATTGAGGGTAGGGAAGATTCAAACAAGAGGGCATTACATGAGAATTAAGGGGACAGAGGTTTCGTGGTAACGTGAGGGGGAACTTCTTTACTCAGAGGGTGGTGGCTGTGTGGAATGAGCTTCCAGCAGAAGTGGTGGAGGCAGGATCGATTTTAACATTTAAGAGTAAAGTGGATAGGTATATGGACGTGAAGGGAATGGAGGGGTATGGTCTGAGTGCAGGCAGATGGGATTAGGGGAAAACAAATGGTCGGCACGGACTGGAAGGGCCGAGAGGGCCTGTTTCTGTGCTGTAATTGTTATATGGTTATATGGTTATATGATTGCAGATGTTGGTTAATAGACAAAAGGGCACAAAGTGTTGGAGTAACTCAGCTGACTGAATCAGTGTGAGGAAGGGTCCCGACGTCACCTATCCATGTTCTCTAGAGATCCTGACCCGCTGATTCGCTCCAGCACTTTTGTGTCCTTTCCGCGCTGTATATCTAAATTAAAATAAGCTAAAATAAACTGGACCATCCTACCAACAACCAGAGAACGGTCCAGAGCTTCCATTTACTTAATTGGAGATCCTTCGGACTATCTATGATCAGACTTTACTGGACTATCTTGCACTAAACATTATTCCCATTATCATCTATCTGTACACTGTGGATGGTTTGATTGTAACCACGTATTGTCTTTCCACTGACTGGATAGCACATTACAAAAGCTTTTCATTCTACCTCGGTACGCGTGAAAATAAACTAAACTCATTTCTTTTTAAAGGGCAAAGACCTTAAATTTTGGCTTCAATGTGATCACGATCATTATGATCTTTGCTCCAGGACCCATCTCCTCTTCTATGCCACTTCCATAATCATTACAAAATGAAATCCAGATACTTCCTCTTAAAACACCTCCGGTTATTTGCCCTCCGCAATTTGCCAAGGTGGGGAATTCTAGATGTTCACTGGCCTTCAGAAGATGAACTTCCGACTTTAGATATACAGCGCGGGGTCCGCGCCCACCAGAGATCAACCCGTACACCTCGCCCCCCCCCCCCCCCCCCCCGTGCCCTATCCTACACACACTAAGGACAATTTACAATTTTAGCCAATTAACCGGCACGTCTTTGGAGTGTGGGAGGAAACCGGAGCCCCCCCCCCCGTGCCCTATCCTACACACACTAGGGACAATTTACACATCCATCAAGCCAATTAACCTGCAAACCTGCACGCCTTTGGAGTGTGGGAGGAAACTGAAGATCTCAGAGAAAACCCACGCAGGTCACGGGGAGAGCTGCCCATGGTGTTGCTGAGGGGAGATTGCCCCTTGTCCTGATTCATTTAGTCTACAACGAATTCTGAGCCAGGCTTTGAACTCTCGTAAGGTCATAAGTAATCGGAGCAGAATTAGGCCACATGCCCCATCAAGTCTACTCCGCCATTCAATCATGGCCGCTCTATCTCTCCCTCCTAACCCCATTATCCTGCCTGCTCCCCAGACACCCGTACTGCTGCGGCACGTGGCGCAGCGGTAGAGTCGCTGCCTCACAGCGCTTGCAGCGCCCGAGACCCGGGTTCGATCCCGACTACGGGTGCTGCCCGTACGGAGTTTGCACGCTCTCCCCGTGACCTGCGTGGGTTTTCTCTGAGATCTTCAGTTTCCTCCCACACTCCAAAGGCGTGCAGGTTTGCAGGTTAATTGGCTTGGTGGATGTGCAAATTGTCCCTAGTGCGTGTAGGATAGTGTTAGTGTGCGGGGATCGTTGGTCGGTGCGGACTCGGTAGGCCGAAGGGCCTGTTTCCGTGCTGTATCCCTGATCAAGAATCTGTCAATCTCCTCCTTAAAAATACCCATTGACTTGGCCTCCACAGCCTTCTGTGGCAATGAGTTCCACAGATTCACCGCCATCTGGCCAAAGAAATTCCTCCTCATCTCCCTTCGAAAGGAACGTTCTTTAATTCTGAGGCTGTGTGTGCTCTCTATCGCAGTGTAGCCACCGTCTCATCTCCATCCCCGGGAATAGCAGGAGCTCATGATATGAACTATCGCATTTTACCAGGATGCATTACAGCACAGTTTGGGAACGGCTCCATTCAAGAAGGCAATACATTGCAGAGATGTGGACGCAGCCCAGGCCATCGCGCAAACCAACCTCCCTTCCATCGACTCCATCTACACTTCACGCTGCCTCGGCAAGGCCAGCAGCATCATCAAGGACCAGTCTCACCCCCCCGGTCACTCCCTCTCCTCCACTCTCCCATCACGCAAGAGGTACAGAGGTGTGTAAACACACTCTACCAGATTCAGGAACCCTTTCTCCCCGGCTGTTATCAGGCAACTGAACCATCCTTTCACTAGCTGGAGAGCAGTCCTGACCTGACATCTACATTGCTGGAGAGAAAGATAGATGAGTAGACTTGATGGGCAGAATGGCCTAATTCTGCTCCCACCACTTGACCTTATCACTTATGATCTTATGAAACTAAATAGGTGCAGAAGTTGCCAACGATTGTGAGCACTGGACAATTGACAACAGACTGTGACAATGACCATGGAACATTAAAAAGCTGAGCGATGAACATGACATTAGCTTCACTCAATGTGGGGAAAGTGCGGGCACGTGCACTTTAAGACAGACTATTATCCAGATGGAGACAAACATCAAATGGTGTAAAGAGGAATCTATTTGTTCTTGTGCATCAATTATCATATAATGTGTGGTAAACAAACGAGTCTTCCCAACCCAGCAACTTTCCCAGTGTGAAAGTATAACGACACGTTGTCTGAACAAACCTTCCCCGCCCAAGGTTTGTTTTCTGACAACTTCACCTCCATCTCTCAATCACTGCCGTGTCTCCTTGCCAGCTCTCAGTGGGATGCTGCACGGGTGCCTAACACGCTCTCGCATTGGCTGCAAGCTCCAAAAGGGAGGTGTAGGGGTGAAGCATTGTCGGGGCTGAACCTGAGTGGTGTCCAGGCTGGGTGAGGTTGCCTTTATAAACCAGGGTTGTGGAGGCCAGGCAAGTTGTCCTCGCTTTGTTTCAACGAGTTGACTGCGCCCGTGAGCCACAAGAAGGATGGCGAAAACAGTGAGTACCGATCACTTCCAGCCGGTGCTTATCCCTCACCACCGGAGGTGACGGGGAGAATAGACAACAGACAATAGGTGCAGGAGCAGGCCATTTGGCCCATCGAGCCAACACCGCCATTCAATGTGATCATGGCTGATCATCCCCAATCAGTACCCCGTTCCTGCCTTCTCCCCATATCCCCTAACTCCGCTATCTTTAAGCAGGCAGGAGAATGGGGTTAGGAGGGTGATCCTATCCTTAATGGGGTTAAGAAGGCAGGAGAATGGGGTTAGGAGGGTGAGATAGACCAGCCATGATTGAACGGCAGAGTGGATCTGCTCGGCCAAATAGCCATATTCAACTCCTATCACTTATGAACTTTGTATCATTTTAGTCTTTCGAGATACAGCGCGGAAACAAGCCGTTTGTCCCACCGAATCCGTGCCGATCAGCGATCACCCCCTACACTAACACTTATGATCTTAACCTGTGGTGAGTTATCCAGACAATGATGAGGCTACACACTAGTAAGCACCAGTTTATTTTTGACACAAAAAGCTGGAGTAACTCAGCGGGTCGGGCAGCATCTCTGGAGAAAAGGAATGGGTAACGATTCTGCTCGAGGCCCTTCTTCAGACTGATATTCAGGGGGAGGGGGTCGTGTGATATGGAAGCGTAAGGTGTGAAAAGGACAGATCAAAGCAGACAATGCTGAGGAAATGTGGAATGGCTCATTGTTGGCTGAGGGGAAGGAGACAACGAGGCAAATAAACTGTAAAATTAATCAGGAGGACAGTGGAAGCAGTTGGAGAACTAGGGTGGGGAGTGACAGAGAGAGGGAGAGCAAGGGTTACTTGGTGTTAGAGCTGGGGTGTAAGCTGCCCAAGTGAAATATGAGGTGCTGTTCCCATCCCTTTTCTCCACACACGTTGCCTGTCCAGCATTTTGTGTCTATCTTCGGTGTAAACCAGCATCTACGGTTCCTTCCTACATCCTTTAATGTTCAGTTTTGTTTAGAAATACAACGTGGAAACAGGCCCTTCGGCCCACCGAGTCCGCGCCGACCTTCGATCACCCGTTCGCACTAGTTCTGCGTTCTCCCACTTTGTCACCCACTTTGATCCCTGCACACTGGGGCCAATTTACAGAGGGCCAAATAAGCTACAAACCCGCGCGGTCTTTGGGATGTGGGAGGAAACCGGAGCGCCCGGAGGAAACCCACGCGGGCGCAGGGAGAACGTGCAAACTCCTTGCAGACAGCACCCGAGGTCAGGATCGAACCTGGGATCTCAGGTACTGGGAGGCAGCGGCTCTACCTGCTGCGCCATCGCACCGCTTTCTAATACTGTCGACTCAGGAAGCTTTTTCTTGCCCCCGCAGCTGTTGCACATGACTGGTTTCCAAATGAAGCATGGTGACTCTGTCGAAGTTGAAGGAAGAATTAAATCATCGACAGTCAGGTAAGCGATGATTGTGGTTCTCCTGCTTATTACCCACTGTTTACACTCACACGCACGCCACACACATACTCACACACTCACATGTATATGGGTGCTTCCGTAAATACAACACTCAGTAGTGAAACTGAAGGTCTCCAAACTTCCAGGATATTTTCCAGTTTTTTATGTAATATATCCATTGTTTCATATCCTGTATTTTAAGTAGTATAGGTCATGGTGTATAACCAAAATAATGAGATGAAGCAAAAATAAATAAATCTGAGAAAAATATCAGGTCCCTGCATTTTCTTGCCTTTTTTGTGACATTTTTCAAGCAGGATTTCATCAAATCCTTAAGCTAATTTACACCAGAAAGATAACATTTATTTTGCAATTATATAACTATAAAAGCCGAATTCAGATGATGTTTACGATTTTTATCATTTATCTGGGTTTCTGATACCCCACGTTTTTGCAGCAGAACACGAGTAGCAGTGTCAATTTGGTCACGTGTTAAATGTGCAAATTAAAAGCGGAGTAACTATTTTTATATTTATAGTTTAATTTTTTATTGTTTACTAGACTAAGTGGGAGGGTCCCAGCTTCACACGGGAGGGCAGGTCCCCCAACGCAATATTCCACCTCTCCACCAATTCCAATATACACGTACACACACACACACACACACACACACCCACCCTCCACCTCACATACACACACACATACTCACTCAGACACACACATACATACACTCACACATACACACACTCACTCACACACACAGACTCAAGCATACACACACACTCACACAGACTCACACACAGACTCACAAACATACACTCACACACACACACTCACACATAAACTTACACAGACATACACTCACAGACTCACACACACACATACTCACACACACACATACTCACACACCAATACACTCACACATACACACACACATACACTCACACACACACACGCACTCACACACACATACACATACACTCACACACACAGACATACGCACACATACACTCACACACACACACTCACTCACATCACACATACACTCACACACACACATACACTCACACACATACACTCACACACAGACTCACACACTCACACATACACTCACACACACAAAACACATACTCATACTTACACACCACATACACACACACAAATACACTCACACATATATACAGACACACACATACTCACACACACACACACATACACTCACACGCAACATTCACACACACACACATATACTCACACACACAAACTTACACTCACACAAACACACACATACACTCACACAAACACACACTCACAGTCTCACATACACCTCACACACACACACTCACACAACAAACACTCACACACACAACACTCACACACACAACACTCACATACACACACAAACTCACATACACAAACTCACACTCACAGAAACACAGACATACTCTCACAGACTCACACACATACACTCACACACGCACACACATACATACTCACACACACTCATACTCATGCAAACACACACACTCACACACACACACTCACACTCACACACATTGACTCACATACCATATATATGACAGTAAACTTTCTTGAATCTACTCACATGGCTGAGCGCGGCCTCTCCACTGTGGGGCTTCCGCTGTCAGCGGCACTTCTGCAATCAGCATGACCTCTGCACTCACCGGAAATTACGTAATCAGCGCGACCTCTGCACTCACCGGAAATTACGCAATCAGCGCGACCTGTCCACTAAGCAGAAGTCACGAAATGAGCAGAACTTTTGGACTAAACACAGTCGGACCTAATAAAGCATTTATTCCTTCCAAACACAGTCGGACCTAATAAAGCATTTATTCCTTCCAAACACAGTTGGATCTAATAAAGCATTTATTCCTACCAAACACAGTCGGACCTAATAAAGCATTGCAGTTTCCAGCACAGGCAGGGCAGCAGGCCAAACAACTCATGGCTTTGTCATATCATTTCATTTCCAATTAAGCATTGCACTTTCAAGCACAGGCAGGGCAGCAAGCCAAACAACTCATGGCATTGTCATTAAGGGCTAACAAATCATTTATTGCAAGTACATTGCAGACTCACAGTTCAGTTGATTCACAGCTTAGAATGACAGTCGTGGCCTCTCCCTCGCGATCTTGCAGAGTGATTGACTCACGTCCAGGCATCCGGGGTTTTATAGTCCTGCCCCCCCCCCCCCCCCCCAGAAGGGGTGCTACCTTCATCGCGGTGATTGGCAGGCGAGAGGACCAATCCGCTGTTCTCAAGGTTTTTTAAACACTCATAACTTTTGTTTTTTCATCAATGGGAAAAATCCTCGGGGCTGGCTCAGCGGAGGAGGACTGTACATAAGATGGCCATTAATCACAGCGATACAGGGTACCGTTGTTTCTAAAATCAATATGCAGCGCAGACAGGAAGTGGTCAAGATGAGACTTTTAATTATTTAGATATTTTGTGTTTAAGCTTTCCATTGAGATACTTAATAATGAATGGAACTAAAAATCATGAATTAAAAATCTAATCAGCTCACCTATTTTAGCCTCCCCATCAAAGTCGTGAATGCTATTTAAGGCGCTATAACGGGATTTTGTTGCATTTCGCAATTTAAAAAAATTCAAACAACGCGATTATAATGACCCTGGCGGGAACTATGGGCTTCGTGGTGAGTTAGGTGCCGACGTTTTGTAAGGGAGCTTCGAAATCAGTAAGTGTCTTATATGTTTTTTTTATAAATAATTTTTTTCTCTCGTTTTCTCCCCCCCCAAATTTTGAAAGTATTAAATTTCGATTTTGATCACAAATTAGCTCAAAAGTATCATAGGTGTGCCAATTTTTTAATCCTGTGGTATTTCATTTAAATATAATAACTTTCAAATTTGGCCACCCATGTCACAGGTTGGTACCCTTATTTACGGAAACACCCTTACATGTACTGTATATCAGTCTGAAAAAGGGTCTCGACCCGAAACGTCACCCGTTCCTTCTCCCCAGAGATGCTGCCTGTCCTGCTGAATTACTCAAGCCTTTTTGTGTCTTCTTTCGGTTTAAACCAGCATCTGCAATCCCTTCCTACACGTGAGGTAATGTGTTGCTGGCCCTGCTTTGTCTTGGTCTTTTCTTATACCCATTTCTTCTCCTCCCCCTACCTTCGGTATGAAGAAGGGTCCTGACCCGAAACATCACCCATCCTTTTTCTCCAGAGATGCTGCCTGACCTGCAGAGTTACCCCAGCACTTTGTGCCAATCTTCAGTTTAAACCAGCATCTGCAGTTTTTTGTTTCTGCAGACTAAAATGATCAGTGTGGACTCGCTGGGCCTGTTTCGGTGCTGTACGTTTCTAGGACTTTATCGCAATGTTGTTGAATATCTCTTTGAAAGAGAAAAATATCTCAAATTCTCTCCTTGTTTCTATTTTTATCAGCCTGAAGAAAGGTCCTGACCTGAAATTCCGCCTATTTATGTCCTCCTGCGGAGTTAATCCGGCACTTTAGACTTTGGAGACACAGCGTGGAAACAGGCCCTTCCGGCCACTGAGACCGTGCCAACATGTAATCCCCGCACGCTAACACTATCCAACACACACTAGGGACAGTTGATGAATTTACCAAAGCCAATTAACCTGCAACCCCGCACGTGTTGGACTGTGGGAGGAAACCAGAGCACCCGGAGAAAATCCACATGGTCACAGGGAGAATGTGCAAATCCCGTGCAGGCAGCGCCCATAGTTGGGATCGAACTCGGGTCTCTGGCGCTGAGCCACCGTGCCGGCTTTGTGTCTTTATTTTTGGAAACCGGTATGTGCCGTTCTTCATATCTATTTTGATCATCCTTTGTTTCAGATTTGCAATTGATCTAGGAACGGACCCTGCGAACAAGGCAATGCATTTTAACCCACGGTTTTCTAAGGATGGCTGTAAGGCCGTCTTGAACAACATGGTCGACACCAATTGGAAAGATGAGGTGATTGAGGAATGCCACCTCTACAATGATGAAGATTTTACGGTGAGTGAGTGAGTGTGATTTAATTTAGTTGTAGCGCAGAAACAGGCCCTTCAGCCCACCTAGTCCGCACTGACTAGCGATCCCCACACACTAACGCTATCCTGTGCAACGAGGTCAATTTAGATTTATACCAATTAGCCTGCAAACCTGCACTTCTTTGGAGTGTGCGAGGAAACTGGAGCACCTGGAGAAAACCTGCGCCGAATACCCGGGTCAAATCAAGTCGAGTTTATTTGTCACATACGCATACGAGATGTGCAGTGAAATGAAAAGTGGCAATGCTCGCGGATTGTGCAAAAAAACAAACAAACTACAAACAGAATCACATATTCACATATTGCATATTTGTGGGAGGGAAGAAAAAGGAAAAAAAACAGCAATTTTAAAAAGACACCACACAACGGTAAAATGGTTCAGTAACGTTAGTCACTGGAGAGATAGGAGTTTACAGTCCGAATGGCCTCTGGGAATAAACTCCTTCTCATCCTCTCCGTTCTCACAGCATGGCAACGGAGGCGTTTGCCTGACCGTAGCAGCTGGAACAGTCCGTTGCTGGGGTGGAAGGGGTCCCCCATGATCTTGTTGGCTCTGGAGTTGCACCTTCTGATGTATAGTTCCTGCAGGGGGGGGGGGGGGGGGCGAGTGTAGTTCCCATAGTGCGTTCGGCTCTCTGTAGAGACTTCTTGTCCTGGGCAGAGCAATTCCCAAACCAAATCGTGATGTTTCCGGACAAGATGCTTTCCACAGCCACTGAGTAGAAGCACTGGAGGATCCTCGGAGACACTCTGAATTTCCTCAATTGCCTGAGGTGGTAAAGACTTTGCCTTGCCTTACTCACGAGTGCTGCAACGTGTGATGTCCATGTCAGATCCTCAGAGATGTGGACTCCCAGGTATTTAAAACAGCTCACCCTATCCACAGTATCCCCATTTATCCTCAATGGTGTGTACGTCCTCGGATGATGTGCCCTCCTAAAGTCCACGATCAGCTCCTTAGCTTTTTTGATATTCGAGAGGAGGCTGGTGTCCTGACACCAGAGTGCCAGCTCAGTCACCTCCTCCCGGTAGGCCTTCTCATCGTTATCTGGGATCAGGCCCACCATCACAGTGTCATCAGCAAACTTGATTATCGAGTTGGAGCTGGACCTAGCCACACAGTCATGTGTGTACAGGGGGTACAGTAGGGGGCTGAGGACACAACCCTGGGGGGGGATCCTGTGCTCAGGGTGAGAGACTTCGATGTATTTCCCCCCATCTTGACTACCTGGGGCCTGGTGGTGAGAAAGTCCAGGACCCAGGCACACAGGGGGGTGTTGAGCCCCAATTCCAGCAGCTTCTCGGCCAGTCTGGTGGGGGACTATCGTGTTGAAGGCTGATCTGAAGTCTATGAACAGCATCCTCACATAGCCCCCCTTCTGGCTGTCAAGGTGAGAGACAGATGAGGGTTCGCTCCTGACAACACGTGCTGTCTGTACGGAGTTTGTACATTCTTCCTGTGACCGCGTGGGCTTTCTCCCGGCATCTTTGGAGAAAAGGAATGGGTGACGTTTTAGGGTGAGTCCCTTTTTCAGACTGAACGTCACGGGAAAGGGAAACTAGAGATATAGACGATGATGATCATCGTTACTCACTTGCATATCTTTCATACATGTATTCTATAACTCTCAATATCACTGTGTATATCTCGTTTCCCTTTCCCTTGGCTCAGTCTGACGGGCCTCGACCCGAAACGTCATCCGTTCCTTCTCTCCAGAGACGCTGCCTGACCCGCTGAGTTACTCCAGCTTTTTGTGTCGCTCCGCTCTTGTGAATTCTGTCAAATTCCTGACATTTTGTTACCCGTTTATCTCTTTTTGCAGGTCCTCATTATGTTCAACAGAGACAGCTTTGAGATTGTCGTATCTAATAAAACCACACTGGGGTTTCCAAACCGCAGTGGCACGGATATACTGAAAGCATTTTGGATCAACGGGGATGTTCACGTGAAGAGCGTGAAATTTAATATCCAAATAAACTGACACTTTTGGGGGTTCTTTTAAAACAGTTTGAGAGAAGAATGGTTTTTCTTCCAGGAATTCAGTGTGGGGTAACTAGAGCAAGTAAGTGTAAGGGGATGTCAGAAGGGGGCTCACCGCTGACTGTTTAGTCCGAACTATTCTAACTCTTTGCTTGCCCTTCAGATGGGCGTCGAGCTGTTTCCATCTTTACTGTTCTGTCGCTACGCCAGCCCTGGGGAGAAGAGGGCAGACTGGGCATCTACAGGGGGCAGGGGATCACTCCATTCAGTGAGGGGCTTTGGTGTGGCCCCTAGTCTAACTATTCCCTCCACACCAGCCTTGCTCAGTAAACGCCTTTGTCCTTCCACTGACTGGTCGTTACACTGTGCAAGATGGTTTCACCAGGAATCATTTGTTTTTCCTGAAGGTCTTAACTTGAATCAGTTGGAATCCGTTGGCTTGTTGGATGGGTTGGCATTTGAGGGGATGGGGGGAGGGGGGTTGCTCCTACAGGGATTGTAGAACAGATTGCCTCCCCCTCTCTCACGATGTGTTGTATAGGGAGCAGAGACCACATTCGGCCCATTTCTATTCATCATGGACCTCACTGATGCTCCCAGTCTGCCTCTTCTCCCAGTTTGACCATTTAATGCAATGCTAATGCAAGGGTTTATTTTCCGACTGAAATGACACTTTGTAAATGCACGTCTGTGTTGAACAATTGGTGATGGGATGTGTCACCAAGATGGCAAACTCAAGAATAACTCGCTTTGCGCTTGTAATGCAATAAAAATATATTCCCTTCATGATTCATCTTGTCTGATTCCGTTACTCACTTGGTGAGACACTTTCATTCCATCTGGCAATGTTCACCTACCTTGATAGACACAGAGTGCGGGAGTAATCAGCGGGTCAGGCAGCATCTGTGGAGATAATGGAGAGGTGACTTTAGATACAGCTTGCAAACAGGCCCTTCAACCCATCCATCCCGTGCCTACCAGCGATCACCCCGTACACTAACACTGTCCTACACACTCTAGGGACAATTTACAATTTTATCGAAGCCAATTAACCTACAAATCTGTGTGTGGGAGGAAACCGGAGAACCCAGGGAAAACCCACGCAGGCCACAGGGAGAATGTACAAACTCCGAACAGACAGCATCCGTAGTCACAAGCGAGCCACAGGGTGTACCGGAGCAGAAAGTGAAGAGAAAACCTGTGCAACTCATGTTTGGCAACAGATTACCTCAGGCAAGGAGGTTCCCAGGTAGGCTGACTGTTGGGTAGAGGCAGATGCAGTGCTTCCACACCTCAAAAAATAGGTGTCCCTTGAATAGAGTCCCAAATTTCCTGGAATTTGATGGTATTTACTGAAATGTTCAAAAATGCTTCCCGCGTGCTATTTGTTGGGGGTTTTTTTTCCCGCAGGCACATGTTAACAACACAAAGGAGAGCAAGGCAAAAATAGATCTATGTAACTACACCATATCTGCCTGCTTCTGTAACTCAAGGGTCAGTCCCACTTACGCGACCTCTTTCCAGTCTTGTTGAATCGCCTTAAAAGTGAATGTGTAAACGCATCCTACGACTATGTAGAAGACATCCTACGACTAAGTAGGACAAGCGACGACTATCTACGACTTAATCGCCAATGCACTCGTGACAATTGGCGACCCAGTAGTGGGGACTGAAGACGACCACCTTCGACTTACAGATGACTATACCCACGATCACAGAAAGCAAGCTATGACTCTACGACCTAAAAAAAATAATCTTTCAAACATGTTCTTTTAAATTCAGTGTATTGCTTGTTCGAGATGTACAAAAATATAATCCTTTTAAATGCAGTGCATATGTGCTTGTGTCTGTTTTCATCATCAAGATTAATGTGAAGTCAAACTTTAAATACAGTGCATTCCTTCCTTGTGTTTGTGTGTGTTTCGGTGATCTAAACATATGAGAAATGAAATATGAGATATGTGATGACGAGGGAGTACTATGAAAAAGAATGATGTTCATACATATAACCATATAACCATATAACAATTACAGCACGGAAACAGGCCCTCTCGGCCCTTCCAGTCCGTGCCGACCATTTGTTTTCCCCTAGTCCCATCTACCTGCACTCAGACCATACCCCTCCATTCCCTTCACGTCCATATACCTATCCACTTTACTCTTAAATGTTAAAATCGATCCTGCCTCCACCACTTCTGCTGGAAGCTCATTCCACACAGCCACCACCCTCTGAGTAAAGAAGTTCCCCCTCACGTTACCCCGAAACCTCTGTCCCTTAATTCTCATGTCATGCCCTCTTGTTTGAATCTTCCCTACCCTCAATGGGAAAAACGTATCCACGTCAACTCTGTCTATCCCTTTCATCATTTTAAAGACCTCAATCAAGTCCCCCCTTAACCTTCTGCGCTCCAAAGAATAAAGACCTAATAAAAAACCCCAGAGGTTAAAAAGTCAGGGATTTCCTTCATTGGTAATGAAACATACAAAAGTCTTATAAAGAAGCAAATGTTGGTAACAGCCGAGTGGGTGATGTTGAGGGTTGTGCCCCTGCCCCTGCGCTGAAGCCTTCCCCTCAGAACCATCTCACACCATCTGATCCACTGCAAGAAAAGGTGCGCGATGACCGCACACTGGAATGACAGCGCATCACGTGCTGCTGTTTACGTACCCTTTGTTCCGCAATGAGGGGGGATCTCATAGAGACTTACAAAATTCTTAAGGGGTTGGACAGGCTAGATGCAGGAAGATTGTTCCCGATGTTGGGGGAGTCCAGGACAAGGGGGTCACAGTTTAAGGATAAGGGGGAAGTCTTTTAGGACCGAGATGAGAAAATCGTTTTTCACACAGAGAGTGGTGAATCTGTGGAACTCTCTGCCACAGAAGGTAGTTGAGGCCAGTTCGTTGGTCAAATTTAAGAGGGAGTTGGATGTGGCCCTTGTGGCTGAAGGGATCAGGGGGTATGGAGAGAAGGCAGGTACAGGATACTGAGTTGGATGATCAGCCATGATCATATTGAATGGCGGTGCAGGCTCGAAAGGCCGAATGGCCTGCTCCTGCACCTAATTTCTATGTTTCTATGTTTCTATGAGCCAATGAAAATGACCGGTTAGCAAAGGCGATTAACTAAGACTACGACTACCTACGATAACATGGCGACCCCACTGCGACTAGACCGTCAACTACAAAAGTATTGATTTTCTCCATGGCGACCAATTTTTGGTCGCAGAAAATGTTTCAACATGTTGAAAGTTTTTTGCGACCAGAATGCGGGACTCCTCCCGGCCATGAAGGAGACCACCTGTGACCATGTGGCGATCTTGCGGCAAGCGCAGTCTCCAGAGGTCGCCTAAGGGGGATAGGTCCTTCACTCGTGCAGTGTTATGCAAGGCAGCTTTCGTTGCCTCCAACAGCTTTTGTTGTCTTTGTTTTTTCAACCTGCTCCTATTTGTCTCAGTCTCTGCTCCCTCTCCCTCCCTCCCTCTCTCTCCCTCCCTCCCGCTTTCCCTCCCTCCCTCTCTTCGTCCCTCACTCCCTCTCTCTCCCTCCCTCCCTCCCTCTCTTCGTCCCTCACTCCCTCTCTCTCCCTCCTTCCCTCCCCCTCTCCCTCCATACCTCTCTCTCTCCATCCTTCCCCCTTTCCCTCCCTCCCTCTTCGTCCCTCCCTCCCTCTCCCTCCTCCTCCCTCCTTCTCTCGATCCCTCTCTCCCTCCCTCCCTCTCTACTTCCTTCCCCTCTCCCTCCCTTCTCTCTCTCCCTCTTAGGCAATTTAAAAATGTTTATCATTTCTTAAGAAATGGATAGATGTTTAGATCTAGTAATTAGCTACAATTAGGTAACTAACTAATTATAAGCTTTAATTTCAGGTCATCCAAGTATGATTGTTTCATATTTGTTTCAGAATGCTTTATTCTATAATAACTGAAAAATTCATTGAGTTCTCTTAATTTTTAAGAAAGTTATGGGCTTTTAACTGTCCTCGATCACAGCTTTTGTGTTGTCAATGGAAAGTCAATGGGGAACAAGATGGTAATTTCCGAGTATGAAAATGGCCATAACTTTTTTAATACTGAAGATATGAAAGTGAATTAGGTGTCAAATTAAACTTCTTTTTATGCTTTATCTGATGGGATAGATTGCAGACTTGATTTTTTAAAATCTCAAAATTTTGTAACATTGCTACTAATTCTATCCAAAACTTGTGAACTGCCTGTGCGGAGTTTGCACGTCCCCCCTGCGACGGCCTGGGTTACCCCACACTCCTGGAGTGGGCTGCTGTAAGGGGCCCTCCAGTGTCGGAGTCTGATGGTGTTAATGGTCACGTTCGGTATAGTTTCAAAATACCAGATCCACGCCAACCAAAGTGATCACCATACACTATTCTATCCCACACACTAAAGGCAATTTACAGGAGACAATTAACCTACAAACCCGCACATCGTTGGAGTCTGGGAGGGAACTGAAGCACCCAGAGAAAACCCACGCGGTCATGTGGAGAACGTACGGCAGGGAAATGTATGAGGGAAATCAATGGGGCTGGAAACAGAAGATGCAGCAGGTCCAACTGCATCTGTGGAAGGGAAACCCGAATTAGAGTTCAATTTAGTTTAGAGATACAGATTTGTTTAGAAACAGGCCCTTCAGCCCACCGAGTCCGTGCCGACCATTGATCACCTGCACGCTAGTTCTATATTATCCCATTTCCCCCACGATATGCTTGGGGCAATTTACAGACGCCAATTAACCAAGAAACCTGTAATCTTTGGAGTGTGGGAGGAAACCCGGGGCACCCGGAATAAACCCACGCGGTTACGGGGAGAATGTACAAACTCCATACAGACAGCACTCGTGGTCAGGATCGAACCCGTGTTGCTGTTTCATAAGCCGGCGTTGTTGTGTTGCTGTTCCATAAACCTTCACGGGCAGTGGTGGAGGCAGGTACGATCAGAGTAATAGAAGCAGAATTAGGCCATTCGGCCCATCAAGTCTACACCGCCATTCAATCATGGCTGATCTATGTCTTCCTCCTAACCCTATTCTGCCTTCTCCCCATCACCTCTGAAACCTGTACCAATCAAGAATCTATCTAACTCTGCCTTAAATATATTCACTGACTTTGCCTCCACACTCCACACCCACATAGAATTCCACAGATTCACCATCCCCTGACTAGTTCTAGTTCCCCCGCACCCAAATCCTGGAAGGAAATCCACTCTTCCCCCTAAATGTTTTCCCAAAAGTGTCAGTTTATTCGGATATTAAATTTCACGCTCTTCAATCTCAAAGTTGTTTCTATTAAACTTAATGAGGACCTGTCAAAGCAGTAAACGGGAAACAAAAGGTCAAGAATTTGACAGAATTCACAAGAGCGGAGATAGACAAAATAGCTGGAATAACTCAGCGGGTCAGGCAGCGTCCCTGGAGAGAAGGACGTTTCGGGTCGACGCTCTTCAGCCTGAGAGTCAGGGGAAAGGGAAACGAGAGATATAGGCGATGATATAGACCAGGGGTCGGCAACCTACAGCCCCCGGGCCAAATGCGACCCATAACCCGAAATCATCCAGCCCACAGGCGGAATTTTTATCCCACGAATTCATCCAGCCCGCCGAGCGCGGCCGAGCTCTGGCCGTACCGCATCCTGCGCAAAGCCGCCGGCACGGCCGCGCACCTTCTGTGAACACGTTTAAGAAAGAACTGCAGATGCTGGAAAAATCGAAGGTAGACAAAAATGCTGGAGAAGCTCAGCGGGTGAGACATGCAAGGATTGCGTGAGGCTGCCTCGCCCGCTGAGTTTCTCCAGCACGTTTGTCCACCTTCTGTGAACACGTGATTTGATGCCTGCCATCCGGGGCGGGATCCATGCGTACACGTGAGAGATGTGGCCCGCCATCCGCTCACAGACATGCGTCCCGGCCCCTAGGCAGGACAAGGTTGCCGACCCTTGATATAGAGAGATATAGAACAAATGAATGAAAGGTATGCAAACAAGTAACGATGATCATCATCGTCTATATCTCTCGTTTCCCTTTCAGTCTGAAGAAGGATTTTGACCCGAAACCTCACCCATTCCTTTTCTCCAGAGATGCTGCCTGTCCCGCTGAGTTACTCCTGCATTTTGTGTCTATCTTTGACATTACACTTCAAACTAGTTTTCGTGCACATCTGTAAGATCACTCTAGCTTGCGTTGGACCGACATCCGCTCTTGTGAAGGAAGGAACGGCATTTGATGTTTGTCTCCATCGGGATAATAGTCTGTCTTAAAGTGCACGTGCCCGCACTTTCCCCACATTGAGTGAAGCTAATGTTATGTTCCTCGCTCAGCTTTTTAAAGTTCCAGGGTCGTTGTCACAGTCAGTTGGCGATTGTCCTGGGTTCACCATCTTTACAAGGTTCTGCACTGATATGGTTTCATAAGCTCATAAGTGATAAGGTCATAAGTGATAGTAGAATTAGGCCATTCAGCCCATCAAGTGTACTCCGCCGTTCAACTAAGGCTGATCTATCTTTCCCTCCTACCCCCATTTTCCTGCCTTCTCCCCATAAACCCTGACGACCATACTAATAAAAAAATCTATCAAACTCCACCTTAAAAATATAAATTGACGGCCTCCACAGCTGTCAGTGGCAATGAATCCACAGATTCATCACCCTCTGAGTTCCTCCTCAACTCCGTACTAAAGGTATGTTTTTTTATCCTGAGTTTATTGTCACATGTATCTGTGCATCCACTTTTTAATAAAGGAGGGAGAGGGAAAACGGGGAATTATAGACCACTTAGCCTTACATCGGTAGTGGGGAAGATGCTTGAGTCGATTGTTAAAGATGTTATAGCAGCGCATTTGGAAAGCAGTGATGGGATCGGTCAAAGTCAGCATGGATTTATGGAGGGGAAATCATGCTTGACTAATCTTCTGGAATTCTTTGCGGATGTAACAAGTAGAATGGATAAGTGGGATCCAGTGGATGTGGTGTATCTGGGCTTTCAAAAGGCCTTTGACAAGGTCCCACACAAGAGATTAGTGGGCAAAATTAGAGCACGTGGTATTGGGGGTAGGGTATTGACATGGATAGAGAACTGGTTGGCAGACAGGAAGCAAAGAATAGGAATTAACGGGTCCTTTTCAGAATGGCAGGCAGTGACTAGTGGGGTGCCGCAAGACTCGGTGCTAGGACCTGATATTTGCAATATATATTAACGATTTAGACGAGGGAATTAAATGTGACATCTCCAAGTTTGTGGATGACACAAAGCTGGGTGACAGTGTGAGCTGCAATGAGGAAGCTATGAGGCTGCAGGGTGACTTGGATAGGCTGGGTGAGTGGGCAGATGCTGTGTAATGTGGATAAATGTGAGGTTATCCACTTTGGTGGCAAGATCATGAAGGCAGATTATTATCTGAATGATGACAGATTAGGAAAAGGGGAGACCTGGGTGTGTTTGTGCATCAGTCACTGAAAGTAAGCATGCAGGTACAGTAGGCAATGAAGAAACCTAATGGCATGTTAGCCTTCATTGCGAGAGGATTTGAGTTTAGGAGCAAGGAGGTCTTGCTGCAGTTGTACAGGGCCCTGGTGAGACCGCACCTAGAGTACTGTGTGCAATTTGGTCTCCTAATTTGAGGTAGGACATTCTTGCTATTGAGGGAGTGCAGCGTAGGTTCACCAGGTAAATTCCCAGGATGGCGGGACTGACATATGATGTCAGGGTGAAAGGGTCAGTATGATGTCATGTGATAAAAGGGTCCCAATGGGTTGATTAGGCTTGTATTCACTGGAATTTAGAAGGATGAGAGGGGATCTTATTGAAACATATAAAATTCTTAGAGGATTGGACAGCTAAATGCAGGAAAAAATGTTCCCAATGTTGGGGGAGTCTAAAACCAGGGATCATATTTTAAGAATAGGTAGCCCATTTAGGACTGAGATGAGGAAAAACGTTTTCACCCAGAAAGGTGTGAATCTGTGGAATTTTATTTCGGAGTCACGTGAGTGACTACGTGAAGACCCCGTCCAGCACGCATGCGCGACATTAGCGTTCATGCAGTGCACCCGCGACGAACGGGAGTTCAAGGCGCTCCCGCTACAAATTGAAAAGTCGGGCCGACAGGTAAGTTTTTACCGTGGCCGTGTGTATTTTCTCTGTGGTCTGACTTATGTTCCAGGAGAATGAGCAAGACCAGAGGGAAGAAATCTTCAGCTCGCCCCCGTTCGTCTTCCGTTGGGGAACGTTCTTTGGAGGGGGGGCAAGAGGCGGCGGGAATAACTACCGAGCCGAGCCCAGCACCGCTCGTGCTGCCTGAGCAGCGGGCTGGAGGTACCTGCAGCCAGAACCGGGCGGTAGTGTCCGACGATTCGGATGAAGATGCCTCACCGCTCGAGAGCGACACAGGCAGCCGCCTAAGCCGAATGGAACGGCTTATGGAGCAATTGCTCCAGCGAGATCTGCTGAGAGAGCAGCAGCAGACTCGCCAAGGGAGCTCAGGCACTCCCGCAGTGCCCTTTACGGCACTGGCCATTGCTTCACCTTCTTTTGAAGGCAGCATTGGCGACCAGGTCTGGGCTGGTCAAGAAGAGGGGTCGCTGGCTGAAGATGTCCGGAGTACGCAGGGTGTACAGGATCAGGAAGAGCTGCTGGGTGTGGTCAACCGCTACGTGGCCATTCCACGAGCGGGTCGGCCGTTAGAGCCGAAACTTGCAGCCAGCATTGACCACCTGTCCTCAAAACCCCTACAAGAACGGGTGGTCAATGAGGCTCTTGAATTATATACAGCCCCAGAAAATTGTACATAATTGAATGTACCCGCTGTAAACAGCCAAATTTGGGGGACATTTGGGGCAGAACATCAGGAACCTGGAGTTGAAGCTCCAGAAAATCCTTAAACTCCTGACTGCAGGAATAACATCATATGCTCGGTCCAGTGATGGTGTGGACATCTCCACAAATCAGCAAGACACATTAGCTCTGCTGTGCACCACTCAATATGAGATAAACATCTTCCGGAAGTGGCCGCGCTGGCTGGCAGCTGCGGCTCACCTGCAATCCGTCTGTTTTTTTCTTTTTTTTTTTTGTATCTTTTTGTGATTGTTCAAAGGCCTGGTTCGGAGCTGCGGTGCTCCAGCGGCGGCGGTGGTCTGGTTCAGAGCTGCGGTCCTCCAGTGGCGGCGGCGGCGGTCCGCTTAGAGCTGCGGTGCTCCAGCGGCGGCCCAGCTCAGAGCTGCGGTGCTCCAGCGGCGGCGGCCCAGCTCAGAGCTGCGGAGCTCCAGCGGCGGCGGCGGCCTGGATCGCCTCAGCGCAGAGGGAGAACTAGGAGGGAGGAAGACAGGGACTTAATACTTTTGCCTTCCGCCACAGTGAGGAGGTGCCTGGTGAACTCATTGTGGTGGATGTTGGATATGTGTTTATTGTGTGTTTTGTTTTTATTATATGTATGACTGTATGGTAACAATTTCGTTCAGACCATAAGGTCTGAATGACAACAAAGGAATCTAATCTAATAAACAATTTGCGGAAGGAAATCATCAAGCCTGCCCGCAACCCTAAGTTTGCGGGACTTTGCAAAACACCGGGTTCAGAACCTCCAATTCAGCTCTTTGGAAAGGACCTTCCGAAAAAGGTGAAAGACCTAGAGGAAGAATCCAAGACCTTTTGGTCTCGTGAGGGCAGGTTTGGGACCGAGCAGACCTAACAAACCCAGGCGGCAGTACCCCACGGCGTCCACCAGTCGTCGACCACCATATGGGACTGGTGAAAGCTCGGGGTCCGCAACCATTCCCCGTAAGCCTTTTTTAGGCTGGGGCCCAGAGCGGACCCCATGGAAAATGCGCCACCCCCAACAACATCAACATCAACATCAACATCAACAGCAGCCCTCTACAGCCCAGCAGAGACCTCATCATCCAGCGAAGAGGCAGAAGAAGCACCAGTAACCATGGAGGTAGGTGGGTCTGGTTCCTCTCAGCATATGAGCAGTAGGGGCTCTATACTAACAGGGGGAAGATTGCACTTGTTTTTGGATGCATGGGAATCCATCACTAATGACAAGTATATACTCAGCAGCGTTCATGGCTACAAAATTGAGTTTGTTCTTCAAAATATTCCGCCAGTTCAGCATATACCCCAAAGGGTATTCACCCTCTCAGTCAAAGAGAAACAAGAGGGTCAAGCTGAACTGATGAGGCTACTAGCAAAAGGTGTCATTGAAAGAACAAAACATGAACCTTTGGAATTTGTGTCTAATATTTTCACTAAAACTAAAAAAGATGGTGGATGTCGCATCATCATTGACTTAACTACTTTAAACGAGTCTGTTAAGTATATACATTTCAAGATGGAAACTTTTGAAACAGCCAGACTATTGATTTCTAGAGGGTACTTTCTAGCAAGCATTGATTTAAAAGATGCCTCCTACTCAGTACCCATACACAAGGAACATCGTAAATACTTAAAGTTTATCTGGATGAAACAGCTATGGCAATTTAAAGTCTTACCAAATGGGCTAACCTCCGCTCCAAGGTTGTTCACTAAAATCTTAAAACCTGCCTTGGCATTATTGAGGAAACAAAAGCATATAGTCATGGCATACTTAGACGACATTTTAATAGTAGGGAAAACCTTGGAGACAGCTATTTTGGCAGTAGCAGCCACCAAACGTTTGTTTGAAACTTTGGGGTTTGTCATACATCCAGTTAAATCCAATTTTACACCGTCCACTACCATGGACTATCTTGGATTTACGATTGACACTGTTCGCATGATTGTAACTCTGCCGAAGGGGAAAGCATCAGAATTGGCACTATAATGCAACAAACTAATGGATAAACATCAGCCAACCATACGGCAGGTAGCTAGTGTTATTGGTAAAATGGTAGCAGCTTTTCCAGCTGTACAATTTGGGCCTTTGCACTATCACAATTTACAAAGAGCAAAAGTGCACGCACTAAAGCAAAACTCAGGTCACTTTGACCGAGTTATGAATTTAACTGCTGAATCCATTCCAGAGTTACAATGGTTACAAGGAACATTAGGCTCAGTTCCAGTCCCATAATAATCACCAACCCAGTGTTAATCATTCAAACGGATGACAGTGCTTTGGGCTGGGGAGCAACTAACATGCAATCCAGCACAGGGGGCAGATGGACTAATTCTGAATCATCTTGCCTACAGACACGGGGTAGCAACTACTTAGAAATGTTGGGTGCATTTTATGGTTTAAAAGCATATTCATCTAATACGCATCATGCACATGTCCGGTTGCAATTAGATAATACCACGGTGGTGGCTTATATCAACCACATGGGTGGTGTAAAGTCGATATCGTGTGACAATTTGGTCAACCTAATCTGGCAATAGTGTGTCGACAGACATATTTGGTTATCAGCAACTTACCTACAGGTAAGCAAAATACAGTGCCAGACACCAGGTCACGCAAATTTAACGATAACATCGAATGGATGTTAAATCCCAAAGTATTTGCTGAAATTACAAAGCAATATGGCACACCAGATGTTGATCTATTTGCATCCAGGCTGAATCACCAGGTACCAACGTATGTCGCTTGGGAACCAGACCCTGAGGCAGCAGCAGTTGATGCATTCACGCTGCATTGGGGGAAAATGTTCTTTTATGCTTTTCCTCCCTTCTGCCTCATCAGTCGGGTATTACGCAAGATTCAATTGGATTCCGCTTCAGGAATCTTGATAATACCCGACTGGGCTACACAGCCGTGGTTCCCAGTGGCCTTCGACATGGCTGTTGAAACACCGTTGGAATTCCCCAGCAGTCGAGAGTTATTAATCCACCCAGTGTCAGGCATTAGTCACCCGTGCCATGACAGAGTCAATCTCCTGGCTTGCAGATTCTAAAATGACCTCTACTGAGCCTGGGATTGTCTGAGGACGCCATCAACATGATGACCGCATCTCACCGGGAGTCCACCAGGAGACAATACCTGACCAACATAAGAAAATGGGAATGGTATTGCTCCAAAACAGGAACTACCTACTCAACAGCTACAGCCACCAGTGTTGTGGAGTTCCTGGTTGGATTACATCGGGAAGGACTCAGCTACAGCGCCATTAATACAGCCAAGAGTGCGTTGTCAGCTTATTTGGTTCCAGCAGCAGGACAACTGGCTTTGGGGTCCCATCCACTAGTGGTCAAAATCATTGATTGTGATACATACTTCCTCCCTCAAAGGTCTTCAGACAGTGAGTGAAGCATGAGCTGGTACACGGTTCGGAATCACAGAGCTTTGAAGTCTTCACGTCGTCACTCACGTGACTCCGAAATAAAACAGTAAGATTAAATGAGAACTTACCAGTTCGAAGTTTGATCTGTATTTTATCAGGAGTTACGATGAGGGATTACGTACCCTCCGCTCCCACCCTCTCTTTTACTTCGGAGTCACGTGAGTGACTACGTGAAGAAGAGCCCGCCTCACGCTGGTAACGGCATGACGTCGACGCTGACGGCAGAAGGTGGAGCTGCAGTAAGGAGCAGCTCCTCGCAGCGGTCGGAACGGCCCGCAGGTAAGTGAAGTTACATCGGCGCGGGTTTTAGGTTACGCTGGATGTTCCAACAGCGAAACTAAAAGTAAAATTTAGACGCTAACGTGCTGATGAGCACAAGATAAAATTTTAACAAAATGGAGAAATCGGGAAGGAAGGCTTCGCGGGTGAAAAGAGCCTCCCGGGGTGAGAGTAAATATACGGGAAGCGAAGCTAGAGTGGACCCGGTTCCGATACCGTTGGCCACTGATTTACCCGATATAGAATTTCCAGATTCTCCGGAAATTATAACCACGGAGGAAAGTGTTCCTAAGAAATGCAAAAAGAAACTGTGAGGCCCGTGGATTCTGATGATTCTGATTTTGAAAGACCTCCAGTTAATAAAACTATGTGGCTAAAAATGGAGCATATGGAGAAAGTTCTCCAAACTATTATGAGACAAGGGTCACAGTACCCTCATGAATCCCAGAAAATCCCTGAGGGGTTTCAATATGATGAATATGGCTGTGGGCCAAGTTGGGAATATGATACTCCAGACCCACGATTTGGGCTGGAAGAAGTCTCATGGGATAATATCCCGATGGAATTAGGGCTGCAGAAGGCAGACCCTGCTGAATTTGAAATGGTTTTTGAAAGCACGCCACAAAGTAAAAAGAAAAGGCTTGATCTGCCTGGGATAGCACAAAGTTTTGCTATACCTGAAGGAAGTGGTGAGGATATGGAAGAAAGCCTGGCTGCCAATATAAGATGGTGGTTGTAGAATTATTCTAGACCTTACAGATCTAAATAAGTTTGTAGAATACAAACGTTTTAAGATGGAGACATTTAAAACTGCAAAATATTTGATTTCAGCAGGTTCTTATATGGCTAAGATTGATTTAAAAGACGCCTATTATTCTGTACCAATTCATCATCTTTTTCGGAGATACTTAAAGTTTTATTGGCAGGGGCAATTATGGCAGTTCAAAGCTTTACCAAATGGATTAAGTTCAGCTCCTAGACTCTTTACAAAACTGTTGAAACCAGTTTTAGCTCAATTAAGAGCACAGAAACACATTGTAATGGCTTATCTGGATGACATTCTGATTGTTAATGATAGTCAAGAGTCAGCTGAGCACTCAATTTCAGTTACTAAAGCTTTGTTTAAAGAGCTTGGATTCTTAATTCATCCAATTAAATCCAGCTGCAGCCAGTTCAATCAATTGATTTTCTGGGGCTTGTAATTAACTCAGTAACTATGTTAGTTACGTTGCCAGCAAAGAAGACAAATGATATTTTGCAAATGTGTAATTATCTCATTCACAAACCTTATCCCTCCATCCGAGAAGTGGCAAAAGTCATTGGTACATTAGTGGCAGCTTTTCCGGCAGTGGAGTTTGGGCCATTACATTATCAAAATCTTCAAAGGGACAAAGTAAGGGCTCTTAAAGATAAGGCAGGTCACTTTGACAGACCTATGCAATTAACAAAGGAAGCAGTATTGGAATTGCAATGGTGGGTTGAAAATGTCCCACAAGCTGCTAAAAAGATCATGATTAAACAGCCTGAAATGGTTTTGCAAACAGATGCTAGTGCTCTCGATGGGGGCCACAGATTTATCTACCAGTTGTGGAGGTAGATGGAAAACTGAAGAGCAAGAGTTGCTCCAACAGTATGGTATTAACTATTTGGAGTTATTGGGGGCCTTTTATGGGCTTAAAGCATATTGTTCTGCTAAACAATGTCTGCATGTATTAATACAATTAGACAATAAAACGGCTGTGGTTTACATTAATCACATGGGGGGAGTTAGATCAGTATCATGTGATTGTCTGGTCAATGAGATATGGCAATGGTGTATTGATCGGCAGATATGGATTTCAGCAAGCTATATTCCAGGTAAAGACAATGTGGTAGCAGATGGAAGGTCCAGGATTTTTAAAGATAATACGGAATGGATGCTTAAGCCAGCAATATTTAAGAATATTGTTAAACAATTTGGCTTGCCAGAAATTGATTTGTTTGCATCCAGGCTTAATCATCAATTGCCTCATTATGTGTCTTGGGAACATGATCCGGACGCAGTTGCAGTAGATGCATTTTCATTACACTGGGGAAAAATGTTCTTTTATGCTTTTCCACCATTTGCTCTGATCCAGAGATGTTTGAAGAAAATAGAGCAAGATTCAGCTTCCGGATTGTTGGTAGTGCCAAATTGGCCAACTCAACCTTGGTTCCCAGTTATGCTAAATATGATTAAAGAACCATATATGCAGATTCCTAACTGTAGTGATATCTTGACTAATCCAGTAACAAATCAAGGTTACCCATTATATGCATATATGAATTTGTTAATCTGCAGGTTTTGACCAGACCACTACAGGAACTGGGATTGTCGGACCAAACTTTGACAGTTATTGGTGCATCATGGCGACATAGTACACAGAAACAATATATGACACATATTAAGAAATGGGAAGAATTTTGCACACAGTCAAATATTTCTGATGAATCTGTGAATGTTACTCATGTTTTGGAATTCCTTGCCAATTTGCACTTTGGGCAACATTTAAGTTACAGTGCCATTAACACTGCACGTTGTGCCTTGTCGTCCTATTTAGGACTTATGATTGGTGAGAAGTCAATTGGGTCGCATCCATTAATATCACGATTCATGAAAGGAATTTTTCACATGAATCCGCCAAAACCTAGATATACAGAGATTTGGGATGTGAGCATAGTTCTTGCTCTACTTAGAGAATGGACGCCAATTGAAGGGTTGACATTGATAGGTTAACATTGAAATTGGTCATGTTAATGGCACTGGTCTCAGCCCAAAGAGTGCAAACTTTACAAATGTTGCGTTTGACTGTATGCATGTGACTACAGATAATGTTGTATTCTATGTTTACGATCTGATCAAACAAAGTAGACCAGGCAGATCTGGAACAAAGGTAACCTTTCAAGCTTTTCATGTGAGCCTGCTTTGTGTGTGGTTAGACATTTGAACAATATATTAAAATTACGGACACTTTTCGAGAAACGAAAAGACATTGCTGCTTACGACAAAAAGCCACACACAAAAGCTTCAGTTCAAACTATCTCAAAATGGTTGAAACAGGTGTTGGTTTTAGCGGGAGTAGACACTGATGTCTTCAAATCTCACTCCACCAGGGCGGCAGCTACGTCCGCGGCGAAGGGGCGGGACGTACCTCTCGAGCATATTTTAAAAATCGCAGGGTGGAGTAAAGAAGAAACTTTTTCAAAGTTCTACAACAAACCTGTTCACACTATGACAAGCTTTGGACACGCGGTGTTGGGAGCACTATAATCACCTGCTTTGTTTGCTATTAATTGCTATAATCAGTTGTGTAGTCACTGATATCTTTTGTCACTTGTAATCAATTTTCCCTCAAATATAAGGAGGGTATTATATGGTCTTTCAACCATTAAAAAATTTAATTGTGAAAAAGATCTAACTTTTGTCTGCTTTCTCATGTATGTGTTTACTTAGCCGGACTGTCGTACGGATTAATTCTACGACATAAAAAACACAGAAAGCTTTAAAAACTCTTCACGTAGTCACTCACGTGACTCCGAAGTAAAATAGTAAGATTAAACGAGAACTCACCTGTTCGAAGTTTGATCGTTATTTTACGAGGAGTTACGATGAGGGATTACGTGCCCTCCACTCCCACCCTCGTAAAATAAATGATCAAATGGTGGTTCTAAGTCTTTTTATGAGCCTTACTATGTTACTCCGGCTTTGGTGTTCTGTGTTTTTCATGCCGTTGCTTTGAAGTATGCCGTTACCAGCGTGAGGCGGGCTCTTCTTCACGTAATCCCTCATCGTAACTCCTCGTAAAATAACGATCAAACTTCGAACAGGTGAGTTCTCGTTTAATCTTACTATTATACAGATCAACTGGTAATTAAGTTCTTATTTTTTCTTTACTATATTTCTTTCAATCGTTGTGTTTTTCTGTGAATCCACACCGCTGCTTTGAAGAAATGTCGCGCATGCGTGCTGGACGGGGTCTTCACGTAATCCCTCATCGTAACTCCTCATAAAATACAGATCAAACTTCGAACTGGTAAGTTCTCATTTAATCTTACTATTTCTCTGCTGCAGAAGGCAGTGGAGGCCAATTTACTGGATGTTTTCAAGAGTTAGATTAAGCTCTTAGGGCTAAAGGAATCAAGGGGTACGGGGAGAAAGCAGGAACGGGGTACTGATTTTCGATGATCAGACATTATCATATTGAATGATGGTGCTGGCTTGAAGGACCAAATGGCCTACTCCTGCACCTATATTTCTATGTTTCTACGTAGTGAAGGTCCAGTGAAAAGCTTTTTATTGCTGGCTGCCCAGTTAGCGGAAAGACAACACGTGATTACAACTGAGCCATCCACAGCGTACAGATACATCAAAATGGGAATAACATTTAGTGCAAGATAATCCCAGTAAAGTCCGATTAATGATCGTCCGAGAGTCTCCTGCGACTGAGATGGTAGGTCAGGACTGCTCTCCAGCTGGTGAAAGGATGGTTCAGTTGCCTGATAACAGCCGGGAAGAAAGGGTCCCCGAATCCGGAGGAACGCGTTTACACACTTCTGTACTTCTTCCTTAATTATGCTGGTAGCTGAGGCAGCGTGAAGTGTTGATGGAATGAATGGAAGGGAGTTTGGTTTGCGCGATGGTCTGGGCTGCGTCCACAACTCTGCAATTTATTGCGTTCTTAAATGGAGCTGTTCCCAAACCGTGCTGTAATGCATCCTGATAAAATGCGATAGTTCATACCATGAGCTCCTGCCACTGATCTCCCCCATCGAGTGGGGTCTTCACTGGTGAAACTGATGGTTTCGCTGATGAGACATCACCCCGTGTTCTGACTCTAGCTGCAAGAAAGAATTTAACTGCTCTGTTTGGGACATATGACCAGTGATCCCCGCACACGTAAGGGCCTGTCCCACTGTACGAGGTAATTCAAGAGTTCTCCCGAGTTTTCCCCTGATTCGAACTCGGAGAATGTCCGTAGCGGGTCCGTAGGAGTGTGTGGATGTCTCGTAGCGGCTCGTACGAGTAAAAAGTAACAATTTTTTTCATCACGAGTATTTTTTTACTCGTGGACATCTTTCACAGTGTTGAAAAAACGTCACGAGTTTACCGGATTTCCCGAGTACCTACCGTTACTCGTACGAGCCGCTACGGGACATCCACGAACTCCTACGGACATTCTCCGAGTTCGAATCAGGGGAAAACCCGGGAGAACTCTTGAATTACCTCGTACAGTGGGACAGGCCCTTAACACTATCCAACACACATAAAGGATGATTTTACAATTATACCAAGCCAGTTAATCTACAAACCGTGCACATCTTTGGAGTGTGGGGGGAAACTGGAGATTGCAGAGAAAACCCCGCAGGTCACGGGGAGAACATACAAACTCCGTACAGACAGCACCCGTGGTCAGGATCGAACCCGGGTCTCTGGCGCTGTGAGGCAGCTACTCTACCGCTGCGCCACCGTGCCGTCCTCTTGACGCTCTTAACTTGACTCTTGGTCTCTGAGTCCTCTGAAGATAGGGAGGAACTTGGATGGATTACACGTAGAGTCATGCAGCGTGGAAACAGACGCTTACGTCTGATGATGGTAGGTCAGTCTGCTCACCCGACTCGGCCTCGGAGCTGTGGCAGCGGAGCACGGTTGAGCCGCTGGACTTACCATCACCCGGAGGGGTCACAACATCGGAAGCCCGGATCGCCTCGGCGCAGAGGGACAACAAAGAGGGAAGAGACAGAGACTTTAAGACTTTGCCTTCCAGCACAGTGAGGAGGGTTTGGTGAACTCACTGTGGTGGATGTTAAATTTGTGTTTATTGTGTGTTTTGTCATTTTTATTATATGTATGACTGCTAGGCAACTAAAAGGTCTGAATGACAAAAATAAAATTCTAAAAATTAAGTCCAACTTGCCCACAACCGCCAACATGCCTCATCGACACTGATCCCACCTGCCTGCATTTGGTCCATATCCCTCTAAACCTACCCTATCCATGTACCTGTCTAATTGCTTTTTAAATGGTGCGATAGTACCAGCCTCAACGATCTCCTCCCGCAGCTCGTTCCATACACCCACCACCCTTTGGGTGAAAAAAGTACCCCTCAGATTCCTATAAAGTTTTTCCACCCTTCCAGAACCAGGGGCCACTGTTTAAGAATAAGGGGTAAGCCATTTAGAACGGAGATGAGGGAACACATTTTCACACAGAGAGTGGTGAGTCTGTGGAATTCTCTGCCTCAGAGGGCGGCGGAGGCAGGTTCTCTGGATACATTCAAGAGAGAGCTAGATAGGGCTCTTAAAGATAGCGGAGTCAGGGGATATGGGGAGAAGGCAGGAACGGGGTACTGATTGGGGATGATCAGCCATGATCACAGTGAATGGCGGTGCTGGCTCGAAGGGCCGAATGGCCTACTCCAGCACCTATTGTCTATTCACCTTAAACCTATGCCCTCTGGTTCTCGATTCTCCAACTCTGTGCAAGGTAGTGAGGTGGGCCGAGGGGCCTGTTTCCGCGCTGTATCTCTAAACTAAACTAAGCTTCAAGAGTCGGAGGCAGACAAAAATGCTGGAGAAACTCAGCGGGTGCGGCAGCATCTGTGGAGCGAAGGAAATAGGCAACGTTTCGGGTCGAAACCCTTCTTCAGACTTCAATAATGTTTTATTGTTAATGTTTAATGTCTTGTGTCATTCCTAACTGTCATGGTATGTCATATTGTCACTTGCGGGCGGAGCCTTGTATGTGAATAGTTGGCCAATAAACGTTTTCATTCATTCATGACATTAACTTCATTGAGTGTGGGGAAAGTGCGGGCACGTGCACTTTAAGACAGACTATTATCCAGATGGAGACAAACATCAAATGGTGGAGTAGAGAGGGATCTATTCTAGAGACGTGGAATATGGAGATATTGTTGCAACAGTACAGGGTGTTGGTCGGTCGGTCGGTCTGTACGCGGAGTGCTGGGCATAGGTTTAGTGGCCTCCCTTCATTTAAGGAGAGATGTGCCAGTGTTGGAGGCGGTCCAGAAGAGGGTCACGAGGCCACCTCCCGGTAAGGAGAGAGCTGACCCCCAGACAAATGGAGTCAGAAACTGGATCCGTGTTCCTTGGAGCTCGGGATGTTGAGGTGTGAACACAATGAAACTGTTGAGATGGTTTCATAACGGGCAGAGTCTCAAGAAAGGGTTCGTTCAGTTAAATCTGAGATGTGTGGGGGTTGTGGTGGAGTTGCTGCCTTACAGCGCCAGGTTCTCGGATGTCACTAAATGGGCTCCGTGATATCTTTCACTGATGGACCATTAGAAACATAGAAAATAGGTGCAGGAGGAGGCCATTCGGTCCTTCGAGCCAGCACCGCCATTCATTGTGATCATGGCTGATCGTCCGCTATCAATAACCCGTGCCTGCCTTCTCCTCATATCCCTTGACTCCACTAGCCCCTAGAGCTCTATCCAACTCTCTCTTAAATCCATCCAGTGATTAGGCCTCCACTGCCCTCTGTGGGAGGGAATTCCATAAAATTACAACTCTTTGGGTAAAAAAGATTTTTCTCACCTCAGTCTTAAATGACCTCCCCATTATTCAAAGACTGTGACCCCTGGTTCTGGACTCACCCAACATTGGGAACATTTTTCCTGCATCTAGCTTGTCCAGTCCTTTTAGAATTTTGTATGTTTCTATAAGATCCCCCCCCCCCCCCCCCCCCCCCCCCCCCCCCCCCCCCCCTCATCCTTCTAAACTCCAGTGAATACAAGCCGAGTCTTTTCAATCTTTCCTCATATGACAGTCCCGCCATCCCAGGGATCAATCTCGTGAACCTACGCTGCACTGCCTCAATCACAAGGATGTCCTTCCTCAAATTAGGAGAGCAAAACTGTACATTATAGCTGGGTGTCATGGATCTTGATGGAAACGTGGAGAATTGGAGTCCAACTCAGGGCAAACCCAAGATAGGGTTGGCACGGTCATGCAGCGGTAGAGTTACTGCCGCACAGTGCCATAGACCCGGCCCCGGCTACGGGTGCTGTCTGTACGGAGTTTGTACGCGCCCTGTGTGGGTTTTCCCCGGATGCTCCGGTTTCCTCCCACACTCCTAAAGATGTACAGATTTGTAGGTTAGGCTTCGGTCAAAGTGCAAATTGTCCCTAGAGTGTGTAGGACAGTGTTGGTGTACGGGGTGATCGCTGGTAGGCACGGGATGGATGGGTTGAAGGGCCTGTTTGCAAGCTGTATCTAAAGTCACCTCTCCATTATCTCCACAGATGCTGCCTGACCCGCTGATTACTCCAGCACTCTGTGTCTATCAAGGTAGGTGAACATTGCCAGATGGAATGAAAGTGTCTCACCAAGTGAGTAACGGAATCAGACAAGATGAATCATGAAGGGAATATATTTTTATTGCATTACGAGCGCAAAGCAAGTTATTCTTGAGTTTGCCATCTTGGTGACACATCCCATCACCAATTGTTCAACACAGACGTGCATTTACAAAGTGTCATTTCAGTCGGAAAATAAACCCTTGCATTAGCATTGAATAAATGGTCAAACTGGGAGAAGAGGCAGACTGGGAGCATTAGTGAGGTCCATGGTGAATAGAAATGGGCCGAATGTGGTCTCTGCTCTATACGCAACACCTCGTGAGAGGGGGGGGGGGTAATCTGTTCTACAATCCCAGTTGGAGCAACCCCCCCCCCCCCCCCTCAAATGCCAATCCATCCCACAAGCCAACGGATTCCAACTGATTCAAGTTAAGACCTTCAGGAAAAACAAATGATTCCTGGTGAAACCATCTTGCACAGTGTAACGGCCAGTCAGTGGAAGGACAAAGGCGTTTACTGAGCAAGGCTGGTGTGGAGGGAATAGTTAGACTAGGGGCCACACCAAAGCCCCTCACTGAATGGAGTGATTCCCTGCCCCCTGTAGATGCCCAGTCTGCCCTCTTCTCCCCAGGGCTGGCGTAGCGACAGAACAGTAAAGATGGAAACAGCTCGACGCCCATCTGAAGGGCAAGCAAAGTGTTCCAATATATCGGACAAAACATTCAGCGGTGAGCCCCCTTCTGACATCCCCTTACGCTTACTTGCTCTAGTTCCCCCACACCTAATTCCTGGAAGACAAAACATTCTCCCATCTAAATATTTTAAAAGACCCTCCCAAAAGTGTTCGTTTATTTGGAAGACCCTCAAATGTTCCATTTCACACTCTTCAGATAAATATCCCCATTGATCCAAAGTTGTTCAATTATTTCCATGTCACTGCGGTTTGGAAACGTCATTCTGGTCTCATCAGCTACGACAATCTCAAAGTTGTCTTTGGTGAACTTAATGTGGACCTAAACGGGAAACAAAAGGTAAGGAATTTGACAGAATTCACAAGAGCGGATGTCGGTCCAACGCAAGGTGGAGTGATCTCATAGAGCTGTTACGAGAACCAGTTTGCAATGTAATGTCAAAGATGGACCCAAAATGCTGAAGAAGGGTCTCAAGCTGAAACATTGCCTATTCCTTTTCTCCAGAGATGCTGCCTTACCCGCTGAGTTAGTCCAGCTGTTCGTGTCTATCTCCAATACACCGACACATAGATACAACCAGTTCATTGACACAGTATGCAGGAGGAACTCAGCGGGACGGGCACCGTCTTTGGAGAGAAGGAATGGGTGACATATCAGGTCGAGACCCTTCTTCAGGCTGAGAGTCAGGGGAAAGGGGAATGAGAGATATAGACGGTGATGTAGAACAACTGAATGAGTAATATATGCAAAAAAGTAACGATGATAAAGGACATTGTTAGCTGTGGCTGGGTGAGAACGAAAGACATGGGTGGGTAAGGGATGGAGAGAGAGGGAATGCCGGGGTTACTTGAGGTTAGTTAACTCAATATCCATACCCCTGTGCTGTATGCTGCCCAAAGTGAAATATGAGATGCTGCCCCTTGTGTCAGCATCTGAGTGGGCGAAACGCAAATTGGAGGAACAACATCTCCAGAACCAAATCTAAATCACACTCTCTCACCTTGAAATCTTCATTCTTATTTACGGGACATTTCTCAATCTGCTCCGCCTTCCACCTTGCGTTGACCGTGTTATTCAAGACAATCTTGGATTCATTCGATGCGAACCGTGGGTTAAAATGCAGCCCAAGGTTCCCGGGGTCTTTTCCTAGTTCAATTGCAAATCTGAAAGAAAGGATGAAACACAGAAACAGACATGAGGAACTGCACAGCGCCGGAGACCCGGGTTCGATCCTAACTATGGGTGCTGTCCGAACGGGGTTTGCATGTTCTCCCCGTGACCTGCGTGGGTTTTCTCCGGGCGCTCCGGTTTCCTCCCACACTCCAAAGACGTGCGGGATTGCAGGTTAATTGGCTTTGGTAAAAATTGTAAATTGTCCCTAGTGTGTGTTGGATAGTGTTAGCGTGCGGGTCAGCACAGACTCGGTGGTCAAAAGGGCCTGTTTCCACGCTGTATCTCTAGAGTCTAAAGTGCTGGATTAACTCAGCAGGTCAGATAACATCTCAGGAGGACATAAATGGGCAGAATTATCAGGTCAGGACCTATCTTCAGGCTGATTGTGCAGGGGGGCGGAGGAGAAATGTGGAAGAGATAAAAATAGAAACAAGGGGAGAATTTGTGATCTTTTTCTCTCTCAAATAGATGGTCACAACATTGCGATAAAGTCCTAGAAACGTACAGCAGCGAAACAGGCCCTTTGGCCCAGCGTGTCCATGCGGATCATCAAGTAATTGTTACTTGCACTAATTCCATTTTAGTCTGCAGAAACAACAAACTGCAGATGCTGGTTTAAACTGAAGATAGACACAAAGTGCTGGGGTAATTCAGCGGGTCAGGGGGCATCTCTGTAGAAATAATATGGTGACGTTTCGGGTCGGGACCCTCCTTCAGACTGGGGGGGGGGGGGGTGGGGGGAACTGGAGGTGAGGAAAGACCAGGACAGTAACGTATTACCTTATGTGTCGGAAGGAACTACAGATGCTGGTTTAATCCGAAGAAGGACACAAAAAAGCTGGAGTAAGTCGCCGGGACAGTCAACATCTCTGGAGAGAAATGTCACCCTTACCTACTATCCAGAGACGCCGCCTGCCCCCCGCTGAGTTACTCCAGAACTTTGTGTCTGGCACATTATCTCAGGCAGCATGGCCCAGTGTTGGCCAGGGAAGGTGTGACCTCAAGAGGGAAACAATGTGGTGAACTGTGATTCAGAAGTTGTAGGGGCAGAATTAGGCCGCTCGGCCCATCAAGTCTACTCCGCCATTCAATCATGGCCGATCTATCTCTCTCTCCTAACCCCATTCCCCTGCCTTCTCCCCATAACCCCTGACAGCCGTACTAATCAAGAATCTCTATCTAGTTCTGCTGTAAAAATATCCATTGACTTGGCCTCCTCACCCTTCTGTGGCAAAGAATTCCACAGATTCACCGCCCTCTGACTAAAGACATTCCTCCTCGTCCCTCTGGACATAGACTCTCCCACTAGTGGAAACATCCTCTAGTGGCCACATGGTGGCCCCATTCTCCTGCCTTCTCCCCATTACTCTTGACACCCATACTAATCAAGAAACCATCGATATCCGCATTAAAAATATCGAATGACATCACAGCCATCTGTGGCAATGAATTCCATAGATTCACCACCCTTTGACCTCATTTCCTTTCTAAAGGAACATCCTTTAATTCTGAGGCTGTGCCCTCTGGTCCTAGACTCTCCCACTAGTGAGAAACATCCTCTCCACATCCACTCTATCCAGGACTTTCACTAGTCCAGCCTTATTTTAAAATGGATTAAATTCTTTTTTTTTTATCATCAATCTACACACAATACCCCAGAATGAAGAAGCGAAAAGAAGTGTTTAGAAATTTTTGCAAAAAGTAATTGAAAAGAAAACTGAAATATCACATTTACATATGGAGATGGGACAACCTTCCAGAAGGACAACTATATCTGAGCACTCCACTAATCAGGCCTTTATGGTAACGTGCCCAGACGGACGCCACTCCTCAGTAAAAGGCACATGACAGCCCGCTTGGAGTTTGCCAAAAGGCACCTAAAGGACTCCCAGACCATGAGAAACAAGATTCTCTGGTCTGATGAAACCAAGATTGAACACTTAGGCCTGAATGCCAAGTGTCACGTCTGGAGGAAACTAGGCACCTACGGTGAGGCATGATGGTGGCAGCCTCATAGTTGGCTGATGGGGATGTGTTTCAGCGGCAGGAACTGGGAGACTAGTCATGATCGAGGGAAAGATGAACGGAGCAAAGCACAGAGAGATCCTTGATGAAAACCTGCTCCAGAGCGTTCTGGACCTCAGACTGGGGCGGAGGTTCACCTTCCAACAGGACAACGACCCTAAGCACCCAGCCAAGACAACGCAGGAGTGGCTTCGTGACAAGTCTGTGAATGTCCTTGAGCGGCCCAGCCAGAGCCAGGACTTGAACCCGATCGAACATCTCTGGAGGGGCCTGAAAATAGCTGTGCATGGACGCTCCCCATCCAATCTGACAGAGCTTGAGAGGATCTGTAGAGAAGAATTGGAGAAATTACCTAAATACAGGTGTGCCAAGCTTGTAGCATCGTACCCAAGAAGACCTGAGGCTGTAATCGCTGCCAAAGGTGCCTCAACAAAGTCCTGAGTAAAGAGTCTGAATACTTATGTAAATATGATATTTCAGTTATTTATTTTTAATTACTTTGCAATAATTTCTAAACACTTGTTTTCGCTTTTTTATTATGGGGTATTGTGTGTAGATTGATGATTTAAAAAAAAATAATTTAGTCCATTTTAGAACAAGGCTGTAACGTGGAAAAGTGAAGGGGTCTGAATACTTTCTGCATGCACTGTATTTTTTCACACACACACACATACGATGATAACGTTGGGAGGTCAAATGTCGTTAATCTGGGAAGGGTGCAGAAAAGAGTCTGTTACCAGGACCCGTAGTGTGCGTGTGAGTGTGTGTAAACAGATGGTAATAAGCAGGAGAACCACAATCATCGCTTACCTGACTGCTGTGAATTTAATTCTTCCTTCAATTTCGACAGAGTCACCATGCTTCATTTGGAAACCAGTCATGTGCAACAGCTGCGGGGGCAAGAAAAAGCTTCCTGAGTCGACAGCATTAGAAAGCGGTGCGATGGCGCAGCAGGTAGAGCCGCTGCCTCCCAGTACCTGAGATCCCAGGTTCGATCCTGACCTCGGGTGCAAGGAGTTTGCACGTTCTCCCTGCGCCCGCATGGGTTTCCTCCGGGCGCTCCGGTTTCCTCCCACATCCCAAAGACCGCGCGGGTTTGTAGCTTATTTGGCCCTCTGTAAATTGGCCCCAGTGTGCAGGGATCAAAGTGGGTGACAAAGTGGGAGAACGCAGAACTAGTGCGGACTGGGTGGGCCGAAGGGCCTGTTTCCACGTTGTATTTCTGAACAAAACTGAACCTTAAAGGATGTAGGAAGGAACCGTAGATGCTGGTTTACACCGAAGATAGACACAAAATGCTGGAGTTACTCAGTGGAGAAAAAGAATAGGAACAGCACCTCCTATTGAGTCGGCGCCGACCAGCGACCACCCGTTGACGCTAGTTCTATGTTATCTCACTTTGACACCCACTCCACATATTAAAGAATCTACACAAAGCCCTGTGTAAACCAACATTCCGATGTGAGTGGAGTGAATTGCCACAGGTTCAAATCCCAACCCCCCCCCCCCCCCACTCTCTCCACCATCACCTGCTGTGTAGCATCTACATCCATGCACTCAACTTACACACATGATCTTTATCAGATTTAAAGCAACCAGGAAAATGCAACATGGTCAATAAGTGTCGACATTACAATGGCCTGCTTCCTTTATCATCGTTACATTTTTGTGTAGCTTTCTTTCCTTTGTTCTATATCTCTCTGCATCACCCTCAGTCTGGGGACGGGTTTCGACCTGAAACGTCACCCGTTCCTTCTCTCCAGAGATGCGCTCCAGAAATGATGTTTTCAAGAAAGAGTTGGATATAGCTCTTAGGGCTAAAGGAATCAAGGGATATGGGGAGAAAGCAGGAAAGGGGTACTGATTCTGGATGATCAGCCGTGATCACATTGAATGGCAGTGCTGGCTCGAAGGACCGAATGGCCTACTCCTGCACCTATATATTTTTTTGCTGTCTGTCCTGCTGATTTCCTCCAGCATTTTGTGTCTATGGACTGGTTGTATCTATGTATGGTGTATTGGAGATAGACACAAAATGCTGGATTATCTCAGCATCTCTGGAGAAAAGGAACAGGTGAATTTTCGGGTCACATTTTGTGTCTATCTTTGACATTACACTTCAAACTGGTTCTCGTACACCTCTATGGGATCACTCCTTAACCTCCTACGCTCCATGGAATAAAGTCCTAGCCTCAACCTCTCCCTACAGCTCAGGCCTACGGGTCCCATGGTAACAGACTCTTTTTCTGCACCCGTTCCAGATTTGACCTCCCGACTTTTGACCTCCCAACTTTATCATCGTTACGTTTTTGCATATCTTTCATTCATTTGTTTCATATCTCTCTGCATCACCGTCTATATCTCTAGTATCCCTTCCAACCCCACCCCCCGACTCTCAGTCTGAAGAAGTCTCACCTGTTCCTTCTCTCCAGAGAAGCTGTCCGACCCGTTGAGTGACTCCAGCTTTTTGTGTCTGTCTTCTACACCCATGAGGCTCTTTATTAGAGATTGCTTTTACTGATGGAGGGACTGAGTTAAAACCGTAGATAGGCCGAGTCTGGACCTGATACGATATGATAGAACTTTATTTATCCCAGGAGGGGAATTGATCGGCCAACAGTCGTAAAAACACAAAATACATAAAACATGAAATTAAAGTGACGAGTGCAAAGGATTGGGGTTGTGCAAAGATTGGGGAGGGAGGGGGGGGGGGGGGTAAGTCTCAGTCTACCCCACGATAGAAGTGGGACAAGTTGTACAGTTTGATAGCCACAGGGAAGAGAGATCTGTGGGGTTCTGTGCTGCATCTTGGAAGGTCACCTATTCCTTTCAAGAGATCCACTGAGTTATTCCAGCTTTTTGTGTCATTCTTCCATGTAAACCGGCATCTACAGTTCCTTCCTACACAAAAAAAAACTGAGGCTTACTAGCTGGTAGCCTCATCGTTGGCCGAATAACTCACCTCAGGTTAAGATCATAAGTTATAGGAGTAGAATACGGTTATTTGGCCCATCACGTCTACTACACCATTCAATTATGGCTGATTTATCTCTCCCTCTTAACCCCATTCTCCTGCCTTCTCCCTGTCACCTCTGGCGGTGAGGGATAGGCCTCGACTGGTGAGAGATTGGTACTCACGTTGAATCCTCCACCGTTTTTCGCCATCCTTCTTGTGGCTCACGGGCGCAGTCAGCTCGTTGAAACAAAGCGAGGACAACTTGCCTGGCCTCCACAACCCTGGTTTATAAAGGCAACCTCACCCAGCCTGGACACCACTCAGGATCGGCCCCGACTAAGCTTCACCCCCTACACCTCCCCTTTGGAGCTGGCAGCCAATGCGAGAGCGTGTTAGGCACCCGTGCAGCATCCCACTGGGAGCTGGCAAGGAGACACGGCAGTGATTGGGAGATGGAGGTGAAGTTGTCAGAAAACAAACCTTGGGCGGGGAGAGGTTTGTTCAGGCAACGTGTCATTATACGTTCACACTGGGAAAGTTGCTGGGTTGGGAAGATTCTGTTGTTTCCCACGCTGGATCACTGTCCCCAGTCACAGACCCGCACTGGATGACTGTCTTAACTCACTGACTCCACTGGATCACTGCCCTGGCTCACTGACTTTCCACTGGATCACTGCCCTGGCGCACTGACCCCACTGGATCTGTCCTGGTTCACTGACTCCACTGGATCACTGTCCTGGTTCACTGACTCTCCACTGGATCACTGTCCTAACTCACTGACTCCACTGGATCACTGTCCTGGATCACTGACTCTCCACTGGATCACTGTCCTAACTCACTGACTCCACTGGATCACTGTCCTGGCTCAGTGACTGACACTGGATGACTGTCATAACTCACTGATTCTCCACTGGATCACTGTCCTCACTCGCTGAGCCCACACTGGATCACGGTTCACACACTGAGCCTCACTGGCCCTGACTCAGACTCACGCTCGTTCACTGTCCCACACCCACTGGCTCACTGTACACTCTCACTGAACCACACTGGATCACTGCCCACACTCCCTGGCCCTCACACTCAGAATCCCGGTCCTTCAACCCTCTGAGATCTCTGCTCTGATCCTGGTCCCTTGACCATATCCGTGCCTCATTCCTGCACCAATGGCCGCTGGGCCTGCATCTCCTCGTCCCCACCATCCGCTCCCCGTCCTGTGGCGCTTTCCCAAGCTACTCAGGCGGCGCAGTGGCACAGCGGTCGCTGCCTCACAGCGCCAGAGACCCCGGTTCGATCCTGACAACGGGTGCTGTCTGTACGGAGTCTGCACGTTCTCCCCGTGACCGCGTGGGTCCCAGGTTCCCGGGTGCTCCGGTTTCCTCCCACACTCCAATGACGTGCAGGGTTTTTAGGTTTAATTGGCTTCAGTAAGTTGTGTAAAGTTATCCCTTTATTTTAAGCCAACAACAATATTTTATTGAATTATTTACAACAACATGTACAATAGTAAATGATTCAAACCAAAACCCACCACCATAGTACAAGTAAAATAAATATTCTGAAACGCCAATTTCCCCATCCGTAATACAAAAATCAAAAATTTGTCCCTAGTGTGTGTGGGACAGTGCTGGTGTATAGCGTGATCATTGAACGGCACTGTGTCTCGAAAGACTAAAGTCATAATGTCGTATGGGCTAGGAGCAGATATAGGCCATTTGGCCCACAGTCTAAAGGCACTTAGCAGCCTTGCCGACTCAGCATCAAATCCTCCCTCTTCTGAGGAACTCACTTTCGCTGTGTCAAAAACAGGCCACCTGTTTAGGAAGGAATTGCAGATGCTGGTTAACATTTGGTGAGCGTTTGTCCGCACTGGGCCTATATTCGGTGGAGTTTATATGAGGGGGGGGGGGGGGACTTTATTGAAACCTAAACAAGGGTCTCGTCCCGAAACGTCACCCATTCCTTCTCTCCAGAGATGCTGCCTGTCCTGCTGAGTGACTCCAACATGTTGTGTTCATCTACATGGTGTAATTAAAAGCCACTGCAGAAGTTGGTTTATAATGAAAGATAGACACAGAATGGTGAAGTCATTTTAGTTTGGTTTGGTTTAGCTTATTGTCATGTGTATTGAGGTACAGTGAAAAGCTTTTGTCGCGTGCTAACCAGTCAGCGGAAAGACAATACATGATTACAATTGAGCCGTCCACAGTGTACAGTTGCAGGATGAAGGGAATAATGTGAATAACATTCAGTGCAACATGAAGTCCAGTAAAGTCCGATCAAAGATAGTCCGAGGGTCTCCAATGAGGTAGACGGTAGGTCAGGACTGCTCTCTAGTTGTGGTAGGACGGTTCCGTTGCCTGATAACAGCTGGGAAGAAACTGTCCCTGAATCTGGAGGTGTGCGTTTTCACACTTCTGTACCTCTTGCCCGATGGGAGAGGGGAGAAGAAGGAGTGAGACTGATAAGGGTCATGATAAGGGAATAATGTTTAGTGCAAGATAAAGCCAGTAAACTCAGCGGGCCAGGCAGCATCTCCGGAGAAAATGGATAGGTGATGTTTCAGGTCGGGACCCTTCTTTGTTGAACATGAACTCAGTGCGATCTGTGGCATTAGATCAAGCCTCAATTATTATCTCACCCAGAACACAAACACTAACGGCCCGTCGCTCCCTGTCGAAGCTCGTGAACAATGTCGGGGCAGAATGGTTTGCAGACGGACTCTGAATACAGATCCGGTTTCTGACTCCATTTGTCTGGGGTCAGCTCTCTCATCCCCGGAGGTGGCCTCGTGACCCTCTTCTGGACCGCCTCCAACACTGGCACATCTCTCCTTAAATGAAGGGAGGCCACTAAACCTTTGTCCAGCGCTCCGGGTACAGACCGACTGACCAACTGTTGCAACAATATCTCCATATTCCACGTCTCCAGTCCTCGCTGTGTACCTGCCTGCTGATTGTATGGTAATTGATGCACGAGAACAATAGCTGCCTCTCTACTCCACCATTTGATGTTTGTCTCCATCTGGATAATAGTCTGCCTGGAGCTGACAGTGCCCTGGGAAGAGGCTAACGAGAGGAAACGCGCAAAGTACCAGGAACTGGTGGAGATGTGCCAGGGCAGAGGCTGGAAGACACACTATGAGCCCATAGAGGTGGGCTGTAGAGGCTTTGTAGGAGGCTCACTCTGCAAAGCCCTCAACCAGTTGGGCAGTACGGGGCTGGCAAAGAAGAGAGGGCCACTCAATCCGCAAGCGAAGCCACAGAGAAAGCCACGAGGTGGCTTTGGATTAAGAGGGCTGATCCGTGGGCGGTTGCAAGTTGGGGCCTGATCAACCCCGGCTGGGTCGCCTGGGTGAGGGTGTCTGATGTTGTGAGACCTGATGACCCCAGGTCACATCGCTGAGGATGTGTCCCAGCGTATGAATAGTTTATGAATGAATAGCTAAATGAATAGTATATTTTGGTCATACATTAAAAAGAACAAAACGTTACAATCTGTGTGAATATGAACCAACACTCACTGTATTCATTTCACATAACGTTCACATAATCAATGACCGAAAAAGGAATAGGCTGAAGCCACAAAGCGTATTTTTGCCAATCCTCTAGAAGATGTATCTTTTTCACACTCTAAAAGTGCACGTCCCCCGCGTTTTCCTCCCATTGAGTGAAGCTAATGTTATGTTCCTCGCTCAGCTTTTTTAAAGTTCCAGGGTCATTGTCACAGTCAGCTGTCGATTGTCTTGGGCTGAGTTCCCGGCACCGATCTCTCCCAAAGAGAGGATTCCCCCTTTACTCTGATAAAGTTTAGTTTTGTTTAGAGATACAGCGTGGAAACAGGCCCTTTGGCCCACCGGGTCCGCACCGACCTGAGATCACCCCACACACTAGTCCTATCACACACACTGTGGACAATTTACAATCTTTACCAATTTACAATCTATACCAATTTTTTTTTTTTTTTACGGACCCATCTCCAAAATTATTGGTAATTTCTTTTTGGTTTTTTTTTGTTTTTTCTTTCTCTCCTTTTTTTTTTCTCTTTGTCCCTTCCTATAGTTTATAGATCTTTCTTTTCAGTTCTATCTCTTTAAAAATTCTGTAAAAAGAACAGAAGCTTTGTATGAATGTAAACCGTGTTGCTATTATGTGTTTACGCTTCTAATAAAAATATATTTAAAAAAAAAAAAAAATCTTTACCAATTGACCAACAAACTTCGCAATGAATTGGGGCTGCCTCACAGCGCCAACATCCCGGGTATGATCCCGACTACTGGTGCTGTCTGCACAGAGTTTGTCCGTTCACCCTGTGACCTGCATGGGTTTTCTCTGCAATTCCAGATTCCCCCAACACTTTGGTAAAGTGTGTCTCTAGTGTGTGTAGGGTAGTGTTAATGGAATCGCCGGTTAATGTGGACTTGCTGGGCCTATTTCCGCGCTGTATCTCGAAACTAAACTAAAAAGTGCTTTATTATCAAATATGTCCCAAACAGAACAGTTAAATTCTTTCTTGCAGCTAGAGTCAGAACACGGGGGGGATCTCCCATCAGCAAAACCATCAGCTTCACTAGTGAAGACCCCACTCTATGGGGGAGATCAGTGGCAGGAGCCCCTGAGTAGGAAGGAACCGCAGGAGCTGGTTTACACCGAAGGTAGACACAAAATGCTGGAGTAACTCAGCGGGACAGGCAACATCTCTGGAGAGAAGGAATGGGTGACGTTTCGGGTCGAGACCTTTCTTCAGACTAGACTGGAGAACGGGAAACGAGAGATATAGACAATGATGACATAGACTGAGGGTATGTGTATTGAACAGGCTGCCAGAGGAGGTAGTTGAGGTTGGGACTATTCCAACGTTTTTCAAAAGTTAGACGGGTACATTGGCTAGGACAGGTTTGGAGGGATATGGACCAAGCGCAGGCAGGTGGAACTAGTGTAGCTGGGACATGTTGGCCGGTTTGGGCAAGTTGGGCCGAAGGGCCTGTTTCCACACTGTATCACTCAATGACTCTATGGAGAGTGATAAAGAACAATGAACAGGAGCTCATGATGTGAACCATCCCATTTTCTCGGGATACATCACAGCATGGTTTGGGAACAGCTCCATCCAAGAACGCAAGAAATTGCAGAGGGTTGTGGAGACAGCCCAAGCCATCACACGAAACCAACCTCGCATCCATTGACGCCATCTACACTTCACGCCAACCCACATTACGAAGGACCAGTCTCACCCCGTTCACTTTCTTCCTGGCTATTATCAGGCAACAGAACCATCCTTTCACCAACTAGAGAACAATCTCGACCTCGTTGGAGACCCGTGGGCTACCTTTAATCGGACTTTACTGGGCTTTATCTTGGGCTAAATGTTATTCCCAATTTGATGTATCGGTACACTGTGGATGGCTCGATTGTAATCACGTGTTGTCTTTCCGCCAACTGGGTAGCATGCAACAATAGCTTTTCACTGGACCTCGATACATATGACAATACACTTAGAATAAAAGGACGCAACTTTACAAGGGAGATGAGGAGGAATTTCTTTAGCCAGGTGGGTGGTGAATCTGTGGAATTTTCCACAGGCGGCTGTGGAGGCCAAGTCAATGGATATTTTTAAGGTGGAGGTTGATAGATTCTTGATTAGTACGGGTATCAGGGATTATGGGGGGAAGGCAGGAGCGGGGGACTGATAGATCAGCCATGATTGAATGGCGGCATTGACTTGATGGGCCAAATGGCCTAATTCTGCTCCTATCTCTTATGACCTTATCACTTTTGAACTTAGTGAAATTAAATCTGCGGAATTTTGCAAAGATTGTGAACCTTGTGACAATCGACAACTGCCTGTGTCAATGACCGTCGAACTTTAAAAGCTGAGCGATGAATCCTCCTTTTGCTCTGGTATTGTATTTAATTCACATGTTTAATCAATAATGTTTTATTTGGTAATGTTTTGTGTCATTCCTAACTGTCATGGTATGTCATATTGTCACTTGCGGGCGGAGCACCAAGGCAAGTTCCTTGTATGTGAATATTTGGCCAATAAACATTTTCATTCATTCATTCATTCATGAACATAACATTAGCTTCACTCAATGTGGGGAAAGTGCGGGGCCGTGTACTTTTAGACAGACTATTATCCAGATGGAGACAAACATCAAATGGTGGAGTAGAGAGGAATCTATTGTTCTCGTGCATCCATTACCATACAATCAGCAGGCAGGTACACAGCGAGGACTGGAGACGTGGAGATATTGTTGCAACAGTACAGGGTGTTGGTCGGTCGGTCTGTACCCGGAGTGCTGGGCATAGGTTTAGTGGCCTCCCTTCATTTAAGGAGAGATGTGCCAGTGTTGGAGGCGGTCCAGAAGAGGGTCACGAGGCCACCTCCGGGGATGAGAGAGCTGACCCCAGACAAATGGAGTCAGAAACCGGATCCATATTCCTTGGAGCTCAGGAGGTTGAGGTGTGAACACATCGAAACTGTTGAGATGTTTACACAACCGGCAGAGTCCCCAGCGAGGGTTTGGTCAGTTAAATCTGAGAAGTGTTAGGACTTGTGGGTGGAACGGTGGTGCAGCGGTAGAGCTTCTGCCCTATTAAATGGGCTCCAAGACATCTTTCACTGATGGACCTTTATAGCCGGTTGGCATGGACGCATCGCAATGGAAATGTGGAGAAACGGAGTCCAACTCAGGGCAAACTGAAGATAGGGGCAGCACAGTGGTAGAGCTGGGTCTGAAGAAGGGTCTCGACCCGAAACGTCGCCTATCTCCTTCGCTCCTTAGATGCTGCTGCACCCGCTGAGTTTCTCCAGCTTGTTGTGTACCCTCGATTCTCCAGCATCTGCAGTTCCTTCTTTAACACAGTGGTAGAGCTGTTGCTGCATTGCGCCAGAGACCCAGGTTCGATCCTGTCCACGGGTGCTGTCTGTACAGAGTTTCTACGTTCTCCCCATGACCTGCGTGGATTTGTGGTTGAATTGGCTTGGTATAAATGTAAATTGTCCCTAGTGTGTGTAGGATAGCGTTAGTGTGCGGGGATCGTATGTTCGGCGGGCCGAAGGGCCTATTTCTGCGTTGTATCTCTAAAGTAAACGTCATGAAGATTGTGCAAGGCAAGCAAGACTTCATTTAAGAGCATCAAACGCAGTGATCTCTGGGAACAATCTAATAGAACGTGCACTGACCAAAGACGCATCTGCTCCTTCTACGTGTCAAGAAGGGTCTCGACCAGAAACGTCCCCCATTCCTTCTCTCCAGGGATGATGCCTGTCCCGCTGAATGACTCCAGCGTTTCGTGTCTAACTTTGGTTTAAACCAGCATCTGCAGTTCCTTCACACACACACCTTCTACACCGAATTTCTCTTCAATGTCGCAGCGTCCCTTTGATGTCCTTTTCCCCACAGGAACTCGAGTCTTGTCCCTCTTCACACGGACCTATAACAATCATATACCCACCTCCCTTTGTGTGAAGAAGTTGCTTCTCCGGTTCCTATGAAATGTTTCCCCTCTCACCTTGAACCTATGTCGTCTGGTTCTTGATACCCCTACTCTATAAAAAGCTCCGTACATTCACCCTGTATTTTCCCCCCTCATTATCCTGCACACCTCCAGAAGATCACTCCTCACCTGCTCTCTCACGGAGTCTAACTGTGCCAGATAACGTTCCTTTCTCCTCCATCTTTAGTTCAGTTTAGAAATACAGCGCGGAAACAGGCCCTTCGTCTCACTTGAAGTCAGAGAAATCAGTATTCATTATTTCGCTGGGTTGCAAGCTGCCCAGGCGAAATATGAGGTGCTGTTCCTCCCAAGCGAAATAAGTTCAATATGATCAAGGGAATTTGTTGTGGGCTGAAGGGCCAGTTCCTGGGCTTTATTGTTCTATGGTTCTATGTTAAAGACGGTCAGTACCTGTGCTGGAATGGAGAGAGAAAAATTGCCAATGGTATAAACTGGTGCAGAGGGGGAGAGGGTGCAGAACGCTGGTTGAGTGTTGCTTGTTTCCCTGGAGAGGATGTAAACCGATAGACAAGAGGAGAGAGGGGACAGAAAAAAAAAACCAAAATGGAAAAACGAGGCAGCTACTGAACATCTGAAATAAAGGAGTATCGTGGGGGAGCATGCCTGGTCAGAAAGCATCCTTTTTGCTATTAATTAGTTTTAAGTTTAGAGAAACAGCACGATAACAGGCCCTTCGGCCCACCGAGCCCGTGCCGGCCAGCGATCCCCGCACACTAACACTATCCTACACACACCAGGGACAACAAATCAAAATAGGAAGTACATGGTAAATGGTAGGGAATTGAGGAATGCTGTGGAACAGAGGGATCTAGGAATAACTGTGCATAGTTCCCTGAAGGTGGAATCGCATGTAGATAGGGTGGTAAAGAAATCCTTTGGTGTGCTGGCCTTTATAAATCAGAGCATTGAATATAGGAGTAGGGAAGTAATGTTAAAATTGTACAAGGCATTGGTAAGACCTATTCTGGAGTATGGTGTATAATTTTGGTCGCCTAGTTATAGGAAGGATGTCAACAAAATAGAGAGAGTACAGAGGAGATTTACTAGAATGTTGCCAGGGTTCCAGCAACTATGTTACAGAGAAAGGTTGAACAAGTTAGGTCTTTATTCTTTGGAGCGCAGAAGGTTAAGGGGGGACTTGATTGAGGTCTTTAAAATGATGAAAGGGATAGACAGAGTTGACGTGGATACGTTTTTCCCATTGAGGGTAGGGAAGATTCAAACAAGAGGGCATGACATGAGAATTAAGGGACAGAGGTTTCGGGGTAACGTGAGGGGGGAACTTCTTTACTCAGAGGGTGGTGGCTGTGTGGAATGAGCTTCCAGCAGAAGTGGTGGAGGCAGGATCGATTTTAACATTTAAGAGTAAAGTGGATAGGTATATGGACGTGAAGGGAATGGAGGGGTATGGTCTGAGTGCAGGTAGATGGGACTAGGGGAAGACAAATGGTCGGCACGGACTGGAAGGGCCGAGAGGGCCTGTTTCCGTGCTGTAATTGTTATATGGTTATATGGTTAATTTTACATTTATACCAAGCCAAGTAGCCGACAAACATGTACGTCTTTGGGGACAGCACCCGTGGTCAGGATCGAACACGGGTCTCTGGCGCTCTACCCCTGCGCCACCGTGCCACATTTAATCATTATCAGTGCTGCCTCCTCAAATCCATATCTTCATCATCTTGCTGCCAACTTCAACACAAACCAAAATTAACACCAGGAACTGGGTTTCACAGTTAAACTTCCCCATATTAGATCAGAGTCTGTAATAGAGAAATAATGATCACCCCCACAACACAAAATAATAAAAACAAGAAGTTCTGACTTGTTTGTTGAACAAGGGAGGACCCGGCGTGGGGGGAATGCCGTGAGGATGTGGGGGGGGTGGGATAACTTGGCACGGGATACTTTGTAACCTTGTCAGTGCCCTTTATGTGGTCACTAGAGGATGTTTCCACTAGTGGGAGAGTCCAGGACCAGAGGGCACAGCCTCAGAATTAAAGCACGTTCCTTTTGGAAGAAGACGAGGAGGACTTTCTTTAGTCAGAGGCTGGTGAATTTCTTTAGTCAGAGGGCCGTCAATGGATATTTTTACGGCAGAGATAGAGTTTCTTGATTAGCACGGGTGTCAGGGGGTTATAGAGAGAAGGCAGGAGAATGGGGTCAGGAGGGAGAGAGAGATCAGCCATGATTGAATGCTGGAGTAGACTTGATGGGCCGAATGGCCTAATTCTGCTCCTATCACTTATGATACTTTGCACACCTTGGGCACACAAGACAAAGAATTTCACTGGGACTTGTCATGTGTGACAATAATGTGTTCATTTATTCATTCGTTCAAACCGGTCCTTGGTTATATTTCCCATGATTACATCTCGGGTCTTGTTTGTTTACAGCTCCATAAATACAGCGAGCGGAATGATCCGGAATTGGCCAGTGACTCAGTGGTACTTCCTCCAGCGGTCATGCTCTACAGGGAAATAAACCCAACAGGTTAGTCAACAAAATATTGGCAACACAAACTGGCCATCAGCTAGGGTCGCATTCGATTCCCCTCTACCCCGTTGAGGACATTGGACTTTGTCGATGGAACAATGCTGTGAACTACTGTATATTGAGCACTCTGTATCCACCCCACTGCTCTATCTGAAGAAGGGTCTCCACCCATCCCTTCTCTCCAGAGATGCTGCCTGTCCCGCTGAGTTACTCCAGCTTTTTGTGTCTACCTTTGATTTAAACCTGGAATCTGCGGTTCCTTCCTACATACCATTGCTCTATCTATTGCACTCTAGTTTGAACTGGTTGTGTAAGAAGGAACTGCAGATGCTGGTTTAAACCGAAGATAAGGTACAAACTGCTAAAGGAAGAAGAGTCTCGATCCGAAACGTCACCCATTCCTTCTCTCCAGAGATGCTGCCTGTTCCTCCAGCATTTTGTGTCTACGAACTGGTTGTATCTGTGTGTCGATGTATTGGAGATAAACACAAAAAGCTGGAGTAACTCAGCAGGCAGCATCTCTGGAAAAAAGGAAAGGTCGAGACACTTCTTCAGACCCAAAACGTCACCTATTCCTTTTCTCCTGACCCACGGAGTTACTCCAGCTTTTTGTGTCTATCTTCACCTTAAACTAGCATCTTTAGTTCCTTCCTACACATATGGTGTATTGGATCCGTTTGGATAGCGTGCAAAGTAAAGCTCTTCGCTGTACCTCAGTACATGTGACAATAATAAACTTGAAACTAAACTGTAAAACCCAACAAGATCATAGTCAAACCTATTTCTACATGGAAAGAAAATAAGCCATAAGGACACAAGGACCATGGGACAAAGAACCAGAGAACATATCCATAGAATATGGACCACAAGGACCATGGAACATAGAACAGTACTGCACAAGAACAGGCCCTTCGGCCCACAATGTCTGTGCTGATCATGATGCTATACCCAATTCTAATCTGCCTACGCATAGACAATAGGTGCAAGATTAGGCCATTCGGCTCTTCGAGCCAGCACCGCCATTCTCTGTGACCATTGCTGATCATCCACAATCAGTACCCCGTTCCTGCCTTCTTCCAATATTCCTTGACTCTGCTATCTTTAAGAGCTCTACCTAACTCTCTCTTAGCATCCAGAGAATTGGGGCTCCACTGCCCTCTGAGGCAGAGAATTCCACAGATTCACAACTCTCTGGGTGAAAATGGTTTTCCTCATCTCCGTTCTAAATGGCTTACCCCTTATTCTTAAACAGTGGCTCCTAGTTCTGGAACACGTTTCCAGCCTCTAGCGTGTCCAATCTTATATGTTTCAATAAGATCCCTTCTCATCCTTCTAAATTGCAGAGTATACAAGCCCAGTCGCTCCATTCTATGAACATAATCCATATCCCCCCCATTCCCTGCAGACATATGTGCCTATCCAAAAGTCTCTTAACGGCCACTATCCCGTCTGCCTCAACCACCATCTCCAAGACATGGAAGGTTTGACGCCTGTGGGTCAAACCTGTGCCGATGGGACTAGCTTGGAAGGGCATCTTGGACGAGTTGTTTCTATGCCCAGTGACTCCACGACTCCAACTTATCCCTAACCAAAAGAGTTTTATTTTTACTAATACCCGTCCTTAACCTGACACAGTTAGCCAGAAACCAACTCATTTTCTAGGTTTAGTAAAAAGCCCACCCACTACACAGTTTACAAAAGACTTGAAGTTTGATTATGCATTTCATTATCTCTTATCCCAAAAGTGCACGCATTGCAGCTTGTTTGTTGAATCACCCACCGATTCTGAATGACATCAAGTCACTTGCTTGTTTGGATTTACAGCTGTGTGACCCCTTTTGGTTTAGTTTAGGGATAGAGCACGGAAACAGGCCCCACGGCCCACTGAGTGTGCGCCGACCAGAGACCCCCGCACGCTAGCCCTATCCAACACACATTAGGGAAAGGGTATAACTTTACTGAAGCCAATGGACCTACAAACCTGCACGTCTTTGGAGCGCGGGAGGAAAGAGAAGATCTCGGAGAAAAACCCACGCAGGTCACGGGAAGAACGTACAGACAGCGCCCGTAGTCAGGATGGAACCCTGGGTCTCTGGCGCTGTAGGGCAGCAACTCTACCACTGCGCCACCCTGCCTCTTGATTTCAAGCAGGAGCAGAGGCAGGCTCTTCAGTTTAAGGCAGATGGGAAGAGTGCTGTCATTGCTTTAGTGTTGCACTGTGATTCACAGCAGAATTACACGCTCAACTCTCCAGGGGGATCAAACCCACTGCACAGAAGGTTGCAAACGTTCATAACCCAGAGAGAGAAGAGGAGTTTCCTACAGTGCAGAAACAGGCCCTTCGGCCCAACTCGTCCATGCCTCCAAGATGTCTCATCTGATCTCGTCCTATATGTCCACATTTGGCCCATGACCCTCCAAATATTTCCCATCCAAGTACCTGTCCAAGTGTCTTTTAAACATTGTTATAGTACCTGCCTCAGCTACCTCTTTGCTCCATATACCCATCACACTGAAAAATAGTGAAAAGGTTGCCCCTATGGTTCCTATTAAATCTTGCCCTCTCTCCTATGTCTTCTGGTTCTTGATTCCCCTACCTTCATCTTAACATTAAGCAGCTTCTTTTAATCTGACAGCTGGATAGATCCTAGACCTTCCCCAAAGACCGTGAACTGGTGACCACTTAACAGGCTTAGTAGATTTCTGCACCCAATCTTTACAAGGCCTTATTGTTTAAATGGTAGTTTCATAGTCTTCAAATTCAGCTTTGAAGTTCAGATTTATTTAATTTTCTGAATTTAAAATTCTCAGATGCTGTGGTAGGATTGGTGGTATGGTAGAGAGAGAAGATAGACGTCAAACATTTCAGCAGGATCTTGAGCGGTTGGCCAGGTGGGCTGAGGAATGGTTGATGGAATTTAATAGGGAGAAATGCAAGGTGTTGCATTTGGGAAGTCTAACATGGGCAGGACCTACACAGTGAATGGCACAGCTCTGGGGACTGTTGTGGAGTAGATAGATCAAGGAGTGCAAGTGCATAGTTCCTTGAAAGTGTGTTATCACAGGTAGACAGGGTGGTCAATAAGGCTTTCGGCACATTGGCCTTCATCAGTCAGAATATTGAGTATAGAAGTTGGGAGGTCATGTTACAGTTGTATAGGACATTGGTGAGACCGCATTTAATGTATTCCATTCAGTTTTAATCACCATGTTACAGGAAATATGCTGTCAAGCTGGAAAGGGTGCAGAGAAGATTTACAAGGGTGTTTTGCTGGACTCGAGAGTTTGAGCAGGCTATGGTTTTATTCCTTGGAGCGCAGGGAAGATGAGGGATGACCTTATGGAGGTGTACAAAATAATGAGGGAAATAGATCTGGTAAATGCACAAAATCTTTTGCCCAGAGAAGGGGAATCGAGAACCAGGGGAGATAGGTTTAAGGTGATGGGGGAAAGAGTAGGAATGTGAGGGGAACGGTTTCTTTTTACAGAAAGGGTGGTCAGTATATGGAAGCTGCCGGAGGAGGAAGATGAAGCAGATACTATCATAACATTTAAGAGACAGGTACATGGATAGGATAGGTTTGGAGGGTTATGCAGGTGGGACTAGTGTAGACGGGGCATGTTGGTTGGTGTTGGCAAGTTGGGCTGCAGGGCTTGTTTCCACACTGTATAACTAGATATATCACCAGATTATAGTTGGACTATCAAGTCAGATAGCGTAGTCCACCATTCCTTTCTTTCTTTCAAAATCTTTTCATTAGTTTTTTTCAAAAGCAAAAACAAAAGAACAAAAAAGTAATGATAAACATAACAGTGATATTGATACGTAGGGATCAGGGTTACATTAATGGCAATATAACCCTGAGTCCAGTGTCAAAATACACATTGAATATAGACCTCCCGGTCTCTATGTAAATATAGTTAAGTGTTTAAAAGAGAACTTGTATGTATAAAAACAAAAAGATCAAAAGAAAAAAGAGGAAAAAAGAGAGAAAAAGGGGAAAAAATCCTAAACTAAAGACGAAAAAGGAAGAAAAAAAAAACCAAAACAGAATCTGGGCTGCATATAGTTTCAACATTTTAAGTCCTTGTTTGTCGTTTAAGTCCGTTCCATCGTATACCAGTAAAGAAAATAATTATAACAGTTGGAGAGGGGACAGGTTATGTTGTATGAAAATGTTAAATAAATCTTCCCCAAGTCCTATCAAATTTAACCAAGGGTTCGACAATGTCACTCCTCAATTTTTTCTAAATTTAAACATGATATCGTTTCAGAGTACCAATGGAGTGTGGTCGGAGGGTTAGAGTCTTTCCATTTAAATACAATCGATCTTCTGGCATTAGACATTAACTTTCCATCAGACATTAACTTTCACTACCGGTCTACTGAAGGAGTCCACTTACTCAGGTGGTCGTACTCCCAGATGTAGCTGAGGAGGACGTAACCAGCCAGCACCATGGCAACCCCACCAATGCCACCTCGCTTCACGTTGATGTACTTGTCGTAGTACCGATTGTGGCCTGGATAGTGGGGGAGCAAAGAAACGCCACAGACACACGTTACAAACAAGTCACTTACAAACGAGGGTACACAAAAGGCTGGAGAAACTCAGCGGGTGCAGCAGCATCTAAGGAGCCGCTGCACCCGCTGAGTTTCTCCAGCCTGTTGTCTACCCTCGATTTTCCAGCATCTGCAGTTCCTTCTTTATCACTTACAAACAAGCTCATTCACCCAAAGTCAAACGTCCCACTATCGAGCAGAGTAGTCCCGTCCCCCCCCCCCCCCAGTGAGAGAAAACAAACCTTCCGCTGCACCTCCCCGCCTTTCCTCTTAATGCGCACACTTAAGTCACATTCAGTAGTTTAGTTTACAATGCGGAAACAGGCCCTTTGGCCCACTGAGTGCAACGACTAGCGATCACCCACACAACGGGGGTAATTTACAGAAGTCAATTCACCTAAAAACCCACACGAGTATGGGAGGACACCAGAGCACCTGGAGATAACCCATGAGGTCACAGGGAAAAGGTTCAAACTCCGTACAGACAGCATCCGTAGTCAGGATCGAACCCGGGCCTCTGCTGCTGTAAGGCAGCAGCTCTAGCGCTGCGCCACTATACCGCCCCACTCTGGGCAATAGACTGTGTGTGTCTGCCTGATCTATTCCTCTCATGATTTTTACACACCTCTTATAATATCATCCCTCATCCTGCTGCGCTCCAAGGAACAGAGCCTACTCAACCTCTCCCTATAGCTCAGACCCTCCAGCCCTGGCAACATCATCGTAAACCTTCTCCGTACCCATTTCCAGCTTGACAACATGTTTCTTATAGCATGGGTGCCCAGAACTGAACACAATGTTCTAATTGCGGCCTCACTAACATCTTATACAACTGCAACATGACCTCCCGACTTCTATACTCAATTAAGTTGGACTAGTGTGTAGTTCTACCCTACACATTAGGGACAAATTATGAATGGGGCAGAACCGCAGTGAGAAAGTAATACACGGTGGCATGCAGCTGCGATGATCTTAGTTTAGTTTAAAGATACAGCGCGGAAACAGGCCCTTCGGCCGATCGAGTCTGTGGCGACCAGAGATCCCCGCACACTAACCCTATCCTACACGCACTAGGGACAATTACATTTTTACCAAGCCAATTAACCTACAAACCTGTACGTTTTTGGAGTGTGGGGAGAAACCGAAGATGTCGGCGAAAATCCACACAGGTCACGGGGAGAACGTACAAACTCCATACAGACAGCACCCGTAATCTGGATCTAACCCGGGTCTCCGACGCTGTGAGACAGCAACTCTACCGCAGTCACCCCTTTCGACAAGCAAACTCAAATTTTGCAAATAAAATTGACTCATCATTATACATAGAAACTAGATGCAGGAGTAGGCCATTCGAGCCTGCACCGCCATTCGATATGATCATGGCTGATCATCCAGAATCAGTGCCCCATTCCTGCCTTCTCCCCCATATCCCTTGATTCCGTTAGCCCAAAGAAAAGAGCAAGAGCCCTCACAGAAAGACTTACCTCGCCGCAGAGCGGCCAGGACACCGTTGGGCGTGAAGTCCCGAGCTACCACCCAGCGAGAGAGCTCGCCCAGCTTCACATCCATGAGACGCTTCTCAGCGACTGGAACTGCCGGCACAGAAACAAGTGGTCAAACATGCGGCACAGCGGTGGAGTTGCTGCCTGACAGCACCAGGGACCCGGGTTCAATCCTGACCTCCGGTGCTGTCTGTACGGAGTTTGCACGTTCTCCCCCGTGACCAGGTGGGTTTTCTGCGAGATCTTCGGTTTCCTCCCACACTCCAAAGACGTACAGGTTTGTGGGTTAATTGGCTTGGTAAATGTAAAAATTGTCTCTAGTGTGTGGGATAGTGCAAAAAGTGCGGGAATCGTTGGTTGGTGCGGAGTTGTTGGACCGAAGGGCTTGTTTCCGCGCTGTATCTCCAAACCACACCAGAGGCAGGGGTCGTGAGGCATTAAAACCACAAGTGTTTCCTTTCTGACAGTTTCCCACAAGTTCGCCATCACTCATTTATTCACTCAGCACCGGAGTCAACAGAGAGCAGTTATCTACCTCTTTGGTGACCCTTGGACTATCCTTGATCAGACTTTGCTGGCTTAACCTGGCACAAAATGTTATTCCTTACCATGTATCTATAACCTTTTTTTTCCCTTTCCCGGGGGCGGTGGGGGGCATTAGATGCCCAGCATTGAACCTCTACCTACCTGCATTGCCCCTTACCCTGCCTGCCCAGCCAAGCATGCAAGACGGGGTGGTACGATCCCCTTTTGGTCTCTTTTCTACCCACACAATGCCCGCCCACCTAGATGGGTTAAGATCCCCTTCATTATCTTTCCCAGAAAGGGGGGGGGGGATTTGATACCCACCATTGACCACTACCCTCGCTGCCCATGTTTGACCCCTATCCTCCTTGCCTTGACACCTCCTCTCACATGCGCAGCCAACCACCCAAACCGGGACGGGGGGTTGTAAGTTCTCCTTCATTCCTTTTCTCTGTTCTCTAGGGGGCATTAGATACCCAGCATTGACCCATGCCCTCGCTGCCCATCATTGACCTCTACCCTCCCAGCATTGACCCATGCCCCTCTGCCCATCATTGACCTCTATCCTCCCAGCATTGACCCATGCCCTCGCTGCCCATCATTGACCTCTACCCTCCCAGCATTGACCCTTGCCCTCGCTGCCCATCATTGACCTCTACCCTCCCAGCATTGACCCATGCCCTCTCTGCCCATCATTGACCTCTACCCTCCCAGCATTGACCCTTGCCCTCGCTGCCCATCATTGACCTCTATCCTCCCAGCATTGACCCATGCCCTCTCTGCCCATCATTGACCTCTACCCTCCCAGCATTGACCCATGCCCCCTCTGCACATCATTGACCTCTATCCTCCTAGCATTGAACCATGCCCCCTCTGCCCATCATTGACCTCTATCCTCCCAGCATTGACCCATGCCCTCGCTGCCCATCATTGACCTCTACCCTCCCAGCATTGACCCATGCCCCTCTGCCCATCATTGACCTCTATCCTCCCAGCATTGACCCTTGACCTCCCTGCCCATCATTGACCACTACCTCCCAACATTAACCCATGCCCCCTCTGCCCATCATTGACCTCTACCCTCCCAACATTAACCCATGCCCCCTCTGCCCATCATTGACCTCTACCCTCCCAACATTAACCCATGCCCCCTCTGCCCATCATTGACCTCTACCCTCCCAACATTAACCCATGCCCCCTCTGCCCATCATTGACCTCTACCCCACCCAGCATTGACCCATGCCCCCTCTGCCCATCATTGACCTCTACCCTCCCAACATTAACCCATGCCCCCTCTGCCCATCATTGACCTCTACCCTCCCAACATTAACCCATGCCCCTCTGCCCATCATTGACCTCTACCCTCCCAGCATTGACCCTTGCCCTCGCTGCCCATCATTGACCTCTACCCTCCCAGCATTGACCATGCCCTCGCTGCCCATCCATTGACCTCTATCCCCCCAGCATTGACCCATGCCCTCGCTGCCCATCATTGACCTCTACCCTCCCAGCATTGACCCATGCCCCCTCTGCCCATCATTGACCTCTATCCTCCCAGCATTGACCCTTGCCCTCGCTGCCCATCATTGACCTCTATCCCCCCAGCATCGACCCATGCCCTCGCTGCCCATCATTGACCTCTACCCTCCCAGCATTGACCCTTGCCCTCGCTGCCCATCATTGACCTCTACCCTCCCAGCATTGACCCATGCCCCCTCTGCCCAGCCGGGGGGGGGGGGGTGAGGGCTATCTCAGGGTGACCTTGGGGCCGTTCGCTTCCCCGCAGGTGTCCGGCGGCCGGGCGGGACACATTGTATCCGACGGCCCCCCACATTGGACACATTGTATCGGGCGCGGGCGCTGTGGAACGCGGCGGTGTCCCCGGGACGGATACATTGTATCCGCGCCTCTCACCTGGTCGCTCCGCCATTGCCGCCGCCTCGCCCGCCCTGCGCGATGACGCCAATCCCCTGCGTGATGACGACTATCCCAGCTTGAAGACACCGTCCCCTGCGCGATGACGCCAATCCCCTGCGTGATGACGACCATCCCAGCTTGAAGACGCCGCCCGCCCTGCGCGATGACGCCAATCCCCTGCGTGATGACGACGATCCCAGCTTGAAGAAGCCACCCGCCCTGCGCGATGACGCCAATCCCCTGCGTGATGACGACTATCCCAGCTTGAAGACGCCGCCCGCCCTGCGCGATGACGCCAATCCCCTGCGTGATGACGACGATCCCAGCTTGAAGACGCCGCCCCCTGCGCGACGGCGGTGACGGATGCCCTACGCGATGACGTCCAAGCTGCGTGATGACGGAACCACCCCCACCCACTCGCCCAATGAGAATCCGGCGAGGCTGCTGTTGCCAGGCGGGCGCCGCCAATCAGCGTCCAACAGGAGAGGCGCCATTTGCTGTGTTCCAGGCAGGATGAGCTTCCCTTTTGTCCAGAAGTGGCTGTGGCCAAAGATACAACATACATTTATTTGTCACATGTACCAACTGGTGCAGTGGAATGTGTGGTCGCCATACCGCCACACGAATAATAAAGAGCACAGAACACGATAGTCTTTAACACAGACATCCCCACACAGCGGTGCGCTCACAATCACAACTCAAAGACTAAATCGTGGAAGCAAGAGATTCTTTATTTTCGAGTCTGCAGAATCGGGTGCCTCTCCCAAGTTGAGACACACCGAAGTCAGAAGAGTCATCCCCCTTTATACACACAATTCTACATCCAACCTCCCCTCCTTGGACCCGCTCCAATCAGACACTGAGGTGGACAACCTGTAGGTACGTTCCCCCAGTACCTCCCACATCATACATCGCATGTTCATGGTAATGAGCAGTTTCTTGACCAGGGGTGTGTTGTAATATTCATTTATTTTATTAAGCATGCTCAGTTGTTCATGACCTACCCTAGTTTTACTCACCTCCAAGTGAACTCTCTCAGTCCTCCTATTATCAGCACTAAAGCTAAGCTATAGTGGCAAGGGTCCCATCTATCTCCCATTCTACTGATAGGGATCTCTCTACATCACTCCCTTCTACCGCTATACAATGCATTCACTTCTTACTGGACTGACTTTTCTGAGTTTCTGGCTGGGATTATGCCCAACTATGACCGTGTCCTTATGGTTGGGGATTTTAACATTCACGTGTGTTGTCTGATAAGCCTTTGGCGAAGGACTTTTTAAGTCTTATTGATTCTTTTAATTTTGTGCAGTGTGTGTCTGGTCCCACACACGAACATGGACATACATTGGGACCTTGTTCTCTCCTATGGCTTGCCTGTGTTGAACTTGGAGGTCTGTGATAGTGTGTTTTTCTGATCACATGCCTGTAACTATTTGACGTTGGTTTTTCCAGTGCTGTAGTTAGACCTGTTGTGTCTGCTCGGCGCTGTCGGTCCTTTAACCCTTCTGCTGCTGGCCAATTCTCTGCTGCTTTTGATCAGCTCTGTGCCCCCCCTGCGTCCACTCCCCTTGGTACGGAGGAATTAGCTCTTGGTTCCACTCCTCCTGCACAATTATTCTGGACTCTGTGGCTCCTTTAAAAACTTTACTGCCCAGCGCTAAAAAACCCGAGCCCTGTTCAGTGACGCAACTCGTATAGCTCGACGGGGTGTGTCGCAGAGCTGAACGAAGGTGGAAGAAGGACAGGCTGCAGGTTTCGTCGCAAATCCTAAAGGACAGCTGGCGAAATTACCAAAACACTGTTAAAGAGGCCAAAAGATGTTACCTGTCTAATATAATAGTGTCTAAGCGCCACGACCCACGTGTGTTATTTAAAACCATTGATTCTGTTTTAAATGCCCCACAGCCTGTCTGCCTGGAAGCATCGTCCCCAATTGTGCAATGACTTCCTGCACTTCTTTATCAATAAGGTTGTTTCTTATAAGGGCTCTCATCTCAGCTCCTGCCTCTGACCCCTCTGTTTCGGCCCCATGCCTGGTTGGCATTCGATAAGTTTGAGCCTCTGACATTTGTCGGGTCTAGAGGATGTGGTTAGCATATGAAGCCGTCGGGTTCCCCTTGTGATGCTGTTCCTCCTCTTCTTTTTAAAGAGGTTTTTCCCCAGTATAGGGCGGTCGGTTCTCGCCATCATAAAAACAGTAGCTTGTGTTCTGGGTTTGTCCCCATAAATTTTAAACATGCTGTAGTGCAACCACTACTTAAGAAACCAGGCCTGGATCAAACTGTTCTGGCCAACTTTAGGCCGATCTCCAAGTTGTCTTTTATCTCAAAGATCATGGAGAAATAGTTTATGCTCAGCTGAAACTCTTCCTGGATGAGCACAATATTCGGGAAAGTTTTCCAGTCTGGATTCAAGGCTATGCATAGCACAGAGTCGGCTCTGCTAAGGGTCTTTAACGACATCCTCCTGGCAAACGACTCTGGTAATTATGTGGTCCTTGTCTTGCTGGACCTATCTGCTGCCTTCAATACAGTGGACCATGGAATTTTAATTTCCCGATTACAGCACCAAGTGGGCATTTGTGGCAGTGCCCTGGGATGGTTCAGGTCCTATCTGGCTGACAGAACCATGTGTTAAGCCTTGCTGGCTTTGAATCCTCCTCCACTCCGTTGGTATATGGGGTTCCACAGGGCTCAATTCTAGGGCCCCTGCTCTTCTCTTTATACCTACTTCCTCTGGGCTCAATTTTAAGAAGGCATGGCATCTCCTTTCACTTTTACGCAGATGATAGTCAGTTATATATGCCACTCAGGAAAGAAGACGACTATTCTCTAAAATCACTTCTGTCTTGCCTTGAGGAAATTAAGTCCTGAATGGCCTTAAACTTTCTGGGACTTAATGAAGGGAAGACAGAGGTGATTTTGTTTGGACCCAATGGCTGCCGTGATCCTCCCTTTGTTGATTTGGGCCCATTGGCAATGTCCATAAGGCCAACCGTTTTGAACCTGGGTTTTAGGATGGACGGTGATTTTAAACTAGATAAACAAAATAGGCGCGGTGGTTAAGTCCAGCTTCTTTCACCTAAGGAAGCTGGCAAAGGTGAAGCCCATTCTCGAGCGGCAGCATTTTGAAACAGTAATCCATGGCTTTATTACATCTAGGCTGGATTATTGTAACGCACTCTACTCTGGAGTCGCAAGAGCTTCATTGGCTCGTCTCCAGCTTGTCCAAAATGCCGCCGCTCGCCTTTTGACCGTAAAGCTCGAAAGACGGAGCACATTACGCCAATTTTGGCCTCCCTTCACTGGCTCCCAGTGCATTTTCGAGTTCACTTCAAAATTCTTTTGTTTGTTTTTAAATCGCTGATTGGGCTCGCCCCGTCTTATCTCTCTGAGCTGCTCCACCTATATGCTCCTGCCCGGTGCCCTCAGGTCAGCTGATCAGCTGCTCCTTGAGGTTACCAAAGGTCTAAGCGGAGGCTCAGAGGGGATAGAGCCTTTTCTGTTGCTGCTCCGGCACTCTGGAACACCTTGCCGCTGCACATCAGACAGGCCCCCTCACTGTCCATCTTCAAATCCTCCCTCAAGACTCATTTTTATTCCTTGGCTTTTCGACACTGGCTGAGGCTTTGTTCCTGTTCTTAGTGCTTTTAATGTCTTTTAACTTTTAGAGTGTGTTTTTTTATAGTCCTTCGTCTTACGGTTTTTAATGGTTTGTAATGCCTTGTTCATGAGTTCTCATGTACAGCACTTTGTGGCAACTGTAGTTGTTTAAAGCGCTTTATAAATAAAGTTATTATTATTATTATTATTACTCAAGGGTGGGTCTGGTAACTTTTATACACAGCTGTGTCAGAACCCTCTCCCTGGCCCCTATCGGTTTGAATCCTCTTTAAAGCCCCTTACAATAGTGGGGTTTAATCACTTTATCCCTCACAGCGGGATCCAAGTTCCCCACTGTGAGCGAAGGCTCCAAAATTCAGTCATCCTCCTCTGTGATCCTCCCGAAGTCGGGGGGGCGCCCCGCTCGCCTGAACATCGGGCTCGTGATGGAAGTCCGACGTCGGGACTGGAGGACACCCTCCGCGGCTTGGACATCTGAGTCGGCCACCTCCTACCGGAGTCTGCGGCTCCCGGAGTCCACAGGCCGCGCCGGGCGGAGATTCAACGCTGGCGGCCCTCGGCAAATGGCCCCAGGGCTCCGCGATGTTGAAGACAGCGTCGCCCGCGCTGGAAGCTCTGCAGACCACAGCTCTGATGTAGATGCAGCAGGCCCGGCACTCTGGAGCTTCCACGGCGTAAGGCATCGTCCGTTCCACGGTGAACCCAGCGCTGCGCCACCGCTGCTGGAGCTCTGGTCCGGGTCGCCGGCAGGAAAGGCCGCTCCAATCCAGGTGGTAGGCCGCGGGGAGGGGGGCGAGGAAGCGACTCTAAGAGAATAGTCGCGTCCTCGCTAGGAGGTGACTGGGAAACGGTTTTCCCCTTACCCTACCCCCCTCCCCCACATAGAAAAGTTAGAGAACCTAAAAAAACATACTTTTAAAACAAACTAAAAATTAAAAAAGATAGAAAAACAAACAGACTGTAGGCAGAGGCTGCCTTCAGTGCGGCGCCCCTAGTGGCGGAGGTACTAGAGCCGTATGGGAAAGGTCAGCCTACAGCGTGTGAACCGATGTGTGCAACCTGGTCACTCAGTGGGTCAGGCGGCATCTGATAAATCCATAGTTCACAAGGGATAGAAGAATTAGGCCATTTAGCCCATCAAGTCTACTCTGCCATTCAATCACGGCTGATCTGTCTCTCCCTCTCAACCTCATTCTCCTGCCTACCCCCCATAACCCCTGACACCCGTACTGATCAAGAATCTATCAATGCCTTTAAAATATTGACTTGGCCTTGCCTCGTCCCTATCAGACTACCAATGGACCACCTCATACTCTAAAGATATAACTCATTGTAGCCCTGAGATGGATGTACATCCAGTGAGGAGAGGGTAGAGCAGATGGGGATTGTTTGTCAAGTCAGTTACCTACAATGGGAGAATTCAGTTGTGTTGGAAGCTACCCATGTGGAATATGAGGTGCTGTTCCTCCAGTTTGCATATGGCTGCACTCTGGTAATGGAGGGGGCCCAGGTCACAAAGGTCATTATGGGTAGAAAGGAAAAGATGCTGGTATAAACCAAATATAGGCACAAAGTGCCGGAGTATCTCAGCGGGTCAGGCAGAGTTACTCAATCTATTCCTCGCATGATTTTCTACACCTCTATAAGATGTGCTCCAAGGAATCCTAGGTACTGGAAGGAAGGCATGCGGTACTAGCTAAGAAAGGCATTGATAGCTTGGTTGGCATGGATGAATTAGGCCAACAGTTTGCTTCTGAGCTGTTTGACTCTAAACTAGGATAAGATTTGAAAAAAATCTTTTAATTAGTGTAATGATACAGCGTAAAAATGGGTCAGGGATTACGGGGAGAAGGCAAGAGAGTGGGATTGAGAGGAAAAGATAGATTGGCCATGATTGAATGGCGGAATAAACGTGATGGGCCGAATGGCCTAATCCTGCTCCTATAACATGAACTAATGAATCAGGCCCTTTGGCGCACTGTTCCCTCTGACTATCGATCACTCGTATACAAGTTCTATCCTACACACTGGGGACAATTTACAGAAACCAATCTGTACGTCTTTGGTGTGTGGGAGGAAACCGGAGCACTCAGAGAAAACCCACGCGGTCGCAGGGAGAACGAACAAACAGCGTACAGATAGCAGTCATGGTCAGGATCAAACCTGGGTATCTGGCGCTGTGAGGCAGCAACTCTTAACGCTGCGCCATTGTAGATATCTACGGTATTATTTGGAAGTGCAGTAAGTGATTAAAGATGACCATGCCAGTGACACCCAGATCAACATGCTTAGATCATGAAGGATGCCTTAAAAACACAAGCATTTTTCAGAACTGATGCCTATTTAGTCATACAGCATGGAAACAGGTCCTTTAGCCCACCTCCGTGAAAACAATGTGTGGGAAGGAACTGCAGATGCTGGTTTACGAGATGGACACAAAATGCTGGAGTAACTTAGCGGGACAGGCAGCATCTTTGGAGAGAAGGAATGGGTGACATGTCGGGTTGTGACCCTTCTTCAGACAGAGCTAGACAGACTTTTGGGAATTTACAGCATCTATTTTTCATGAATAGTCATCCTGCAGTTTAACTTCAGACCACATGGGAGTGCTGTCTGGTTGAGGTTGCCAGTGTAAAAATACTCACGTTCTAGCAAACCGCGTCATAGCAAACCCCGTTTTAGTGCTTTTGTGTCAATGGGGGAAATGAGGTTCGGACTAGAATACTAACAAAGCAATAAAGAGTCAGGTTGTGCAAAATAAAAAATAAACAGAGTGCAGAATGCAGTGACATAAGGAACTGCAGGTGTTGGAATCTTTAGCGAAACGTGGAAGCGCTGGAGGAACTTTTCGGGTCAAGCAACATTTGTGGAGGAGATGTTTAGGTTTAGACGAGAGGGAAGCTGCCGAGCTCGGACCCTACTCACCCCTGAAGACCCCAGAGAGGAGGGGAGGGGAGACGGCGGTGGACGCTGGTCAAGGGGCGGTAGGACGGCGCCTCGCGGGTCGGAGCCCACAACCGGCCTCTGGGTCGACGGAGCCGGTGGCTCCATCCCGGGTCGGCACTAAGGAGGTATCCGGAGAGGACCCGGCGGCCTTAGTGGAGATGTCGATGCGGTGGTCGATGATGGCTCCGATCGACGGACCACGTGGAAGTGTCAAGTCAAGTCAAGTTTATTTGTCACATACGCATACAAGATGTGCAGTGAAATGAAAAAAATACAGTGATGGCAGCGGTGGGATTCGAACCCACGCCCCCGAAGAGACTGGAGCCTTAATCCAGCGCCTTAGACCGCTCGGCCACGCTACCGGCTGAGGGTGCTGCTGCTGGGGGAAGGATCAATGCGCTGAGCTTCTTGGAATTAATTACTCGAATCAGGTTAATGGATAGGATAGGTTTAGAAGAATGTGGGTCAAAGGCAGGCAAGTGGCACTAACGCGGAAGTGGCATCTTGAGCGCCACGTACAAGTTGGGCTGAAGGGCCTGTTTCCGTGCTGTACAACTCTTATGGCTTCTGGAGCTCTGTTCTGGGAGTCAGAGAGTGATACAGTGATGCAGCCCAACTCGGCCAACATGTCCCAGCTACACTAGTCCCACCTGCCTGCGTCCATAAACCCTCCAAACATGTCCTATCCATGTACCCGTCTAACTGTTTCTTAAACGTTGCGATAGTCCCAGCCTCAACTACCTCCTCTGGCAGCTTGTTCCAGCACTCACCGCCCTCGGATTCTTTTCCCCTTCATCTTAAGGGTGTTGAGGTTTTCTGTAATAATATTTTTATTAAAAGGAATCCATCATAACAACGGTATTACAACTTTTCAAATAACCAACTTATTTCAATAAGTATACGAATGTTACGAATAGTACTTATAAACTTCTTTTTTTTTAAGTAGAAAAAGAAAAGAATAGATTTTAATCAATAAGAGTGGTGATTAAATAATAATTTTGATTATAAAGAAAGAGAAAAAGAAAAAAGAGGAGAAAAAATATATATGGAAACATAGAAACATAGAAATTAGGTGCAGGAGTAGGCCATTCAGCCCTCCGAGCCTGCACCGCCATTCAATATGATCATGGCTGATCATCCAACTCAGTATCCCCGTACCTGCCTTCTCTCCATACCCTCTGATCCCCTTAGCCACAAGGGCCACATCCAACTCACTCTTAAATATAGCCAATGAACTGGCCTCAACTACCCTCTGTGGCAGAGAGTTCCAGAGACTCACACACTCTCTGTGTGAAAAAAGTCTTTCTCATCTCGGTCTTAAAGGATTTCCCCCTTATCCTTAAGCTGTGACCCCTTGTCCTGGACTTCCCCAACATCGGAACAATCTTCCTGCATCTAGCAAAGATATATATGTATATGTAGGGTACACAAAAAGCTGGAGAAACTCAGCGGGTGCAGCAGCATCTAAGGAGCGAAGGAGATAGGCGACGTTTCGGGTCGAGACCCTTCTTCAGACATATATGTATATGTATATATTTTTGTTATATGTATTTAATTAAAATAAAGTATTATATAGAAAAAGAGAGAGATTATACTATACATCTTAATAGTGAATAACAATTTCAAATACAATATTAATGGAGACATGTATACAAATCAAAAAGAAAAACAAAGAGTTATTTGAGGTGTTGAGGTTTTCACGACAAAGAACAGTTCATTTTTGTTGTCGCACATACAACAAGGTGCGGTGGAAAGCCAAAGGACACAAAGTGCTGGAGAAACTCAGCGGGTCAGGCAGCATCTCTGGAGAAAGAGGTTGGGTGACGTTTTGGGTCAGAAACCTTCGAAAGCATCCAACCCAGGTTGCATGTTTGGGAACAGCTCTGCCCAAGACCGCAAGAGACTGCAAAGAGTTGTGGACGTAGCCCAGTCCATCACACAGACCAAACTCCCCACCGTCGACTCCGTCTACACTTCTCGCTGCCTCGGGAAAGCAGCCGACATAATCAAGGATATATAAGGAATTGCAGATGCTGGACTACAACAAACAAAAAAGATACACAGTGCTGGAGTAACTCAGTGGGTCAGCTTTAACTTGAATAGGTGACGTTGCAAGACAAAGCCAGAAACGTCTCCTATCCATAAAGGAGACACATAACGTGCTGGAGCAACTCAGCGGGTCAGGCAGGCTTCTCTGCAGAAAAAGAATAGGTGATGTTCAAGGTTGAGACCCTTCTTCAGACGGTCCCCTGCCAAGTTCTCCAGAGATGCTGTGCCTGAACTGCCAAGTTGCTCCTCTCCAGAACCAGGGGCCACACAGTTTAAGAATAAGGAGTAAGCCATTTAGAACGGAGACGAGGAAACACTTTTTCTAACAGCGGTGGAGGCGGGTTCTCTGGATGCTTTCAAGAGAGAGCTAGATAGGGCTCTTAAAGACAGCGGAGTCAGGGGATATGGGGAGAAGGCAGGAACGGGGTACTGAGTGGGGATGATCAGCCATGATCACATTGAATGGCGGTGCTGGCTCGAAGGGCCGAATGGCCTACTCCTGCACCTTTTGTCTATTGTCTATTGGGTTACTCCAGCACTATGTGTATTTTTTGTCAACAGAACCAGGGGACTTTTTCGCACCCTGATCACTCCCTCTTCTCCTTTCTCCCATCTGGCAGAAGACACAAAAACCTGAAAGCGTGCGCCACTAAACTCAGGAATGGCTTCTTCCTCTCATCAGAATACTGAACGGTCCATCCTTAGGCTACGGGATGGTTCTGATCTTCCAAACCACGCTACAGCAGCACAGAAGGGAAGCTCCCGTGAGCAGAACCGTACAAAAATGGACCCGGCGGCCGCCAAGAATGAAGACCCAGTGGGACCGTTGCCCAGAGGGCAGAAGCTCAGAAGCCCTGGAGACTAGAGAGCGGGGGAGGAGAGAGCCACTGGCGACGCCGGACGCGAGGAGTGGGCCAATGGGAGCTCGGGCCATTGCCACCAGCGCCTGCAAGGTCGGCCGCAGGAGGCGCCCCTACCTCCCCGGGTCACAGAGGCGAGGGTCGGGCGGGCGAGGAGAGGGACGTGGGTCGGCGACCCGAGCCGGTCGAGGGTGACGGAGGAGGCCCTGCAGCAGCCTGGGGCTCGCTCGCCTGGATCGGGAGCCGCTCCAGTACTTCCAGCATTGCCACAGGCGGCTGAAGAGGCCAAGTCAATGGGTATTTTTAAGGGCGGACATTGATAGATTCTTGATCAGTACGGGTGTCGGGGGTTATGGGGAGAAGGCAGGAGAATGGGGTTGAGAAGGAGAGATAGATCAGCCATGATTGAATGGTGAAGTAGACTTGACTCATACTCCTGCCTTTTGCATAACCTTTATATATATAAATATTAGACTAAGTGGGACCCATTGGGTCCCAGCATCACCAGGGAGGGCTGTTCCACCAATGCAATATTCCACCTCTCCACCAATTCCAATATTTGGGGGGGGGGGGGCTTTCTGGAGTGCTAGTATGGGTCTTGTGGGCTGAAGGGACTGGTTTCCGGAGGGCTAATATGGACATTGTAGGCCGAATGGATTCTTGGGCTGGCGGCTCAGTCACTCAAGCCTGTTGTGCTGGCAGCTCACTCACTCATGGCTGATGGGCTGGCAGTTGACTCAAGGCTATTCCTTGAAATTCCATTTCAAGCAGGGTGTAAGGCCACCAAATTCAAGTGCAGTTTCTTACCACTTCAAGCAGGGTGCAAGGCCACCAAATTCAAGTGCAGTTTCATACCATTTCAAGCAGGGTGCAAGGCCACTAAAGACAGCGGGTCGTGACCTCTCCCTCCTCCATCTTGCAGAGACTGAGCCCACGCCCACACTTCTGGGTTTTTATAGTCCCTCCCCCTCCCACCAGAAGGGGCGTGGCCTTCATGCCGTGATTGACAGGAGAGAGAATCTCAACAGTTTTTAAAACTAAAAATCGTCGGCACCTGATGAGTGGAGGCGGACTCTGAGTAAGATGGCCAAAAATCACAGCCGTACGTGGTAGCGTTTTTTCTAAAATCAATATAAAACGCAAACGGGAAGTGGTCAAGATTTGACTTTTAATTATATAGAAGACAAGGCAAATTTAATTAGGCAAGGCAACTTTAATTAGGCACGGCAACTTTAATTAGGCAACACAGCTTTAGCATTTCCAAACCAAAGGCAACACAGCTTTAGCATTTCCAAACCAAAGGCAACACAGCTTTAGCATTTCCAAACCAAAGGCAACAATGCTTTAGCATTTCCAAACCAAGGGCAAGACAGCTTTAGCATTTCCAAACTATATTTTCAAACCACATTAAGGGCACTGACAGGTCAGTAAAGTGTTATTCACTGCTCAGACTGAGAGATGTGACCCTCTTGCTCCCCCACCTTGCAGAGACTGACTGAGGCACTCAACACTTCCGGGTTTAATAGTCCCTCCGGAAGGGGCGTGGCCTTCAGAAGAGAGAATCTCAACATTTTTTTGAACACTAATAACTCTTTTATATTTGATCGATGGGAAAAATCGTCTTGTCCTGTGCAGCGGAGGCGGAATAAGATGACGCACGCATAAAGCAAACAAACAAACAATAGTAGTGCAAAAACACAAAGCCAATGCCCCCAGGTCTATATAGACACCCTTGACACCTTTACTAATCACGTACCTGCTTTAAAAATGCCCAAAATGCCTACACATCCGTCTGTGACAATGCATTCCACAGATTCACCACCCTCTTGACGAAATAAATTGCTCCTCATCTCCTTTTTAAAGCTGCTCCACACCCATTCTATCCAGGCCTTTCACTGTTTGGTAACTTTCAATGAGGCCCCCCTCTCATTGTAGAGGTTGGTTGGTGAGGTTGGATAAAGGAACGGAATCGCCTCCTTTCAAGAAGGGACAGAGATGAAGCTACATTTTATTTAGAAGATAAAAGGACCTGTAAAATATTTGGAAGGAGAACAGCTGTATTTCATCAACTTAAAAAAGTACTGTTTACAATAATCTTTGACCTCTTTTGAGTGCTTTTAACACAAAAAATCCCAGCCATCTGCTTATAAAATTGGAGTCACTTCCTGTTTGAAACAGGGCCTTGTTCTCCCCGCTTGTTTTTTTTTTAATTTTCACTTTCATCTTCAACACTACCCTTTAAAATAAAACCAAATATAGATGCACAGAGTCTCTTGCCCAGAGTAGGTGATTCGAGGACCAGAGGACATAGGTTTAAGGTGAAGGGGCAAAGATTTAATAGGAATCTGAGGGGTAACTTTTTCACACAAAGGGTGGAGGATGTATGGAACGAGCTGCCGGAGGAGGTGGTTAAGGCAGAGACTATCGCAACGTTTAAGAAGCAGTTAAACAGGTACATGAATAGGACAGGTTTGGAGGGATATGGACCAAACGCGAGTAGAAACAGAAACCTAGAAAATAGGTGCAGGAGTAGGCCATTCGGCCCTTCGAGCCAGCACTGCCATTCAACGTGATCCCAAATCAGTAGGTAGACAAAAATGCTGGAGAAACTCAGCGGGTGAGGCGGCATCTATGGAGCAAAGGAAAAAGGCGACGTTGCGGGTCTCGACCCTTGTCTCGACCAGAAACGTCCTTCTTAAGCATCCTAAATCTGTACACCCCCGTTCCTGCTTTCTCCCCACATCCCTTGATTCCGTCAGCCTTTTGAGCTAAATCTAACTCTCTCTTGAAAACATCCAGTGGGGTGGGACTAGTGTAGCTGGGACATGTCAGCCGGTGTGTGGGCAAGTTGGGCCGAGGGGCCTGTTTCCACGCTGTATCACTCTAAGATTAAAATCGAGTGCTGAAAATCGAGGCACCCTTCAGATTTGAGATTCTGAGTCCTGCCCTTTAGCTTCACCTTTGTATTGAGAGCTGCCGCTGTAGAGTTGACCACACAAGCACAGAGCATTAGGAAGGGACTAAACACCTATCAGCAAAAATAAACTTCCTCGCCTCCAGAAATGTGACTCAAATTGTCCGTCCTTCTGCTCAGCTGAACATCCTGTGGTTTCAAAGAGGAAATGTGCAGCCCTGGCCTTTTTTTTTTTAAATAATTACAAAATGTCGGGTGTAAAATCAGTCAAATATAACCCCAAGGTCAGAAATCCTTTCAAGCACTAGTCTCATGCACTTTGCCGTTAAGACTCTCGAGTCATAGAGTCGTACAGAGCGGATACAGGCCCCTTGGCCTAATTTCCCCATACCCACCCACATGCCCCGTCTACACTAGTCCCCCCCTGCCCACATTTGGCCCATGTCCCATTCAACCTGATTCTGAAGAAGGGTCTTGACCCAAAGCGTCACCTTTTCCTTTTCCCCAGAAGTGCTGCCTGACCCGCTGAGTTACTCCGGCATTTTGTGTCTATCTGTGGTGTAAAACAGCATCTGCAGTTCCTTCCGACACATTCCCTCTAAACCAATCCTACCCACGCACCTGTCCAAATGCTTTTTCAAAGTTGTCGATGACAGGTTTAAAGGAAGGGGATGCAAGGAACTGTATACAAGGACCATATCCCCCGAACCTGTCCCATCCATTTATCTGTCCAAATGGTTCTTAAAAGTTGCAATGCTACCTGCCTCGACTACCTCCCCCGACAGCTTGTTCCATACACACACCACCATCTGTGTGAAAAGGTTACGCCTCAGGTTCCTATTAAAAATTTCCATCCTCAAGTTAAACCTACGTCCCCTGGTTCTCCATTCCCCTGCTTTGGGCAAGACTCTGTGCATTTATCCGATCTATTGCCCTCATGGGTTTGTACAGCTCTGTAAGATCACCCTTCAGCCTCCTGCCCTCCAGGGAACAGAGTCCCAGCCCGCTCAACCTCTCCCCGTGCTCAGGCCCTCAAGTCCTGGCAACATCCTCTCTGCACCGGTTCCAGTGTGACCGTTTGGGGCAGCCACGGTGGCGCAGTGGTAGTGTCGCTGCCGTACAACACTTGCAGCGCCGGAGAATCTGGTTCGATCCCAACTACAGGTGCTGTCTGTACGGAGTTAGTAGGTTCTCCCCATGACCACGTGGGTTTTCTCCGAGATCTTCGGTTTCCTCCCGCACTCCAAAGGCGTACGGGTATGTAGGTTAATTGGCTTGGGTGTATGAATAAATTGTCCCTAGTGTGTGTAGGATAGTGTTAACGTACGGGGATCGCTGGGTCGGCACGGACTCGGTGGGCCGAAGGGCCTGTTTCCGCGCTGTATCTCTAAACTGAACATCGTTACTATAACACGGTGCCCAGAACTGAACACAAAATGTGGCCTTACCAACATCATGACCTCCCAACTTCTATACTCAATGCTGTGACATCTTCAGCAAACATTAATAGCCTCTCCGAAAGGTCTGGCAACTCCGTTCCTGCGTTGCCGTGGGCTCCCCTTTCGCTCACAACAATCTGCTCTACATGTAGAAAGAAAGAACTGCAGACGCTAGCTTATACCAAGAATATTCACAAAATGCTGGCATCGTAAAGCGTCGGCAATCGAGTACAAAAGCGTGCAAGAGGCAGGCAGCATCTCTGGAGAAAAAGGGCTGACGCGTGGTACGCAACGGAACGGAACGCGGGCCTTTTTTTCATCCATTTCAGTAACCCGACCCGACTTTGGGTATCCCTCTCGCAGTGTAATCAACGTTGCGGGGGAACGGTTTGTGTTAATAAATTATAATTCTGAAAATGAGGAGACGATTTTTCCCAAAGAACTTTGATTTTTACGAGGATGTTTCCGTTACCGGCTTCCGTCTCCGCGCTAGTATCTTTGCTCCGCTGTGATGGGATCTTTGGTGCGGAGACGGAAGCCGGTTACGGAAATGGGGCCGGAAATCACCCGTGAACCTGTCGAGTGGTCTGTCTTGCTTGCTATAGGATCTTTGGTTGGAACAAAGGCCAGAGATAAGAACCGCAGGTGTGAGATAGATTTGAAGAAATGCGGATTGTGAAGCCAATCTGTTCCTCTCAATCTATAAGATTGCCCTTCACCCTGCCAACCTACCCGCTCAACCTCTCCCAATAGCTCAGGCCCTCGGGTCCTGGTAACATTCTCATAAATCCTCTCTGCACCCTTTTCGCCCTCTGCACCCTTGGCAACATCTTTCCTGTAACACGTGTGACCAAAACTGAACACTATATTCTAAATGCGGCCTCACCAACATCTTATGTAACTGCAGCATGACCCCCTCAAATTCTATACTCAATACTCTGACTGAAAGCCTTTTTGACCACCTTGTCTACCTGTGACGCCATTTTCATGGAACTAGTACTGCTGTTATTGTCCTTACGGTCAAATGTACGGAGATATAGTGAAAAGCTTTTGTTTGCATTCTACCCAATCCAATCTGGTAATATGATAGTGGTGATAGTAATAGTGGTGAATCTGTGGAATTCTCTGCCACAGAAGGTAGTTGAGGCCAGTTCGTTGGCTATATTTAAGAGGGAGTTGGATGTGGCCCTTGTGGCTGAAGGGATCAGGGGGTATGGAGAGAAGGCAGGTACAGGATACTGAGTTGGATGATCAGCCATGATCATATTGAATGGCGGTGCAGGCTCGAAGGGCCGAATGGCCTGCTCCTGCACCTAATTTCTATGTTTCTATGATATGGTAATATGATGCACATGAGTCAAGGGCAAACCCGCCAGAACTTGCCAATTTGTACCCCGGTTCATGGAAGAACCGGGTTCCTGGTCCATTTTCTGAGGAAGGGTCTCGACCCGAAACCTCACCCATTCCTTCTCTCCAGAGATGCTGCCTGTCCCGCTGAGTTGCTCCAGCATTTTGTGTCTACCTTCGCGGGAGAACCGCTCAGAAGCTCCATTTTCACGCTGGGTATGAACGTTAGTTTAGCGATGCAGTGTTGAAGCAGGCCCTTCAGCCCACCGGGTCTGCACGGAAGCGCCTGCGCACTATCCTACTCACAAGGGGCGGCATGGTGGCGCAGCGGTAGAGGTACTGCCTCACAGCGCCAGAGACTCCCCGTGACCTGCGTGGGTTTTCTCCGAGATCTTCTGTTTCTTTCCATACTCCAAAGACGTGCAGGTGTGTAGGTTAATTGGCTTGACATGTAGATTGTCCCTAGGGTGTGTGTAGGATAGTGCTAGTGTGCGGGGATCGTTGTTTGGCACAGACCCGGTGGGCTTGTATCTCTAAACTAAACTTGTAGGCAATTTACCTACAAACCTGCAGGTCTTTGGAGCATGGGGGGGACAGCTGAGCACCCGGAGAACACCCACGCGGTCACGGGGAGAGCGCACAAACTCCGCACTGACTGCACGGGACGGAAGCCGGGTCTCTGCCGCCAATGGGCAACAACTCTACCTGCTGGCCCACCGTGCCGGCCACCTCTCCCCCAGCACTGGCACAACCACTTTGTGGGGCAGTGCGCTCTCTTCCCAATATAACAAAGCAGGAAGTGTATAATGCAGAAGCTTTTACACTGGGGAACGTTTGAAAGAATAGGACGGTTCTAATTGGCGGTAGAGAAGATAGCTGGAGTAACTCTGCGGGTCAGGCAGCATCCGTGGACAAAAGGAATAGGCCGACCTTTCAGATCGAGACCCTTTTTGGTTTAGTTTTAGAGATACAGCTCGGAAACAGGCCCTTCGGCCCTCCGAGTCCATGCCGACCAGAGATCCCCATGCACATAAACACCATCCTACACGCACTAGGGACATTTTCCAATTTTATCAGGTCAATTGAACCTACAAACCTGCACGTCTTTGGAGTGTGGGAGGAAATCGGATTTCCAGGAGAAAACCCATGGCGGTCACAGGGAGAACGTACAAACTCTGTACAGGAGTTTCCGGGAGCTCCAGCTTCCTCCCACGCTCCAAAGAAATGCAGGTTTGTAGGTTAATTGGCTTCCGTAAATTGTCCCTAATTTGTAGGGTAGAAGTCGTGTATGAGGGACCGTGCGGACTCAGTTGGCCGAAGGGTCTGTTTACAATACGATACAATACCGTTTCCGCCGTGTGTCTTTTGCGAGAGCCCTCCAGATCAGAAGGTGCAGGCAGAACCTCATAGAGATTGGTGGTAGAGAATGATAGACAAGCGCCTGTAGTCAGGATCACACTGTAGGCAACAACTCTACCCCTGCGCCACCCTGCCGCCCTTCAGGTTGAAGAAACGTCACCTATTCCTTTTCTCCAGAGATGCTGCTTCCCACGCTGAGTTACTCCAACATTTTGCTTCTATCTTCGGTGTAAACCAGCATCTTGCAGTTCCTTCCGGTAGAGAACCTTAACTAGGGAAGGGGGGATTCTGGACTGAGATATGGTTGGGGCAGAGGTGGGTTGGTGGAGCTAGAAACTTTGTAGATAGACACAGACATCTGGAGTAACTCAGCCGGACAGGCAACATCTCCGGAGAGAAGGAATGGGTGACGTTTTGGGACGTGATACTTCTTCAGAGTGGGGACACGAGAGATATAGACGATGATGTAGAGAGATGAAGAACAATGAATGAAAAATATGCAAAAAAGCTACGATGATAAAGGAAACAGGGCATTGTAAGCTGTTTGTTGGGTGAAAACGAGAAGCTGGTGTGACTTGGGTTGGGGGGGGGATGGAGAGAGAGGGAATGCCGGGGTTACTTGAAGTGAGAGAAATCAATATTCATACCACTGGGCCGTAAGCTGCCCAAGCGATATATGAGATGGTGTTCCTCCAATTTGCGTTTAGCCTCACTCCGACACTGGGAGTAAACGTTGTAGATGGCCTCAGAACTGGAATAACTCAGAGGGTCAAGCAACATCTCTTCCAACTTTTTCGGGAATCCTGTGCCAGCACTCCCAAGTCCCTTTGCACCTCCGATTCCTGAATCCTCCTGAGATTTACAAGATGCAATTAAAGGCTTTTGTTTGCGTGTTACCCAGTCAAAACCTCTCCGTGGATTGTCACCTTGTCGTGGTGGAGAAGCTTGTGTGGACCTGAGATCCTGAGAGCGATGCCGTCTGGAGCTATTGCTATATGGTAGGGCCACCCATGGCGGTAAGGTTGAGGGGGAGGTCTCTGACAAAGAGCGATCCAACCAAGGCCTCAACGGTGGAACAGGCGGAGGACGATGGCGGACTTTAGTGGAGCGTCACAACGGCTGGGAAGGCGGATGAAGGCTGCGGCAGAAAAGGGTCTCCGGTCATCTTGGACTCCATGCCACTGGATCCTGACCCAGATCTGTCAAGGACTGTGGGGTACGGGTGTCTGTGCACCAGTCTCCCCACGTTAGACAAAGTCACGCATAGGCATCCTCCATATAGGGAATAGCACCCTGGAGACACCCATGGTCAGCCATGACCGAAGGGGGCCTAAGAACCCAGTCAAAGAAAAGACTGGTCAATGAGGTAGCTACTATCTACCTCATTGGGGACTTGGACTATCTTTGATCGGACTTTACTGGCTTTATCTTGCACTAAACGTTATTCACGTTATTCCCTCTATCATGTAACTGTACACAGTGGACAGCTTGGTTGTAATAAAGGTGTTGTCTTTCCAGTGACTGGTTGTGGCACTAAACAAAACTAAACTAAACTAACCCAAACTATATAATCGAAGATAGACACAAAATGCTGGAGCAACTCAGCGAGACAGGCAGCATCTCTGGAGAGAAGGAATGGGTGACGTTTCGGGTCGAGGCTCCTTCTTTGGACTGAGGGGAGAGGGAGACACCAAGATATGGAAGGGTAAGGTGTGAAAACGAGAGATCAAAGGGGATAAAGCTCAAGGAAAATAGAATAGATCGTTGTTAGCTAGGGGAATGCAACAGCGAGGAGTATAAGGATAAACTTTAATCCAGGAGACAGCCAGACTGGTCGGAGGCAGAGAGATGTGGAAGGGTAAGAACGAGAGATGCTGCCTGTCTCGCTGAGTTACTCCACCGTTTTGTGTTTATCTTTGGCGAAAACCAGCTTTGGCAGTTCGGTGTAAACCAGCATCTGCAGCTCCCTCCTACCCACCGCATCCCAAAGACGAATTTGAGAAAACTCGAAAAGAGGAAGGCAAAGCGGCTGGAAGGAGTTCCCCCTTTCACACTGGGTTGTAAAATCGCTGCCAGAACGTAGCTTCCTCTTTAGCTCATCTCGACAAACCTGCTGCCCGGCTCTGGGGAAGTGATGAAACTGCAGGGCAACAAACCAGTGCCTTTGGTCAGTCACAGCAAGTGGCAGCGGGTTGGGTGGGGGAGAAACGTTTCCCTTGAGCTCTCCTCTCCCTGGCCAACCCACGCAAAGGCCCTCCGAAGACAGACACAAAAAGCTGGAGTAACTCAGGCAGCGTCTCTCTGCAGAGATGGAATGGGTGACGTTTCGGGTCGAGACCCTTCTTCAGACTGGTCAGGGATAAGGGAAACGAGAGATATAGACGGTGATGTAGAGAGATAAAGAACAATGAGTCAAGTCAAGTCAGTTTTATTCGTCACTTGCACATAAAGTGCAGTGAAATGAACTTGCCAGCAATGGTACAATAAAAAAGAACACACAATACACAATAAAAATTTAACGCAAACATCCCCCACAGCATTCATCACTGTGGTGGAAGGTACAAAGTTCAGTCAGTCCTTCTCCATTTTCCCCCATGGTCGGGACCACAACCCTCCACAGTGGCCACTGCGGGCATCCATATGAGCAGACAAGGTAAGTCCAGGTAAGTCCTGAATTGGTGCCTCCCCACCAGAGACCGCGGCTTCAAGATGGTGTAGGCCGCAGGCAAAAAAAGCAACGATGGTAAAGGAAATTAGCTGGTTGTTGGGTGAAAACGAGAAGCTGGTGCGACTTGGGTGGGGGAGGGTTGGAGAGAGAGGGAAGGCCAGGGTTACTTGAAGTTGGAAAAATCAATATTCATACCACTGGGCTGTCAGCTGCCCAATTGAAATATGAGGAGCTGTTCCTCCAATTTGCGTTTAGCCTCACTCTGACAATGGAGGAAGGCCCAGGACAGAGAGGTCAGTGTGGGAATGGGAAGGAGTATTAAAGCAACCGGGAGGTCAGGTAGGTCTGGGCGGACTGAGCGAAGGTGTCACGCGAACTGGCGTACGGGGCGAAAGCTGGTCGGTGTGGACTTGGTGGGCCAAATGGCCTGTTTCCACGCTGCATCTCCGAAGTCTAAAGTCTAGTGGCCTCTTGCCCAGTTCGGTCCATGTGCGCATCAGTGTTTATGCTCAGTGCGCAGCTGTGAAGCCGCCTGGTGCACTCTCGCCCACATTAAAGGGTGTCGCAAGGATGCAACTTGCTATCGCTTCTTGCAGCCGGCGGCTTTGCAAGCAGATGTGGTGCGGGGCTTGCACCAGCGCCTTCAGCAGCGCACCGTGCCCCCTCGTTCATTCTGCGGCCGTGCATGCGACACCTGTGTGCAGCTTTGCAGAGGACTTCAACCAACCTCAGCCACCAGAGCTTCTACCTTCAGCCTAACCCGGCTACAGTTTAAGTTGCAAGCTGCATGCCCGCATCATCATCAACACACAGCTATTTCTCCGAGATCTCCCAACGAGGAAAAAGAAGTGTGGAAACCCATAACTCCAGATTTCTTCCCAGCTGTTATCAGGCAACTGAACCATCCTACCAACAACTGGAGAGGTGTCCTGAACTACCACAGCATCTATCTACCTCATTGGAGATCCTCGGACTATCTTTGACCGGGCTTTACCTTGCACTAAACATTATTCACGTTATCCCGTTTATCATGCATCTGCACACCGTGTACGGCTCGATTGTAATCACGTGTTGTCTTTCCGCTGACTGGTTAGCACGCAACAAAAGCTTTTCACCGTACCTGGGCACACGTGACAACAAACTGAGAGAGTTAAGAATCAAGAGCCTGAAGAATGCATCAGCCTGAAGAAGGCTCTCGACATACGACTTTGCTCCACAGATGCTGCCTCGCCCACTGAGTTTCTCCAGCACTTTTGTCTACCTAAGAATCACCAGTGTTTGATTCTCAAGCGTCCCAGATAGAACAATGACATTCTCACTTGCAGCAGCACAACACAACACTGCATTCATACGCTCTCCATCCCTCCCCCAACCAGGCGGCACCAACTTCTTGTTTTCACCCAACAAACAGCCAACAAGGGCCTGTTTCCTTTATCACTGTTACGTTGCCACATATCGTTTGTCCCTTGTTTCTTATCTCTCTGCATCATCGTCTATATCTGCCGGGGGTGGTGGAGGGGGCAGATGCAATGGTGTGCAGGCAGGGAGGCATCATATTTGCCACAGACATTGTGGGCTGAAGAGTGCAGGAAGGAACTTGCAACTGCAGATACTGATTTAGGCGAAAGGTCGACACAAAATGCTGGAGTAACTCAGCGGGACAGGCAGCATCTCTGGAGAGAAGGAATGGGTGACGAAGTCTGGTGAAGGGTCTCGAGCAGAATCATCACCCAGTCCTTCTCTCCAGAGATGCTGCCTGCGATCAGTGATCTCTCTGCATCATCGTCCCTCTGAGTTACTGCAGCATGTTGTGTCTGTCTTCTTTAACTTGCATTACAGGAAAGCCTTAAAATGACGAGAAAGGGCTCAGCGTCAAACTTCGCAATTACCTAAGTGATCCAAGCCTGTCGGTGTCACTTTAAGACCAGTTTCATTTTAGCTTCTTGTGGGAGGTGACTCCAAACGCTGTACACACACACACACACACACACGCAGACGTCCGCAGCAGCCGAGTGTGTGTAGCGAAGGAGATACTGCAGTCTCCACCAAAGCAACGGGCGTAAAGACGGAAAAGATTTTAAAATGATGAAGAAACAGCTTAACCGGATGCTACAGCTAGCGAACCACACCTCAGGCAGGTAAGAGTGGAGAGAAATCCGCGTTATGTTTCCTGGAGGCTTTCGACAAGTGGTTTCTGTAATACTCAATTTAGGAAGTTAAGGGCTCGCTGTTTGGCTTGCCTGCAGCTAAACTCTTTCGTTACAGTGGAAAGCTGAGAGTTTCCCCTGTCAGGTAGTAAATGCCTGTCTTGATAAATTGTCCCGCTCTGAATCTGTGGAATTCTTTGCCACAGAGGCAAAGTCAGTGGATTTTTTACAGGCAGAGATGGATGGATTCTTGATTAGCACGGGTGTCAGAAGCTATGAGGAGAAGGCAGGAGGGCTGGGAGGGAGAGGCAGATCGGCCATGATTGAATGGCGAAGCAGACTTGATGGACCGAATGGCCTATTTCTACTCCTATCGCTTATGACTTTCCGATCTTATGAGCAGCTGGGAGTGTGTGAGCACCGGAGGAGACTAGAAGCATGAGTCTCTCCTCTGACTTCATTGATCTGTAACCCATTCAGTGCCATACTTGGCCAGTAAGTGGAAGACAAAACTTGGCAGTGAACAGGTTAATGGACGAGCATAACCTGAGCAATGTGTCCACAGTGACATCCCCTCTTCCTCTGCCTCCTGCACTTCTGCTGTTGCATCCCATAACCTCAATAAGCAAAAGGACAAAGTGCTGGAAGAACTCAGCAGACCAGGCAGCCTCTGTGGAGGGGATGGGCAGGGACTCCTCTTCAGTCTGAAGACACAGAGCGTCGCCTGTCTGTTTCACCTCCACAGATGCTGCCTGACCCGTTGAGTTCTTCCAGCACTTTTGTTTCCGCGCATCCGATTCCAGCATCTGAGGTCTCTCGTGTCTCTATTTTACTTCTCCACGAAGAAATCTCCTCGAGGAACGGCTACCGGCTGCGGGCCGGTGGAGTCGCTGCCTTACAGCGCCACAAAACCCGGGTTCAATCCTGACCACGGGTGCTGTCTGTACGGAGTTTGTATGTTCTTCCCGTGAATGTGTGGGCTCTCTCTGGTTTCAATAGACAATAGGTGCAGGAGTAGGCCGTTCGGCCTTTCGAGCCAGCACCGCCATTCAATGTGATCATGGCTGATCATCCCCAATCAGTACCCCGTTCCTGCCTTCTCCCCATATCCCCTATTTTTAAGAGCCCTGTCTAGCTCTCTCGTGAAAGTATCCAGAGAACTGGCCTCCACCGCCCTCTGAGGCAGAGAATTTTGCCCAGAATGCTTCGGAATTCCTCTCGGAAACGAAATTCCGAAATAAAGACCTACAGAGGTAAAGACCTCCAAAGATTTGTACGTTAATTAGCTTCGGTAAAATTTGTAAACTGTCCCTTGTGTGTAGAATAGTGCTAATGTGTGGGGATCGCAAACTCAGTGGGCGGAAGAGCTTGTTTCCTCGTTACATCTCTAAACTAATGCAGCGTAGGTTCACGAGATTGATCCCTGGGATGGTGGGACTGTCATATGAGGAAAGATTGAAAAGACTAGGCTTGTATTCCCTGGAGTTTAGAAGGATGAGGGCTTATCTAATAGAAACATAAAATTATAAAAGGACTGGGCAAACTAGATGCAGGAAAAATGTTCCCAATGTTGGGCGAGTCCAGAACCAGGGCCACAGTCTTAGAATAAAGGGGAGGCCATTTAAGACTGAGGTGAGAAAAAACTTTTTCACCCAGACAGTTAAGAATTTGTGGAATTCCCTGCCACAGAGGGCAGTGGAGGCCAAATCACTGGATGGATTTGAGAGAGAGTTGGATAGAGCTCTAGGGGCTAGTGGAGTCAAGGGATATGGGGAGAAGGCAGGCACGGGTTATTGATTGGGGACGATCAGCCATGATCACAATGAATGGCGGTGCTGGCTCGAAGGGCTGAATGGCCTCCTCCTGCACCTATTTTCTATGTTGATAAACGAAACTAAACCAAACTAAGCCTACGTTGAGGCCGTGTTCCGCCACTTTCCAAGTGGACCAAAGCACGTGCTCTTGTGTTAAATGCAGTGTTAAATGTTCATTCCGAGAGGAATTCCGAAGCATTCTCTCTCGCTGTTCCCCCTCTGTGGTTCCTTCTGCTCTGCTTTGAGTCTGACCCAAACCATCGGACTGAAGCGGCCTCCAGACCAGAAACATCGTCAGAACGTTCCCCCTCCACAGGGGCCGCCTGACTCACTGAGTTCCTCCAGCACTTTGCGGGAGATTCCCGCACCTCTTGCATCAGCCATGATAAGCAGCTCCCGTGGTGGAAGTAATGACGTGGATTTTGGGGAAATAACTTCTGCGCCGAGCTATAACTGTCCGCAACAAGACGGAATGTAGCTGCCTGGCAGGCATTACCATGGCTGAGTTCCCCAACATTGACAAGGGGGGGAGGGGGCACAGTGGCGCAGCTGGTGGAGCTGAAGAAACGTCGCCCATTCCTTCTTTCCACACATGCTGCCTGTCCCACCGAGTTACCCCAGCATTTCGTGTCGATGGCTGCTGCCTCACAACCCCGGAGCCCCGGGTTCAATCCTGACGTCAGGTGCTGTCTGTGCGGAGTTTGCACGTTCTCCCTGTAACCACGTGGGTTTTTTTTTTGTGTGGGTGCTCCGGTTTCCTCCCATGTCTCCAAAGACGTACTTGTCTGCAGGTTAATCGGCCTGGGTGAAGTTGTAAATTGTCCCTTGTGTGTGTGTAGGGGCGATCGCTCGACGGTGCAGTCAGTGGAGCCCCAAGGGCCTGGTTTCCACAATGTATCTCTAAAGCCTAAAGGTCTTCATTGAAACGTACAGGATAGAGTGGTTGGATAGAGTGGTTGTGGAGAGGATGTTTCCACTAGTGGGAGAGTCTAGGACTAGAGGTCTCAGCCTCAGAATCTTCTTTCGTGTGGCGTGCGCAGCCTAATGTTGTCGGACAACTAGTTCTACTTGATCTTCCGTTTTGTGCACGGCGAGTTGATTGCATTAGTCGAAACGGGGGGGGGGGGGGAGGACCACGTGAAGGTTGCAATCTCCCACCCCAGCCTCAGAATTAAAGCACGCTTTTTAGGAATGAAGGAATAAGTTTATTGGCCAAGTGTTCACATACAAGGAATTTGCCTTGGTGCTCTGCTCGCAAGTGACAACATGACATAGAGTGACAGTTGTAAGAATGATACATAAAACATTAAACGTTAATAATAAGGAGATGAGGAGAAATTTCTTTAGTCAGAGGGTGGTGAATCTGTGTAAATCTTTGCCACAGAAGGCTGAGGAGGCAAAGTCACTAGATATTTCTATGGCAGAGATAGATAGATTCTTGATTAGTACGGGTGTCTGGGGTTGTGGGGAGAAGGCAGGGGAATGGTTAGGAGGGAGAGATAGATCAGCCGCGATTAATTGGCGGAGTAGACCCGATGGCCTAATTCTACTCCTACTCCTATCCCTTCTGACCTTAAGTCACAAGGCTATTGGTCATAAGGGGGTTGCAAGTTGTCAACTACCCGAAGCATTCAGTCCTTCCATCACCAGTGCCGTGTGGCTGTTAAAACATCTAACAAGGTTCCTCTCCTCCAAGCTGCTCCTTCTAAACCTACGACAACTTCTACAACCAAGAAGAACTGAGACAGTTGGTGCATGGGAACACCACTTGTAGATTCCTCCATCAAATGGAGATATGTCTCCTGTCCCATATTATGTTTACACGTTCTGTTGTGCTGCAGCAAGCAAGAATTTCATTGTCCTATCTGGGACACATGACAATAAAACTCTCTTGACTTGACTTGATATATTGCCATTGTTACCTAAGTTTAATTTAGTTGAGTTCATAAGTGACGGGAGCAGAATTAGCCCATTCAGCCCATCAGGTCTGCTCTGCCATTCAATCCTGGCTGATCTAACTTTAGTTTAGTTTGTAGATTGCCTTGTTAGTAAGTGCGGTTTATTGGCCAAGTATTCACATACAAGGAATTTGCCTTGGTGCTCCGCCCACAAGTAACAACATGACATACAGTGACAGTTATGAATGACTCAGAAAACACTAAACATTAATAATAATAAAACATTAATGATAAAACACCTTTGATCAAGCATGTGGACCTACAAAATACCAGATCAAAGGGAGGCTACAGATTTTTGGCTGTTGAGTAGAGCAACTACTCGTGGATAAAAGCTGTTTTTGTGTCTGGCTGTGGCAGCTTTGACAGTCCGGAGTCGCCTTCCAGAGGGAAGTGATTCAAAGAGTTTGTGGCCAGGGTGAGAGGGGTCAGAGATGATCTTGCCCGCTCGCTTCCTGGCCCTTGCAGTGTACAGTTCATCAATGGAGGGAAGGTTGCAGCCAATAACCTTCTCTGCTGATCGGACGATTCGCTGCAGCCTCCGGGTGTCGTGCTTGGTGGCTGAGCCAAACCAGACCATGATGGAGAAGGTGAGGACAGACTCTACGATGGCCGTGTAGAATTGGACCATCATTGCCTGTGGCAGATTGTGTTTCCTCAGCTGCCGCAGGAAGTACATCCTCTGTTGGGCCCATTTTGACTGTGGAGTCGATGGTGGCCCCCCACTTAAGGTCCTTGGAGATGATGGTTCCCAGGAACTTAAAAGACTCCACAGATGTGACTGTGGTGTTGTTGATGGTGAGTGGGGTGAGGGGAGGGGGAGCTCTCCTAAAGTCTACAATCAATTCCACCGTCTTAAGAGCATTGTTGTTAGGACGCCAGCTGTGTCACTTCCTGTCTGTAGGCAGATTCCTCCCCATCCTGGGTCAGTCCAATCAGTGTAGTGTCGTCCGCAAACTTGAGAAGCTTGACAGAGGTGTCTGTGGAGGTGCAGTCGTTGGTGTAGAGAGAGGAGAGGAGAGAGTACGCAGCCTTGCGATGCTCCTATGCTGAGTGTTTGCGGGTCCGATGTGCTTTCCCAGCCTCACATGCTGCTTCCTGTCTGTCAGGAAGCTGGTGATCCACCGACAGAGGGGTTCAGGCACAGTCAACTCGGAAAGTTTGGAGTGTAGAAGCTCTGGCACAATGGTGTTGAATGCAGAGCTAAAATCAACAAACAGGATCCTCCCTGGCGGTCTAGGTGCTGTAGGATGAAGTGCAGGCCCAGGTTGACTGCATCATCCACAGATCTATTGGCCCGATATGCAAACTGCAGAGGGTCCAGCAGGGAGTTTGTGATATTTTTCAGCTTGGCCAGCACAAGCCTTTCGAGTGTCTTCATGACTACAGAGGTCAGTGTGACAGGCCTGTAGTCATTAAGACAAGTAATCCTTGCCTTTTTGGGTACAGGGACAATAGTGGAGACTTTGAAGCAGGCAGGGACAGTACATGTTTGCAGGGACTGGTTAAAAATGTCTGTATAGACTGGTGCCAGCTGTTTGGCACAGAGCTTAAGAGGGGGAAACATTGTCCGGTCCTGGAGATTTCCGGCTCTTTTGCCCTCTGAAAAGCCTCTCCACCTCCTCTATTTTAATTGTTGATATTGGATAAGTGATGTGTGCAGCATAGAGGGTGTGGGTGATGGGTGTGAAGTGGTGATTGGAGGGTTGTGGGTGTAGAAGGGCCCAGTCTTTGCAGACTGAGGTCAGGCTGTGAGTGGGTGAGAAGTGTTGGTTGGGGTGGGAAATGGTGCAGTCATTTCATACTGGAGTCTTGCCTCAAGTAGGTGTGAGGTGGTGAATGGAAAGGAGAGGGTGCAGGGTCCATTCTTTGTAGACTGGGGTCTGGCTGTGTTGGGGGGGGGGGGGGGGGGGGGGGGGGGGGGGGGGGGGGGGGGGGGGGGAAGGGGTACCAGGGTTACGTTTCTGATTTTCAAACCTGCGGTAAAACTCATTCAGGTCGTTGGCCAGCTGACGATTGTCCAAAGAGCGGGGGGCTTTCCTCTTGTAGCTGGTAATTTCTAGCAAGCCCTTCCAAACTGAAGAAGAGTCACTAGCTGAGAACTTGCTCCTCAACTTCTCAGAGTACCTTTCCTTGGCAGCTCTGATTCCTCGTCTCAGCTTGTACTTGGCCTGCCTGTAGAGGTCTGCACCCCCGCTCCTCTAGGCCTCCTCTTTAGACCGTCGGAGCTGTCTGAGTTCTGCACTGAACCAGGGCTTGTCGTTGTTGGACCAGGTCCGGGTCTTAGTTGGAATGCAGCTGTCCCTCGCAAAAGCTGACCTATGATGATACAGTGTCCGTGTACTCATCGAGGCTCGTGGTTGCTTCCCTGAACACATTCCAATCCGTGCAGTCAAATTAGGATTGTAGGTTCTCAATGCTCTCGCTTGTCCACCTTTTTGTTGTTCTGACCACAGGCTTAGCAGCTTTTAGATAAGAAAGTTGCCCCTCAGGTTCCCATTACGTCTTTCCCCCATCGTCTTAAACCTTTGTCCTCTGGTCCTTGATTACCCTTACTCTGGCTAACGAGTCCCATCTACCCCATTGGTGACCATCGAACTATCTTCGATCAAACTTGATCCTATATCTGTACACTGTGGGCAGCTTGATTGTAACTGTCCAGAGTCTTTTTGCTGACTGGGTAGCTCATAACAAAAAGTGTTTCACTGTACCACGGTTCGCGTGACGATAATAAACTAAAATAAAATAAATAAAGAAGTCTGAAGAAGGGTTTCGCCCATTCCTTCGCTCCATAGATGCTGCCTGTCCCGCTGAGTTTCTCCAGCATTTTTGTCTACCTTAAATAAACACTGAGCTTGTATCACAGATTTGCAGTTTACAAAATACTGCATTAATCAAAACTGCGACTTATGCCGTCTGCAAACAGCGTTCATCAGGTTACAGTTGTCAGCCGTGTTCGTGATGCACTCGAGCCTCCCGCGGTGACAGGAGCTCACGGAAGGCCTCGAGTCCCCATGGACACCATGTGCTCCTTCTCCAGGGTCACGCGGGACCGGACGTAGGTACGGAAGATGGACAGGCGACCGTCTCGGGCAGAACCCTCGACTGCCGGCTGCCTGGACCGGCTGGCTGTGCGGGGTCGCCTCAAGGGCACGGCACACTGGTACCACAGATCCACCATCCGTCACGCCTAGAACCTCTACCAGCTTCCGTGGGGAGCCTCTGACTCTCCCTCCCAACACAGCAGCACTCTAACTACATCAACTGCGAAGGTTGTCCCAGATCCCAGACCAAGCCTGGGCTTAACCTGCTTCTGTACTGCCCTCAGGTTCCTTGCCTTCACAATACCTCTGGTTTTCTTTGACTGTTTCATAGGTCATAAGGAGCAGAATTATGCCATTCGGCCCATCGAGCCTGTGTACCTCCAACCATTCAATCGTGGCTGATCCATCTCTCCTCCTACCCATACTCCTGCCTTCTCCCCATAATTTACCCTGATCACAAAACCCGTACTCATCAAGAACTGTCCATCTCCACCTTAAAAATGTCCATTGGCTTGGCCTGCACAGCCTTCTGCGGCAATTAATTCCCCAGATTCACCGCCCTCTGACTAAAGAAATTTCCTCCACACTCCTGGGCTAAAGTGTCTCTTTTAATTCCGAGGCTGTGCCCTCTGTCCTAGACCCCTCCCACTAGTGGAACCAACCTCTCCAATCACTCTGTCCAGGCCTTTCACTATTTGGGTAATTTTTAACGAGTCCCCCCCCCCCCCTCTCTTCCTCAGTCCAAACTAGAAGGATGTTGATATAAGTTTATATCTTATGTTGTTTTTTAATATAGACCATGAAAATAAGGCAGTCACCGTGCAGTCTTTCCAGGAATACTACCTTGAACCGCTGAGATTGCTGCTCGTCCTCCAGCAAAATAATATAGACACCAAGTGTTGGAAGTAACTCAAGCCAGGTCAAGACAACATCTCTGGAGAAACTTGGAAAGGGGTAACATTTTGGATTGGACCATTCCCCGTCCCCCCCTCCCCCCCCCCCCACCCCCCCCCTCCTCCACCCCTAGTCATTGACTAGTTTCGAATCACTGTCGTCCTGTTGAGTTTCATGTGTTCAGCACCAGAACTCGTTATCACCTCACCAACAACTCTGCCAACAATCTCGCCAGAGACCCGGTTTCGAACCTGACTGCGGGCACCTGTCTGCACGGAGTTTGTACGTTCTCCCCGTGACCCGCGTGGGTTTTCATTCGACACTCCCAAACACATACAGGTTTGTAGGTTAATTGGTTTGGTATGAATGTAAAATAAATTGTCCCTGGTGTGTGTAGGGTAGTGTTAATGTGCAGGGATGGCTGGTCGGTGTGCACTCGCTGGGCCTGTTTCCGCAGTGTATCTCGAAACTAAACTAAACTGCACGCAATACTCCAGACGTGGTCTGGGCCTGGCCGAACCTGTCATTCGTGGGTCGTGGCTAAGGGCCGAGGGCTCCACCTAGGCCGCCAGCCTGCCCCTCTTCCGGTCTTATCTCCGTGCCCGGGTGTCCCTGGAGAGGTCCACAGGCACCTTGCCCATTTTCCGGGACCGCTGGGCTTCTCAGATTAAAGTAGCAACGTTTTGGTTGGACGAGTAGATGTGGAAACATAGAGAATAGGTGCAGGAGTAGGCCATCCAGCCTTTCGAGCCAGTACCGCCATCCAATGTGATCATGGCTGATCATCCAAAATCAGTATCGTCCCGTTCCTGCATTCCTTTCTCCCCATAATCCCTTCATTTTTTAGCCCTACTAGAGCTTTATCCATCACTCGCTACTGATAAAACATCCAGTGAATTGGCCTTTCCGCCTTCTGTAGCAGAGAATTCCACATTTTTCGCAATCTGGATGAAAGGGTTTTTCTCATCTATCTCAGTCCCAAGTGGCCTGGGCCCCTTAATTTTATAACTGATCCCCCCCTGTTCTGCCGGGATAATCCTTTATTTAGAGTGATGTCTCCTTGTGTAGGATAGTCTTAGTGTACGGGGTGGTCGCTGGTTGGCGCGGTCTTGTTGGGCCGAAGGGCCTGTTTCCATGCTGTATCTCTAAAGTTAAAGTTATAGTATTGTATTCACTGTCATTCACCTAACCTATGCATTATAAAGCTGCAGATATTGAGAGCATATACAAAACAGCCACGTGGATTATGTAACGTTTAGTTTTTTAGAGATACAGCGTGGAAAACTGGTTCTTTCAGTCGACCGTGTTCACACGCTGACATCAGCGATTTTGCCCGTACACCAGTTCTACCCAACAAATTAGGGACAAAATTTTTTACAGAACTGCTTTAATGCAGATGCTGGCTTTAAAACCAAAGGTATATCACCCAAAAAGCTGGAGTAACTCAGCGGGGTCAGGCAGCATCTCTGGAGAGAAAGGAATGGGTGACGTCGTGACAATCCCTCCACCCCTCTCCGCCCCTTCCTCATTGTACTAGGGTTTCACTGTCCTCCATCCGTTAAGTTTCATTGTCTATATAACTTTCATTGATTTGTTCTATACCTCCCCATATCACCGTCTACATCTTCTCGCTTCCCTTCTCGCTGACTCTCAGTCTAAAAAAGGGTCTCGACCCGAAAGGCCACCTGCTCCCAGAGATGCTGCCTGGCCCCGCTGAGTTACTCCAGCGTTAGTGTGTCCCTTTTTCCTAGTAAAAACCTACCGAACCAACTTGCAGGTCTCTGGTGTACGGGGGGGAAGCTGGAGCACACGGAGAAAACCCGCGCAGGTCACGGGGAGGACGTGCAAACTCCGTACAGACGGCGCCCGCAGTCAGGATGGAACCCGGGTCTCTGGCGCTGTGAGGCAGCAACTCTACCGCTGGGCCTTCGTGCCGCCCCTTAATGCATACTTGAATATTCTTGTTTCCATTGCTTTGTTCACTTCAGTTCAGTTTCAGTTTATTGTCACGTGTACTGAGGTACAGTGAAAAGCTTTTGTCGCGCGCTAACCAGCCAGCGGGAAGACAACACATGATTGCAAGCGAGCCATTCAAAGGTGTACTAGATACTGATAAGGGTTTAACCGTTTTTAGTGCCAGTAGAGCCAGCAAAACCGATCAAGGATAGTCGGAGGGGGGCCCCCGATGATGTAGAAGTAGTTCATGACCCTCGGTAGTTGTGGTGGGACGTTTCATGCCTGAAAAACAGCTGGGTTTATCTGTCCTGAATCTGGAGTGTGTGAGTTGCCACACTTCTGTAACCTTGACCCCGATGGTAGAGGGGAGAAGAGGGAATGGCCGGGGTCGTCTCGTCCTTGATTTATGCAGCGTGCAGTCATAAGCTGGAGTCAGATGTAGGGAGGTTGGCTTGTGTGGTAGTCGGGGCTCGTCCCATAATTCTCTGCATTGAGGACTGCAACACTTTAGTGGCGCTTTTGGTCTGTGGTATTTCAGATTGAGGAAACCGGCATTCACTTTTTAAGGAAGCAACTAGCTAATCTCGCTCATCTTTCCTGCGTGACGTAACAGAAAAGATCCCTTCACCACCATTTCAACGACGAGCAGAGGTCTTGGGCCCAATATTTATCCTTCAACCAAATCATGAAAATGAATGAGTCACTTGGTATTATTTTGTTCTTTGTGGGATCTTGCCGTCTGCATATTGAATGAATGAATGAATAAGTTTATTGGCCAAGTGTGTACACATACAAGGAATTTGCCTTGGTGCTCCGCTCGCAAGTAACAACACGACATAGAGTAAACCATTAAGAATAAAACATTAAACATTAAAACATTATAGTTTAAACATGTGAACAAATGTAGGCGACAGACTTGTGGTTATTGATTAGAGATACTGCTCGTGCATTTGTGTCTGGCTGTGGCAGCTTTGACAGTCCGGAGTCGCCTTCCAGAGGAATGATTCAAAGAGTTTGTGGCCAGGGTGAGAGGGGTCAGAGATGATCTTGCCCGCTCGCTTCCTGGCCCTTGCAGTGTACAGTTCATCAATGGAGGGAAGGTTGCAGCCAATAACCTTCTCTGCTGATCGGACGATTCGCTGCACCTCCGGGTGCGTGCTTGGTGGCTGAGACCAAACCGACCATGAAAGGAGAAGGTGAGGACAGACTCTACGCTGGCCGTGTAGAATTGGACCATCATTGCCTGGGCAGATTGTGCTTCCCTCACTGCCGCAGGAAGTACATCCTCTTTGGGACCCCATTTTGACTGTGGAGATCGATGGTGGCCCCCGTTTAAGGTCCTTGGAGATGATGGTTCCAAGGAAACTTAAAAATACTCCACAGATTGACTGTGGTGATTGTTAAGACTGGTGAAGTGGGCGGAGGGGGGAGGAGCTCTCCTAAACTCTAAAGCAATTCACACCTAACCGTCTTAAGAGAATTGAGCTCCCAGGTTGTTACGAAGTACGCCAGCTGTGAAACTTCCTGTCTAGTAGGCAGATTCCTCCTCCCATCCGGATCATCCCAATGTTCAGGGTTGTGTCGTCCGCAAAGTTGAGAAGCTTGACAGAGGTGGCTGTGGAGGTGCAGTCGTTGTGTAGAGAGAGTAGAAGGAGAGAGGGAGTTAACATGCCTTCGGTGCTCCTATGCTGAGTGTTATGCCGGTCCGAGATGTGCTTTTCCTCCCCAGCCTCCACCAATGCTGCTTCCTGCCTCTCCGAGGAAGCTGGTGATTTGCCACCGACAGAGGGTTCGGCACAGTCCAACATTCGAAAGTTGGAGGTAGTAGCTCTGGCAGCAATGGTGTTTGAATGCAGGAGCTAAAATCAACAAACAGGATCCTCTCATAGGTCCCCTGTGGTGGTTTTTTTTTGTTTTGTGGTTTTGTTGTGTGTGTTGTGTTTTTTTTGTTGTGTTTTTTGTTTTGTTGTTTTTTGTTTTGTTTTTTTGTTGTGTATTTGTGTTTTGGGTTGTTTTTTTTTTTGTTTTTTGTTGTTTTTTTTGGTGTTTTGTTTAGGTTTTGTTGGTTGTTTGTTTTGTGGTTTTGGTTGTGTGGTGTTTTGTTATGTTTTTTTGTTTAGGTTGTGTTGTTATTTTATCCGTTGTACATGTTGTTGTTTGTGTGTGTCATTTGTGTACTTTTGGCATTGTTTGTTTTTTTTTTTTTTATTATTTTGTGTTTGTTGTTGGTTTTTTTGTTTTTTGTTTTGTTTTTGGGTTTAGTTTGCGGTGTTGTTTGTTGGGTATGTTGTGGTAAGTGTTTGGTGTGTTTCGTGTTTTGTGGTTTATTTTTGTGTTGGAGTTTTGTTTTTGTGTGTTTTTGTTGTTAATTTGTTTTTATGTGTTGTGTGTTATTTGTTTTTTTGGATTTGTGGTGTCATTGTTTTTTTTTGTTTTGTTGTTGGTGTATTGTTTTTTTTTGTGGTTGTTAGTAGTTCTGTGTTTTGTGTGTTTATGATTTTTTGTTGTTGGGTTTTTTGTGGTGTTCGTTGTTTAATTGATTTGGTTGTATTTTATATTTATTATGTGGTTGATTTTATGTGTTAGTTTTTTTAGATTTGAATTTGTGTTTTTTGTGTCTTGTGTGTTTTTCGTGTTTTTGTTTGATTGGTTTTAAAGTTTTTTTTTTTTGTTTGGTGTTTTATGATTTGTTTTTTTGGGTGGATGATAATGATGTAGATTTTGGAGTTGTGTGGTGGTTTTGTTGTGTGTTGTTTTTTGTGGTTTGTTTTGTGGTGTTTTGATTTGTTTTTTATGTTTTTGTGTGGTTTTTTTTTATGGTGTGTTGTGTGTATATTTTTTTGGTTTTTTGTTTTTTGTCTAATTTTTTTTAGTTATTTGTTGTCTTGTGTTCGTGGTGTTGGGGTGCTGTTTTTGTTATTTTTGTTTTGTGGAGTGTGTTTGGTTTTTGTGTTTGTGTTTTTTGTGTGTTTTGTTTGTGTTTTTTTTTTTTTCCGGTTTTCGTGGTTTTTGTGGTTTTTGTGGTTTTTTTGTGAATTTTGTTTGTTTTGGTGGTTGGTTTGTTTTTTTGTGTTTTTTTTTGTTTTTTGTGTTTTTGGTGTTTTGTTTTTTGTGTGTGTTTTGTGTTGTAGTTGTCTGTTTTTTTTTTGTTTGGGTTTTTGTTTGGTTGGTTTTTTATGTTTGTTGTGTGGTTGGTGTTGGATTATTTTGTGTTTTTTTTGTGTTTTTTTTTGTGTGTTTGATTTTTGTTTTTGTTGTTGGTTGTGGTGTGTTGTTTTTTTTTGGTTTATTTTTATTTGTGTTTATTGTTTTTCTGTGTTATGGCCCCTGGTGGTGAGTGGTGTTGTTTGGGTGTTTTTAGTTAATATTTTTTGTTGTATAAGGTGGTTTTTAAGTTTTTGTTTTTGATTGTATATTATATTATTTTAATAGTGTTATTATATGTGTATTATTTAGTTTTGTGTTTTTTAATTATTAATAGTATTTATGTTGTTTTAGTTTAATCAGATGTTGATATTTAGAAAGAATTTAGTTCGGTTTGGGTAGTTGTCCCCCCCTTGGTGGATGGTTTGTGGTGTTTGTTTTGGTTGTGTGTGGTTTTTTATTGGAATTTGAGTTGTTTTGTTGTTTGAGGGGTGTGATGGTATATTTGTTTTTTTTTTGTTGTTTTTGTGTGTGTTTTTGTTTTTTGGTTGTAGTATTTTTAATTGTGTTGTGTTTTTGTAGTTTGTGATTTATGTAAGTTTGTTTGTTTTTGGTATTGTGTGTTTTAATTATGTTGTATGTATTTTCAAGTGTGTTTCTTTTTTTTGTTTTTATTAAGTGTGTTTCTCCTTTTATTTTTAGGTGTTTGTTATGTTTTTGTTTTGTTAAGTGTTTTGTGTGTGTGTTTGTTTGTGTTGTTGTTGTTTGTGGTGTTTTTGTGGTTGGTTGTTTTTTTTTTTTTAGTTGGTTTTTTGTTTTTGTTTAGTGTTTTTTTTGTGGTTTGTTTTGTTTTGGTGTTTTGTTATTGGTGTGCTGTGTTTTTTGTTTTTTTTTTTTTTTGTGTTTTGTGTGTGTATTTGTGTTTGTTTTTTGGTTGGTTTGGTTTTTTTGTTGTTATTTTTGTTTTATGTGTTTGGTTGTGTTTTTTGTGTGTTGTAGGTTTGTGGTGTGTTGTTTTTTGTGTTTTTTGTTTTTTGTGGTGTGTTTTTTTTGGTTTATTTGTGGTTGGTATGTTTTTTTTTTTTTTTGTTGTGTGGTGTTTTTTTGGTTGTTTGTTTATTTTGTTGAATTGTGTGTGTTTTTGGTGTGTTTGGGGTTGGATTGTTAGTTTTTTGTGTTTGTTGTTTGTGTGTTGTTTTTTTTTGGTGTGTGGAGTTGGTTTTGTTGGTTTTTTTGTTTTGTCGTTATTGTTTTGTTTTTGTTAGTTGTTGTTTTTTGGTGGTTTTTTTTTTTTTTTGTTTTTGGTTTTGTTTTGGTTGGTTTTGGTGTTGTGGTTGTTTTTCCCTGGTGGTTTTTTTGTGCGTTTGGTTTTTGTGTGTTTTTTGTTTTGGTTTTTTATGTTTTTGGTTTCTAGGTTTTGGTGTTTTATTTTTGTATTGGTGGTTTTGTGTGTTGTTAGAGGTGGTTATTTGTGATTTTTGTTGTTGGTGTTTTGTTTCACCCCTGGTGGTATTTGTTTCGGTTTTTGTTTTGTGTTAGTTTTGGTTGTTGTTGTGATTTTGTTATGTTGTGTTTTTTTTGGTATGTGTTTTTTGGTTTTGTGTTGTAGTTGTGTTTTGTTTTTTTTGGTGTTTTGTGTATTGTATTTTGTGGATGTTTTAGTTCCCTGTGTTTGGTTTTGTTTGTTGTGTTTGTGGTTTGTTGTGGTTGTTTTGGTCCTGTGTTTGTCCGAGTCTCCTCCGTCCACAGCTCACCCCCCCCCAGCTCCCCACCCGCCATCCGGGATGCCCGCGCCCCCTCCCCCACCGGACACAATACCCCGCAGACCACTGCGCACCCGGGCCGTACCCCGCTCTTACCCCCCGGTCCCCCATCCGGGCGGCCCCCCTCACAGTTTAGACCCGCCCCCCCCCGCCCCCCCTGTCCTGGTAGGCTGAATGAGGCCCAGGTTGACTGCATCATCCATAGAACTTATTGGCCCGATATACAAACCTAGTCAGAGGTCCAGCAGGGGAGCTTGGGCCAGCACGTCCTTTCAAAGGGGTCTTCTTGACCACAGAGGTCAGTGAGACAGGCTTGTAGTCATTAGTGACCAGTAATCCACTTGTCTTTGGGGTTTCAGGGACAATTAGTTGGGACTTTAAAGCAGCAGGGACAGTACGGTTTTGCAGAACTGGTTAAAAATTCTGTGTAAGAACACGGTGCCCGTTGTTCTGACACAGAGCTTGAGAGTAGAATGGGTAACATTGTCCGGCACATCTCCAGGAATTTCCCGCTTTGTGTCCTTCTGAAAAGCTCTCACAACCTCCTCAAGTTCCATTTTTGGTAATGGAGAATGGCCAGAACCTGGATGTTGGGCAGCAAGGAGGGGTGTGGAGGCAGTGGACGAGGTGGCCCAGTCATCGCAGACTGGAGTCAGTAGTAAAGTGGGTGTGAAGTGGTGATTGGAGAGGGGTGGGTGGGAAAGGGCCCAGTCTTTGCAGACTGGAGGAGTCAGGCTGTAAATAGGTGTGAATTGTGATCGTGAGGTGGTTGTATTTCCACTTTAAAAGTGACAACACTTCAAAAGTACTCCATTGGCTGTGAAGTCATTACACTTCCCAAAAGGGGCATTGAGGGGCGCAGCGGTAGAGTTGCAAGTTAATTGGCTTCGGTAAAATTGTAAATTATCCCAAGGTTAAAAAAACAAGAAGGATGAAGAATTACATTTATAATCCACGGACATATCTCCAATTATATAATTAGCTGATTATTCCATTCTCTTTTAATTTTTTGGTTTCTTTTCTCTCCCTCTCTATTATTTTCTATATAAAAATTTAAAAAATATATAAAAGTGCAATTATTATACAATTGATAATATAAACAATATTAATAATGTATGACTACTACAAACAAAATGGTTTTTATTATGTATTTACTTCTAATTTTAAAAATAAATAAATAAATACATAAATAGAAAATAAAATATAAAATGTTAAAAAAACAAGAAGGGTCTCGATCCGAGATGTCACCCAATCCTCCTCTCCAGAGGTGCTGCCTTTCCCGCTGAATTACTCCAGCATTTTGCGTCCGTCTTCTTGCGTGTACTTTAGCGTTAGTGTGTGGGGATCACTGGTTGCAGCAGACTCGGTGGGCCGAAGGGCCTGTTTCCGCTCAGTATCTCTTTACTAAGACTAAACTGAACGAAAGAACTGTGTTTGTTAAAGAAGGAACTGCAGATGCTGGAGAATCGAGGGTTACACAAAAGGCTGGAGAAACTCAGCGGGTGCAGCAGCATCTAAGGAGCGAAGGAGATAGGCGACGTTTCAGTCGAGACCCTTCTTCAGACTGTGTTTGCTTCCTTTCAAGACCTGCAGACCTTTCTATGCCATTTTAGGTTTGCTTTGTAAAGGCGGAAGGATATCTGATGTGTGAGGAAGTTGTTTAAATGGTGCAGTGCGCTGTATCTCTGGTAATGATTGCCTCCCTGAAGCCGCTGTCTCCACTCTCTCTGCCGCCCTCTGCGTCTCTGCGAGTCCATTACCACACCATCCGATGCATGCGATCTGAGAGGGGCTGTGGCTGGACGCATTTCCTGCAGACAGGGTCGTCGTGGAGAATTGACTGCAACCTGATCTCTAGTATTAGTTTTGAATCTAGAGATACAGCGTGGAGTCTGTATCTCTAATAGGCCCTTCGGCCCACCGAGCCCATCCCGTACACTCCTCCATCTTCTACGCACTCGTACACATGTTGCTAGGCAAAACAAATCAACGATACGATATGATAGGATATAATTAATTAATAATAATAATAATAATAATAAATAATAAAAATAAAAAAATTAATAATAATAATAACTTTATTACGGACGTCAAGGGTCCCTACAAGGGGCGATGTTGGGACATACATAAAAAAAATGCCAGGACAACTATCATAAATATATATAAAAATCAAGGCTAAATCACAATAAAAAAACCAATCACAATTAATATATTTTCTAGGAAACACCACAATACTTCAGTTAAAAATCCAGAGTCAAGGTCGTACAACGAACAAATAACGATACCAGTGTCACCACAACTGGGAATCGTAGCGTGTATAAGGGCTACAACCCCCCTTATGCTTGAAGTCGACTACGCACATTAGAGTCATTATATACCTGCAATGAATTTAAACAAGAGGTTGGTCTTAGGTATAGCTTCTAGAGTACTTCCCGATGTTGGGGAAGTCCATGACAAGGGTCATAAGGGGGAAGCTCATTTAGACCGAGAAAAAATCGTTTTTTTTCACACAGAGAATGTGGGAAATCTGTGGAATTCTCTCTGCCACAGAAGGTATTGAGGCCAGTTCGTGGCTATATTTAAGAGTTAAATGTGGCCCTTGTGGCTGAAGGGATCAGGGGGTATGGAGAGAAGGCAGGTACAGGATACTGGGTTGGATGATCAGCCATGATCATATTGAATGGCGGTGCAGGCTCGAAGGGCCGAATGGCCTACTCCTGCACCTAATTTCTATGTTTCTATGTTTCTATAATAAAAACTTTATTTATCCCAGGAGGGAAATTGATCTGCCAACAGTCATAAAAACACATAATACATGAAATATGAAATTAAAGTGACGAGTGGAAAGGATTGTGGATGTGCAAAGATTAGGGGGGGTAGGGGAGTCAGTCTCGGTCTACCCCACGACAGCTGGGGGAAGATTGTACAGTTTGATAGCCACAGGGAAGAAGGATCCCCTGTGGCGTTCTGTGCTGCATCTTGGTGGGACCAGTCTGTTGCTGAAGGTGCTCCTCAGGTCGACCAGTGTGCGTCGTGGAGGGGGTGTGAGCTGTATTGTCCAGGATGCTCCGCAGTTTGAGGAGCATCCTCCCCTCCAAGACCACCCCCCATGAATCCCACTCCGCCCCCAGGACAGAGCCAGCCTTCCTGATGACTTTGTTCGTTCTGTTGGCGTCCGTTGGAAAACGCACACCTCCACATTCAGGGACAGTTTCTTCCCAGCTGTTATCAGGCAACTGAACCGTCCCACCACAACCAGAGAGCAGCGCTGAACTATTATCCAGCCTCTTTGATGCCCCTCGGACTATCCTTGATCAGACCTTGCTGGCTTTACCTTTGCACTAAGCGTTATTCCCTTATCATGCATCTGTACACTGTAAATGGCTTGATTGTAATCATGTATTGTCTTAATGTTGTCTTAATGCAACAAAAGCTTCTCACTGTACGTGTGACGATAAATTAAATGGGTTTGAGATACAGGTGTACAAAACCAAACCCCTTGCAAACTGCTATCCATCAGACGTACATTATTTCAGTTCATTACTTGACTAATTTTGTTTTCTCCTCTTTGTTTTTTCCTCCAGAAGTGAGAATTCTCTGCTTCTCAGCGAGGACCTCATCCAGGTACATTGTTGCTGCAAAACTAATAGATCCCTTAAATGTCTTTTGGGAATTTTAATGTCAACGTGTACCCTTGCAGAATAGGCATGCACCCTGGTAAATGAAGGAAGACCCTTTTAGTTTAGTTTTAGTTTAGTTTGGTTTAGTTGTGGGCAGTGGGCAGGTGCTATAGACCTGCGGGAAGGTAGACGCTCCCGCCCCCACGAGTCTCGGGCAGATGGGGCTCGTCAGCCTGGGAAGGCGGTCCATCTAGGAGAGGGAAAACTCTGATTTAAAACCTCCACTGCCCTGTGGCCATATCCAGTCATGGAAAAGGCTCCTGGAGTAAACCTCAAGAAAATCCGGAGTCGGAGTCCCTGAGGCAGTTCGTCGTTGTCTACAACCTCGCTCTGGCAGCTCCTGCGACGGCGCTGGTGCCAAACTGTAACGGCCCTGCTGTTCCTTTGGATCGATCAGCGACGTGGAGAGGGGGGACGTGCTGCATGGGCAACAGCCTGCCCTCCATATGACATCGCCCAGGCTTGCTTCATAACCAGGATGCATCACCCATGGTCAGTCATGACTGACGGGGGCCTACTACTAGTTGAGAATTACAGTATAGAAACAAGCCCCTTTCGGCCCATCGAGTCCATATCGACCAGCGATCGATCACCCCTGCACTACTTCCCATCCTACACACTGGGGACAATTTACAGAAGCCCATTGGTCTACAAACCTGCACCTCTTTGGAATGCGGGAGGAAACCAGAGCACCCAGAGAAAACCCACGCAGACACAGGGAGAACGTACAAACTCCATACACACAGCAGCCGCAGCCAGGATCGAACCCTGGTCTCCGGCACTGTGAGGCAGGAACTCTACTGCTGCACAACGTTGCACCCTAGGTTAATGTAGTTTAGTTTAGTTTCATTTAATTTTGAGACACAGTCTCTGGCGCTGCGAGGCGACAACCCTACCGCTCCGCCCATGCTCTGTTGATATGACAGATCTACTTCCAGGTGAGTGCAGCGACTTGACCTCTCTCTTATCTGGCCCCTCAGTTTGAGAACAGGATCGAACCCGCCAGGCGGGCAACGTACAACACGCACAAGAAGCTGCAGGCCTGCCTCCACGGACAACAGGGCTCGGACCTCGAGAGGCGCCTGGTGAGTAAAACAACTTCACCCATCCCCGTGTGTCACGGTGGGCTGGCACTCCCACAAGCTGGTGTCCCAGTGAGTTGTGGAACGCAGGCAGGGGCATAGGGTTAGGAGGGAGAGATAGATCAGCCATGAAGACTGGACTTTATTACGCTGTGTGGGGATGTTTATGTTAAACTCTATCGTGTGTTGTGTTTTATTTTATTCGTGTGGCTGTATGGTGACTCACTGTACCAATTGGTGCATGTGACAATACATGTAACTTGATGATTGAATGGCGAAGTAGACTTGATGGGCCGAATGGCCTAGTTCTGCTCCTATTCCTTATGACCGTGCGTGTAGGAATGAACAGCGGATGCTGGTTTCAACCAAAGTTAGACACAAAATGCTGGAGTAACTCAGCGGGACGGGCAGCGAATCTATGGAGAGAAGGAATGGGCGACGGCCCTGCTTTGTTCCGGCCTTTTCTTACCTCCAGTTCCCTCCCCCCTCTGCTTTCAATCTCGACCTGGAAACGTCACCACTCCCTTTTTCTCCAGAGACGCTGCCTGACCCGCTGAGTTACTCCAGCGCTCTGTGTCTATCGTGGGTTTACTTCGATCAAAGATAGTCCGAGGGTCACCAATGAGGTAGATAGTAGTTCAGGACTGTTCTTTGGTTCTGTGGTAGGATGGCTCAGTTGCCTGATAACAGCTGGGAAGAAACTGTCCCTGAATCTGGAGGTGTGCGTTCCGCACCGTTCGAGGGTGGCGCAGCGCCAGAGACCCGGGTTCGATCCTGACCTCGGGTGCTGTCAGTGCGGAGTTTGCACGTTCTCCCCGTGACCTGCGTGGGTTTGTCCAAGATCTTCGGTTTCCTTCCACACTCCAAAGACGTGCAGGTCTGTCGGCTAGCTGGCTTGATAACATTGTACATTCTTTCCTGTGATGCGTAGGGTAATGTTAGAGTGCGGGGATCGCTGGTCGGGGCAGACTTGGTGGGCTGAAGGGCCTGTTTCCAATGCTGTACCCCTAAAATAACCTAAACACCACTACATTATTTGTTTCTTGCGTTCCTGCAGAAAAAGATGCCCCTGATGGCCTTATCGCAGAGTATGGGAGAGAGCTGCAGGGAGCTGGACAACGAGTCCAGCATTCGGTGAGTCAGAAGCCGTAGGTCAGGTCTGGAAGCCTTGGCCGGACCAGGGTGGTGAATCTGCGGAATTCACTGCCGCAGACTGCCGCGGAGGCCAAAGGATGTTTTAAAAACTGACCAAATAGTGAAAACTGACCAAACAGTGGACAGAGTGGATGTGGAGAGGATAGACAATAGACAATAGGTGCAGGAGGAGGCCATTTGGCCCTTCGAGCCAGCACCGCCATTCAATGTGATCATGGCTGATCATCCCCAATCAGTACCCCGTTCCTGCCTTCTCCCCATATCCCCTGACTCCGCTATTTTTAAGAGCCCTATCTAGCTCTCTTTTGAAAGCATCCAGAGAACCTGCCTCCACCGCCCTCTGAGGCAAAGAATTCCACAGACTCACCACTCTCTGTGAGAAAAAGTGTTTCCTCGTCTCCGTTCTGAATGGCTTACTCCTTATTCTTAAACTGTGTGGCCCCTGGTTCTGGACTCCCCCAACATCGGAAACATGTTTCCTGCCTCTAGTGTGTCCAAGCCCTCAACAATCTTAACAATAGGATGTTTCCACTAGTGGGAGAGTCTAGGACCACAGATCACAGCCTCAGAATGAAAGGACGCACCTTTAGGAAGGAGATGAGGAGGAATTTCTTTAGTCAGAGGGTGGTGAATCTGTGGAATTAATTGCCGCAGATGGCTGTGGAGGCCAGGTCATTGGGTATTGGACAACAACCTATGAACTGATGATGAGACGAGAATGTCTAAGGTCGGCACACGAAGGTTTACAGAAAGACTGGGAGGATGGCGGCACTGTGGCAGAGTGGTAACCCTGCTCCATCACAGCGCCGGACACCCACGTTTGATTCTGACTACGGATTTCTGGCCGTATTGAGTTTTGCACGCTCTCACTGTGACCCGCGTGGGTTTTCTCCCCGGCTGCAACTGGTTTCCCTCCTCCCACATTCCAAAGATGTGCAGGTTTGTAGGTTAATTGGGTTCTGTAAATTGTCCCCACTAGGGAGGATGGAACTAATGTAGCGATGATCGCTGCTCAGCTTGGACTCCGTGGACCAAAGGGCCGGTTTCCTTGCTGTAAACTAGTTGAGTTTAGAGATACAGTGTGGAAATAGGCCCTTCAGCCCGACCCATGCACTAACACCATTCATCACACTAGGGACAATTTACAATTTTACCAAAGCCCAATTTTACCTTCTATCCTGAACGTCTTTGAAGTGCGGGAGGAAACCGGAGCACCCGGAGAAAACCCACGCAGGTCATGGGGAGAACGTACAAACTCCGTACAGACAGCACCCGTAGTCAGGATCGAACCCGGGTCTCTGGTGCTGTGAGGCAGCGACTCAGACCTGCTTGGCCGAAGGTCCTGTTTCTGCGCTGTATCTCTTATGTCTAACGTTCTCCTGCTGCGGGTTGAACTCCTTGCTCATTTTGCCTGTCCCTTCTACAGGAAGATGTTGGAGGTTTGCTGCTACATCGAAGGCACCCTGGCAAAGGTCTGCGTTGACCACGAGCTACAGCTGGAGAAGGACGTCCTGGACCCGCTCTTTAAACTGTCTGAGGTGAGGAATGTAAAACACTTGTGTTGGAAGGAACTGCAGATGCCGGCTTGGATCGAAAGTAGACACAAAATGCTGGAGTAACTCAGCGGGTCAGACAACATCTCAGGAGAGCAGGAACGTAACACACTTGCAGAAACTCAGTGAAGGTGATCTTAAATACAGAGGCTACCAGATAAGAGTCAAGACAGTCAAGGGGTGGCACGGTGATGCAGAGGCAGAGTAGAGGGCCTGTGCCCACTTGGCCGTAAATGTATTTAATTGGATTTTAATGTGATAGACATTTCATGTGACGTGCAAAAGTATTCAGCCCCCTTTACGGTTAACCAAATGCCTTCAGACAAGTGACTGACCTCCAGCGCGACAGACGCTTTGAACATCTCACGAGCACTGCAATCTATCATCCAAAATGGAAAGATATGCGACAAGGCCGTCACCTAAATGGACGGCCGGCAGGAGAGCAATATCAAGTCCTCCTGCACAGCTGCCTGGAACACGTGACAAGAAGAAAAAAAGCCATCATCATTTGAAGATAGACACAAAATGCTGGCTAGTAAAAACTCACTGCACATCACACCTGAACACACCATCCACACTGTGAAACATGGTGGTGGCAGCTGAGCTCCACAGGAACAGGAAAGCTGCAGCCGGCAGGAAGAAACCCTGTTAGAGTCTGCTTCTGGTGCACAACAGCATACAAAGGAATGGTTTTAGATCATAGCAAATCAGTATTTAAATGGCCCAGGTCCAGACTTGAAATCTCTGGCAAGACTGAAAATTGCTGTTTCGACACTGGTCCAGTTCATGTTCATTTTCCTTCCACTTCACAATCAATTATGACTGTGATTGGTCTATCACATAAAATCCCAATAAAAATACATTTACTTTGGTGGTTGCACCGTGACAAAATGTGGAAAATTCAAGGGGTCTTTTTGACACCCAGAAGTGTCACCGCACAGCCGCCTGGAACCATTAACTCAGCCGGGCAGCAACTCTTGAGAAAAGGAAATGGATGATGTTTCATGGTCTCTTCTTTCAGTCTGAAGAAGGGTCTCGACCCGAAGTGCACCCTTTGGAGATGCCCGGACTGAGTTTACTCCTACATTTTGTGTCTATCTCCAATCGTCTAGGCCCGCTCTGGTAGTAGGAGTGGGGGCAGATCCGGATCCGCAACGGCCGTGAGCCCCAGGCCGAGGTCGGCGATCGCTTGCCTGTTGAAGGTGAGACGTTGCGCCGCGCCTGGGTCTTGGGCCTGTCCCACTTGGAGGTCATTTACGTGACAGGCCGGTGACGCGCGAAGATTTTGGACAGAACGAAATCCTGGAGCACTGCGCGATACCGCTCGCAACTCCGCACTCCTCCATGCCACTCCATGCGCCCGTTCCGCACTACCCACACGCTACCCACATGCTACCAGGTCGCGTAAATAGCGCGCAAATGACGGCCAAGCGGGACTGGCCCTTTACTGCCTCATGCGAGACCCAGGTTCGATCCTGACTATGGGTGCTTGTCCGTGCAGAGTTTATATGCTCTCCCTGTGACCACGTGGGTGTTCTCCCACACTCCAAAGACATGCAAGGTTATAGGTTCACTACCGATGATAGACACAAAATGCTGGAGTAACTCAGCGGGACAGGCAGCAACTCTGGAGAGAAGGGATGTGTGACGTTTCGGGGCGAGACCCTTCTTAGTTTAGTTTAGTTTAGAGATACAGCGCAGAAACAGGCCCTTCAACACACTGAGTCCGTGCCGACCAGCGATGGCCGCACACTAGCACTATCCTACACACACTAGGGACAATTAATAATCTTTACCGAATCCGATTAACATACAAACATTGACTTCGGTAAAAATTGGGGGGGGGGGGGAAAGTCCCTTGTGTGTAGGTTAGTGCTAGCGTACGGGGTGATGCCTGGTCAGAGTGGACTCGGTGGGCCGAAGGGCCGGTTTTCACACTATGTATCTAAAGACCAAAGTAAAGTGTTTTATTGTCAAATGTCCCGAAATGGAACAGTGAAATTCTTACTTGCAGCAGCACAACAGATAGGTAAACATAATACTCAGTAAACACAATAATAAGCAACAATAAAAGTTCTTTATATACAAAACTACAAACATTCACAGTGCAAGGACAAAATTGATCCCCCAAATTGATGTAGTTCAGAGGTTATTTGTAGGTTGTAGGTCAGAGGCTAGATCCACTGTGGTGGGTGACTCCCTAAAGCTTCCACTATCCTGTGCCTCTTCGTAGTTGGGTTGAATTGGGTTGGGTTGGGTTGGGTTGGGTTGTATTGAGTTAAGTTGAGTTGGGATGAGTTGGGTTGAGTTGGGTTGAGTTGGGTTGAGTTGGGTTGAGTTGGGTTGAGTTGGGTTGAGTTGGGATGAGTTGGGTTGGGTTGAGTTGGGTTGGGTTGGGTTGGGTTGGGTTGGGTTGAGAGTTGGGTTGGGTTTGGGTTGAGTTGGGTTGGGTTGAGTTGGGATGGGTGGGTTGGGTTGGGTTGGGTTGAGTTGAGTTGGGTTGGGTTAGTTGGTTGGGTTGAGTTGGGATGAGTTGGGTGTGGGTTGAGTTGGGGGGGTGGGTTGGGTTGAGTTGGGTTTGGGTTGGGTTGGGTTGGGTTGGGTTGGGTTGTTGAGTTGTTGGGATGAGTTGGGTTTGGGTTGGGTTGAGTTGGGTTGGGTTAGTTGGGAGTTGGGATGGGTTGGTTGAGTTGGGTTGGGTTGGAGTTGAGTTGGGTTGGGTTGGGTTGAGTTGAGTTGGGTTGGGTTGAGTTGGGATGATTGGGTTGGGTTGGGTTGGGGTTGGGGTTGGGTGAGTTGAGTGAGTTGGGGTTGGGTTGGGGTTGAGTGGGGTGGGTTGGGTTGTATTGAGGTGAAGTTGGGTTGGGATGAGTTTGGGGGTTTTAGTCAAAGGGTTGGGATTGGGTTGGGTTTATTCCTGTCATGAGCTACAGTGAATAACTTTTGTTGCCTGCTAACAACTCAAAGAAAAGACCACAGTGCACAGATAAAGGTGTATAAGATCATGAGGGGAATAAATAGGGTGAATGCACACAGACGTACCCAGAGTAGGGGCGGCACTGTGGCGCAGCGATAGGATTGCTGCCTTATAGCGCTTACAGCACCAAAGACCCGGGTTCAATCCTGACTATGGGTGCTGTCTGTACGGAGTTTGTACGTTCTCCCGTGAACACATCGGTTTTCACCAAGATTTCAGATTCCGCCCGCACTTCAAAGGCGCACAGGTAGGTAGGTTAATTGGCTTGGTATAAACGTAATTTGTCCCTAGTGTGCGAAAGATAGTGTTAGTGCGCGGGGATCTCTGGTTGGTGCGGATGTGGTGGGCCAACGGGCCTATTTTCGCGCTGTATCTTTAAAGTAAACTAAACTAAACGAGGGGAATCAAGAACCAGAGGACATAGGTTTAAGGTGAGAGGGGAAAGATTTAATAAGATCATGAGGGCCAACTTTTTCACACAAAGAGCGTTAGGTGTATGGACTGCGCTGCCAGAGGAGGTCGTTGGGGCAGGAAAGCGACTACAACATTTAAAAGACATTTGGACAGGTACATGGATAGGACAGGTTTAGAGGGATATGAACCAAATGCAGGCCGGCTGGACTAGTGTATGGTCGGCATGGGCAGGTTGGGCCGAAGGGTCTGTTGTCATGGCATGCAGGCAGAGGAGTTTAGTTTGACCTGACATGTTCACCATTGACATTATGGGCCGAAGGGCCTGTTCCTGTGCTCTATTGTTCTGTTTTCAATGGCCTCACCAACACCTTTTCAAGGGCAATTAACAGTGGATAGCAAATGCATGCAGCTCTGTGGGATATTAGACGTTCTGGATACAATACGGAGGCAGGTTCTTCCGCCCACTGAGTCCGTGTTTGACCAGCATTCACCCCGTGCTCTAACGTTATGCTGCATATGGGGGACATTTTTTACCGAAGCCAATTTGCCAACAAACCTGTAACGCTTTGGAGCGTGGGAGGAAACCGGAGCACCCGGAGACAACCCACAGGGAGAACCTGCAAACTCCGTACAGGCAGCACCCGTAGTTAAGATCGAAGCCGGATCTCTGGTGCTGACAGACAGCAACCTACGCCTGATGGTGGCTTTATCCAGGGTGAATAACAGAAATTGATGTCTCAACATCAGTTGTTAAAGTTGTTAGAGTTAGATAGAGCTCTAGGGGCTAGTGGAATCAAGGGATATGGGGAGAAGGCAGGCACGGGTTATTGATTGGGGACGATCAGCCATGATCACAATGGATGGCGGTGCTGGCTCGAAGGGCCGAATGGCCTCCTCCTGCGCCTATTTTCTATGTTTCTATCACACACATTGAGCACTTACACATTACCAGTGTAAGAGACTGGCGCAGAGAGGTGGATGGTTGAGTGAGTGAGCAGTGGCTGGCCTGGCGGGTTCAGGCCCACAGCCGGCTGGTGTCTGTGCACGCACTCATGCCCTGGACCGGCTCTCGCTCTTCCTGCTGTTAAAGCTGTCAGTTCCACTCTCTAATCAAAGGAGGAAACGCAACGCTAGCAGTTATTTCGAGAGGAGTAGAATACAAAAGCAGTGATGTAATGCTCCTTCTTCTTCTGTCGTGTGGCGCGCACAGCCTAAAGTTGTCGGACAACCTGTTCTATTTGATCTTCCGTTTGCGCGCGTCGAGTTGAGCGCATTAGTCGAAACAGGGCGGGCCTCGTGAAGGTTGCAGTCTCCCACCCCTGATGTCGTGCTGATGCTATGGAAGGTGCTGGTCAGGCCGCATTTGGAGAATTGCGAGCAGTTTTGTGCCCCGGATCTGAGGAAGGACGGGCTGCCGCCGGAGAGGGTCCAGAGGAGGTTCATGGGAACGATCCCAGGAATGAGCGGGTTAACAAATGGCGAGCGTTTGATGCCGTTGGGCCTGTACTCGCTGGAGTTTAGAAAGACGAGGGGGGACCTCATTGAAACTTACCGACTGGTGGAAGGCCTGGATAGAGTGGATGTGGACGGTCACGGCGGTAGAGTTGCCGCCTTACGGCGAATGCAGCGCCCGAGACCCGGGTTCGATCCCGACTACGGGTGCTGTCTGTTTGCACGTTCTCCCTGTGACCTACGTGGGTTTTGTCCGAGATCTTCGGTTTCCTCCCACACTCCAAAACGCACAGCTTTGTAGGTTAATTGGTTTGATATAAATGTAAATTGTCCCTAGTGTGCGTAGGATAGCATTAGTGTGTGGGGAATAGCTAGTCGGTGCTGACTCGGGGGGCCGAAGGGCCTGTTTCCACACTGTATCTCTAAACTAAACCGAAAATGTCACCTGTACATTTTCTCCAGAGATGCTGCCTGTCTGACATGCTGAGTTACCCACCCAAGTCACACCAGCTTCCTATTCTCACTTGGGCACACAAAAGGCTGGAGAAACTCAGCGGGTGCAGCAGCATCTAAGGAGCGAAGGAGATAGGCGACGTTTCGGGTCGAGACCCTTCTTCAGACTGGTCAGGGATCAGGGAAACGAGAGATAGACGGTGATGTGGAGAGATAAAGAACAATGAATGAAAGACATGCAAAAAAAGTAGCGATGATAAAGGGAACAAGCCATTGTAAGCTGTTTGTGGTGTGAAAATGAGTAGCTAGTGCGACTAGGGTGGGGGAGAGAGATAGAGAGAGAGGGAAGATTTTTCAACATGATGAAAAATGTCCGTAAATCATTACCGTAAATCTCCGAGTTTGAATCGGGGCAAATTCGGGAGAGCTCTTGGAATGAACTCGTACCGTGGGACAGGGCTTTGACTCCAGCATTTTGTGCCTATCTGCTGAGTTACTCAAGTTCTTTGTGCCTATCTAAGCGGTTTGTCGTGTTCAACTGTCAAGGTGGAGTTAGGATTGTGCAGGCTGGTTCAAGAATCAAGTTGTCGTCGGAGGAAGGCAGAGAGATTTAGCAATGGAAATCCAAAGTTTAGGGCCCCAGGCAGCTTAAGTAATGACAGGATACCCAGGCGCAGGCAGTGGCTGAGGCCATGTTTGGTTTAGGATTAAGATTAACAAACTCCTCAGGAAGGCTGGCTCCGTCCTGGGGGTGGAGTTGGATTCACTGGAGGAGGTCTTGGAGGGTTGGATGCTCCTCAAACTGCGGAACATCTTGGACAATACAGCTCACCCCCTCCACAACACACACTGGTCAACCTGAGGAGCACCTTCAGCAACAGACTGGTCCCACCAAGATGCAGCACAGAACGCCACAGGAGATCCCTCTTCCCTGTGGCTATCAAACCGTACAACTCCTTCCCCTGCTGTCGTGGGGTAGACTGAGACTGAGACTGACTCCCCCACCCCCATAAATCTTTGCACATCCCCAATCCTCGATTATTTTAATTTCATGTTTCATTAATTTTGTGTTTTGTATAGTTTGTGTTTTATGACTGTTTGGCAGATCAATTTCCTTCCTGGGATAAATGAAGTTCTATCGTATTGGAATTGATGTGGAGTTCAGCTAGCAGACACTGACTCCGTTTCTGGAGTCTCGGACTAGAGGTCACAGCCTCAGAATTAAAGGACATTATTTTAGGAAGGAGATGAGGAGGAATTTCTTTAGTCAGAGGCTGGTGAATCTGTGGAATTCTTTGCCACAGTAAGCTGGTGCAGGCCAAGACAGTGGGTATATTTCAGGCAGAGATAGATAGATAGATCTGAAGATCTGGAATCTGAAGAAGGGTCTCGACCCGAAACGTCGCCTATCTCCTTCGCCCCTTAGATGCTGCTGCACCCGCTGAGTTTCTCCAGCCTTTTGTGTACGATAGATGGACAGATTCTTGATTAGTACGGGTGTCATGGGGAGGTTATGGGGAGAAGGCAGGAGAATGGGGTTAGGATGAAGAGCTGGATCAGCCATGATTGAATGGCGGAGCAGACTCGATGGGCCAAATGGCTTAATCCTACTCCTATCTCTTATGATCTAATGGTCGATTCTAAACAAAACCAGCTTGGACGGCACAGCGGCAGAGTTGCTGCCTCACAGCGCCAGAGACCCGGGTTCAATCCTGACTATGGATGGTGTCTGCACAAGAGTTTGAATGTTCCACTTGTTTTCTCCAGGTGTTCTGGTTTCCTCCCACATCCCAAAGACATGCAGGTTTGTTAATAGGTTAATTAATTGGCTTTGGGAAAGTCATAAAATTGTCCCTAGAGTGTGGGGGCGATAGCGTACGGGGGTGATCGCTGGTCAGCGTGGACTCGGGGGGCCGGAGGGCTAGTTTCCTCGCTGTATCACTAAAGTCTTACTAGCGCTAAGGAGATTGATGGTCTGCACGGGCTCGCTGGGCTGAAGGGCCTGTTTCCACGCTGTATCTGTGGGGGGCGGATGGGAAAGTGGGATTACATTGAACTTGCATTATCGGCTGACCGATTGTGCGAAGATAAACACAAAATGCTGGAGTAACTCAGCGGGGCAGGCAGCATCTCTGGAGAGGAGGAAATCCCCGGGTGCCATTTTGGGTCGCGACCCTTCTTCAGACCAATTAGACGGGTCACCCGCAAAGCCTGACGTTGCTTTCTCTGTACAAACAGGAGGAGCTTCCCAATATTCTTAAACACAAGAAGAAACTGGACAAGCTGACCCTGGACTGGACGTCCGCAAAAAATCGGTAAGGTGGCAGCGTTCACCAGCTCGCAGGACAGTAGCCGACAGGTACCCAATGCAGTAGCACGGTGGGGCCACGGTAGAGAGTGGCTGCCTCCTCACAGCGTCAGAGACCCGGGTGCTGACCGCGTGGAGTTTGCACGTTCACCCTGCGACCCGCGTGGGTTCTCTCCAGGTGCTCCGGTCTCCTCCCACGCTCCAACGGCATGCGGGCCTGTGGGTTCATTGGCCTTTGTAAATGGTTAATTGTCCCTCGTGCGTAGGACAGAGCTAGTGTTGCTGGTCGGAACGGACTCGGTGGGCCGAAGGGCCTGTTCCCACAGCTGTATCTCCAAAACAAACACTGAGGAACGCATTGTGATTGGAATAACTGTTATCCTCCTAGTGAAATGCACTACCTTCACAAGTTATAGGAGTAGAATTAGGCCATTCGCCCCAATCTAGTCCACTCTGCCATTCAATCATGGCTGATCGCTGCCTCCTAATCCTATTTTCCTCCCTTCTCCCCAAAACCCTTGACACCCGTTCTAATCAATAGCTTGTCCATCTGTGCCTTATAAAAATCCACTGGCTTGGCCTCCACAGCCCTCTGTGGCAATGAGTTCCACAGATTAACTACCCTCTGACTAAAAAAAGTTTCTCCTCACCTCCGTTCTAAAAAAAATGGCCTTTAATTCTGAGGCTGTGCCCTCTGGTCCTGGACTCTCCCACCAGTGGAAACATCCTCTCCACATCCATTCTATCTATGCCTTTCATTATTCTGTAAGTTTTTATGAGGTCCCCCCTCAACCTTCTAAAGTCCATCGCTTGCAACCACCTCGTGGTCTTTAGTTTGAGAGATGCAGCATGGAAACAGGCCCCTCGGCCCACAGAGTCCACCATCATTCACCTCGTTCACACAAGTCCTATGTAATCCCACTTTCTCATGCATTCTCCACACACCTGGAGTAATTTTACACCCGCCCAGTTAAGCTACACCAAAGACCATATTAATCAATCACTGCATCACAAAGTCACAGTGTAACAGCGTTTGACAGCACTGGGCCTGTACTCACTGGTTTAGAAGGATGAGGGGGAATCTCATTGAAACTTACCGAATAGTGAAAAGCCTGGATAGAGTGGACATGGAGAGGATGTTCCCACTGGCGAGAGAGTCTCGGACCAGAGACCACAGCCTCAGGATTAAAGGACGTTCCTATAGGAAGGTGATGAGGAGGAATTTCTTTAGTCAGAGGGTGGTGAATCTGTGGAATTCTTTGACCACCTACAATTCTGGAGGCCGTCAGTGGATATTTTTGAAGGCAGAGATAGATAGATTCTTGATTAGTGCGGGTGTCAGGGGTTGTGAGGAGAAGGCAGGAGAACGGGGTTGGGAGGGAAAGATAGATCAGCCACGATTGAGTGGCGGAGCAGACCTATAGACGATAGGTGCAGGAGTAGGCCATTCGGCCCTTCGAGCCAGCACCGCCATTCAATTTGATCATGGCTGATCACCCCCAATCCCGTTCCTGCCTTCTCCCCATATCCCCTGACTCCGCTATTTTTAAGAGCCCGATCCAGCTCTCTCTTGAAAGCATCCAGGGAACCTGCCTCCACCGGCCTCCTGAGGCAGAGAATTCCACAGACTCACCACTCTCTGTGAGAAAAAAGTGTTTCCTCGTCTCCGTTCTAAATGGCTTACTCCTTATTCTTAAAACTGGGCCGAATGGCCTAATTCAGCTCCCATCACTTATGAATTTACGACCCAACACTTTCCTCCCCAGGCTGGGCCAAGCTACAAAGTCTGTCAACACGGGGGCCACCGCACCGTCCACGACAACGAAGGTGGACCTTCTCAAAGACGAGGTGGAAGAGATCTGGAGAAAAGTTGAACTATCTAAGGTGCTCGCAACCCAATGTATGAACGTTGAATTCCCCAATTTCAAGTAACACCGCCTCTCCCTCTTTTCTGTGTTCTCCCCACCCGTTTCTCCTACATCCCCCAACCCTTCCCCCGTCCCCATCACAACGCTCCTTCCTACACTTGAATCCCATCCCTAACTTCCCTTTTATAAGTTACAGAAACAGAATTAGGCCATCAGATCTACTCCGCCATTCAATCATGGCTGATCTATCTTTCCCTCCCAACCCGATTCTCCTGCCTTCTCCCCACAACCCCTGACACCCGCACTGATCAAGTTCTGTCAATCTCCCCTTCAAAAATATCCACTGACTTGGCCTCCACAGCCGTCTGTGGCAATGAATTCCACAGATTCACCACCCTCTGACTAATGAAATTCCTCCTCATCTTCTTTCTAAAGGTACGTCCTTTTATTCTGAGGATGTGCCCTCTGGTCCTAGACTCTCCCACTGGTGTAAAGATCCTCTCCACGTCCACTCTATCCAGGCCGTTCACTATTTGGTGAAAGTGTCATTGAGGTCCCCCCCTCATCCTTCTGAATTCCAGGGAGAACAGGCCCAGCGCCGTCAAACGCTCATCGTACGTTAACCCACTCATTCCTGGGATCATTCTCGTAAACCTCTCCAACGCCAGCACATCCTTCCTCGGATACGGGGCCTAAACCTGCTCACATGCCTTGTGGTTGAAAATTTAATTACCGCAGAGTGAGATGTTTTAAGGCCATTTCTGACCTTTCCTTTCCTCAGAGCTTTGACCGGACACTTTATTCCCCCTCTCTTCCCTGTGCCCCACCTGGATCCTGGATTTGCCCCCATTCATCCCCTCCCTCCTTCTCCCACCACTTGTCCAGGCACTCCACCTATATTCCTCTCTCTGACGTTACTTTAGATAGAGATACTGCGCGGAATCGGGCCTTTCAGCCCACCCAGTCCTTGCCGACCAGCGATCACCCCGTACGTGAGCACCATCCTACGCGCTGGGGACAATTTACAATTTTACTGAAGCCAATTAGGGTAAAGCAGTGGATGTTGTCTATATGGATTTCAGTAAGGCCTTTGACAAGGTTCCCCATGGAAGGTTGGTTCAGAAGGTTCAATCTTTGGGTGTTAATGGCGGAGTAGCAAGATGGATTCAACAGTGGCTGAATGGGAGATGTCAGAGAGTAATGGTGGATGGCTGTTTGTCAGGTTGGAAGCCGGTGACCAGTGGGGTGCCTCAGGGATCTGTGTTGGGTCCACTGTTGTTTGTCATGTACATCAATGATCTGGATGATGGGGTGGAAAATTGGATAAGTAAGTATGCAGATGATACTAAGATAGGTGGTGTTGTGGATAATGAAGTAGATTTTCAAAGTCTACAGAGAGATTTGGGCCATTTGGAAAAGTGGGCTGAAAGATGGCAGATGGAGTTTAATGCTGTTAAGTGTGAAGTGCTACATCTTGGCAGGACAAAATCAAAATAGGACGTACATGGTAAATGGTAGGGAATTGAGGAATGCTGTGGAACAGAGGGATCTAGGAATAACTGTGCATGGTTCCCTGAAGGTGGAATCGCATGTAGATAGGGTGGTAAAGAAAGCCTTTGGTGTGCTGGCCTTTATAAATCAGAGCATTGAATATAGGAATAGGGAAGTAATGTTAAAATTGTACAAGGCATTGGTAAGACCAATTCTGGAGTATGGTGTACAATTTTGGTCGCCTAATTATAGGAAGGATGTCAACAAAATAGAGAGAGTACAGAGGAGATTTACTAGAATGTTGCCAGGGTTCCAGCAACTATGTTACAGAGAAAGGTTGAACAAGTTAGGTCTTTTATTCTTTGGAGCGCAGAAGGTTAAGGGGGGACTTGATTGAGGTCTTTAAAATGATGAAAGGGATAGACAGAGTTGACGTGGATACGTTTTTCCCATTGAGGGTAGGGAAGATTCAAACAAGAGGGCATGACATGAGAATTAAGGGACAGAAGTTTAGGGGTAACGTGAGGGGGAACTTCTTTACTCAGAGGGTGGTGGCTGTGTGGAATGAGCTTCCAGCAGAAGTGGTGGAGGCAGGATCGATTTTAACATTTAAAAGTAAAGTGGATAGGTATATGGACGTGAAGGGAATGGAGGGGTATGGTCTGAGTGCAGGTAGATGGGACTAGGGGAAAACAAATGGTCGGCACGGACTGGAAGGGCCGAGAGGGCCTGTTTCCGTGCTGTAATTGTTATATGGTTATAATTAACCTACAAACCTGTTCGTCTTTGGAGTGTGGGAGGAAACCGGAGCACCCGGAGAAACCCACGTGGTCAGAGGGAGAATGTATAGAGTGTGTTTTTAGCTTTAGTTTAGTTTAGAGATACAGCGTGGAAACAGGCCCTTCGGCCCACCGAGTCCGCGCCGACCAGCGACCCCCGCACATTAACGCTATCCTACACGCACTAGGGGCAATTTGCATTTACACCGAGCCAATTAACCTACAAACCTGCACGTCTTTGGAGTGTGGGAGGAAACCGAAGATCTCGGAGAAAACCCACGCGGTCACGGGGAGAGCGCGCAAACTCCGTACAGACAGCGCCCGTAGTCGGGAATGAACCCGGGTCTCCGGCGCTGGGAGGCAGCAACTCCACCGCTGAGCCACCGTGCCTCTGTCTATCTCTAAAATTAAGTTGCACGATAACAGCTGGGAAGAAACTATCCCTGAATCTGGACGTATGTGTTTTCACACTTCTGTACTTGGGGGGGAGAAGAGGGAGTGACTGGGGTGACACTGGCCCTCGATTACGCTGCTGGCCTTGCCGAGGCAGCGTGAAGTGTAGATGGAGTCAACGGAAGGGAGGTTGGTTTGTGTGATGGTTGGGCTGCGTCCACGGCCAGTATTGTCAGAAATATAGGTTGCTTGGGTATCGAGCGGAATACCTAACATCTCCTGTCTCTGCCTCGTTCCAGGATGAATACGCTGCCGACCTGTACCACTTCGCCAGCAAAGAGGAGGAGTATTCCAACTACTTTTGCTTGGTAAGTTGCAGTGCAGAGGCACGAACCAAGAAACCTCCGCCTCGTCGCGGCTGGTGGGACCCAGGTTCGATCCTGACCTCGCCAACTGTGTGGAGTTTGCACGTTATCCTTAAGGTCATAAGTCACAAGGTCATCAGGAATAGGAGTAGAAATGGGCCACTCGGCCCATCAAGTCAACTCCGCCATTCAGTCTTGGCTGATCTATCGCTATCTCTCCCTCTCCCGCCCGTTTGAGAGGGAACTGCAGATGCTGGAAAAATTGAAGGGAGACAAAAATGCTGGAGAAACTCAACGGACGAGGCAGCATCTATGGAGCGAAGAAGGGCCTCAGTCTGAGGAAGGGCCTCAACCCGAAACGTCACCTATTCCTTCGCTCCACAGATGCTGCCTCACCCGATTGAGTTTCTCCAGCATTAGCATTTTTTAACTCCCCCCTAATCCCTTGTCACATATCTCCCTCCTAATCCCTTGTGACCACGTGGGATTCCTCTGGCTGCTCCGGTTTCCTCCCACTCTCCAAAGGAGTGCAGGTGTGCAGGTTAGTTGGCCTCTATAAATTGTCCCTAATGTGTAGGTGATCGCCGATCGGCACCTACCTCGTGGGCCGAAGGGCCTGTTTCCACACTGTACCTCTAAAGTCTAAAATGAATGGTAGGGCGCGAGCTCCGTGGGCCTAAAATTTCGCCAGGAACGCAGGTAGGAACTTGCAGGTGCTGGTTTATTCCAAAGATAGACACAAAATGGTGGAGTAACTCAGCGGGTCAGGCAGCATCTCTGAAGAGAAGGAATAGGTGACCTTCCAGGTGTCAGTGTGCGGGGATCGGTGGTCAGCACCGACACAATGGGCCAAAGGGCCTGTTTCCGTGCTGCT